>VZQC01010763.1:1954349-2205152 GCA_009823505.1 Rhizomys pruinosus
ACATAGCTCAGTAGGGAAAGTCTTTTTTTGGGTCATTTTTCGTACTATTTCTTTTTTTTTCGTTTCAGGATAATTTTAATAGATGAAGTAATAATTTTTATTAATAATGAAGAATGGTGGTTCTCTTTCCAAATGTCTGTACAATGGACGTGGGCCATTCATAAAAAGCAAAAGGAGGTAAAAACATGTTCTAAAAAATAAAGGGGATTTACTATTAGATTTGGGGTTACTGGAGATGATAGCTTAGTTTGTGGTTAAAAGTTAATTTGTCTGCGCTTTTCTTTTTTAGCGGAGGAACCCCAGATTCCACAGACTTGTGCCTTAGGGTGACTTTTTCATGCTACGGTGGTATTCATAAAAATTACTTGGGATCAAAAAGCAAACAATAGCAGGAAGGAGAAGCTTTTACCACCAGCACGAACCAGACACGTCCATAAAGTGTTGCCTCTACTTAAATGCTTATGATAACAAATCACTACCCAGAACCAACATGGAAGGAAAGCTTTATTTGGTTACCAAGCTCAAAGGCCCTGCATCAAGGGAAGCCAAGGCAGAGTATAGAGAACCTCGAGAGAGAGAAGGTGAAGCATATAAGACAATGGATGACTACATGCTCATGCCTGATGTTTCTTAAACACCACCGTAAACTACCAACAAGGGAATGGCACATCCGAGCCGCAATAGTGGCTGGGAGCCTCACACAGAACGACCAAACAATCCAAGAAAATGCCCCACGACAATGTTGATCCAAAAGGACGAGCAACAAATCCATTTGGAAGGAAATTTCGCTAAATTGTTGCACAGGTTTTCCACGCTTCCTTGGCACTCCATGGGCATCACATGGGAAACAGTTTGGCTACCAAGATTGTCCTGTTAAGTTCTAGTTTCCAGGGTACCTATGCCCATTCTTCTGGGCTTGTCTTGAGGGGCACTGGGGGAACCATAAATGCTGATGCTCCTACAATACCTGCATAGCAAAACGCAATACTAAAATAAAGTAAAATTTAAATATGACAAACTAGAAAAAAATGACACATGGACAGTATGAACAAACACATATGACAACCATCAGCACACACACACAACCTACACGATATATACTTTGAGTAATGAGCATAGATAGGCTATCAATTTATATATTGGTTAGGTACTATTCTTGGTATAATTAGAAAGGCAGTTGATATATATATATATATATATATATATATATATATTAAAATGACTGAATGGAAAGAACTGAACTTTTTCTTTTTCTTGATAAGCCAAATAGACAGTTCTTTTCCCATGCTAGATTATCCTTTTCCTCTATTTACCATATGTAAGTAAACATGGATTTGGGGATAGACTATCATATAAAATAATTGCACTGTGTTTAGCAATAATGCTTATAAACCTTGTAAACACACATGTCATAATTCAGTTTGCAGTCAGCAGAATTTTATTTTCCTACTTTCATCTTTTAGATGGTCTGTGCTATCATGAACTTGTTCTACTATGTCCCCAGGAAGAGAAAATTAGGCAAAATTTGAAGCCATTTTAGTCAAATGAAGGCCAAAATTACTGGACACACTAATGTGAAGTTAACTGAAATGAATAGTGCTAGGAAGACCCACTGACTGATCAACAGAAATCCACCTACCTTGGTGTACAAGGTTTAGGATGTACCCTGCAGGAGGGAATTTCTACTGAATTTTAATAAAGTCACGTTTTTGTATAAACCAGTAACTGTGGAAACCTGACAGCTAAAATGCAAGCAAGATTTTTGCAAGACCAGCATATTCTGGGATACATGGCACTTATTTAGAGAGAAAACTATTAAATTTAATTTGCAAGGGGGCAGAATGCTTATGAATGTTTTAGTACTACAGTAATCTTACTTGTGAGTAGGCTAAGTCCTGCCAACTTGCTCCTTATCAAGGACTATCAAAAGAAGTCAGTAAAGGCTCAGAGACAAGCCACAAAGCTGGTTATAAAATAAAGACCTTTAGGAAGATTAATTGAATTGAGGTTATTTTGCCGAAAGCATGAAAAGTTAGTGAGAAATTTATTGGCTGTCTGTTTATTTCTTCATTGCTTTTATAAGTTCAAAAAATATATGCTTATGCAAAAATTTCAAATTAAACAGAAATGTATCAGGATAGAGTGAAGGATCTCTGTCATCTCTTAGCAATAACCTCCAGTAGCAGCTAATTAACTAACTCTATATATTTTCAATATTTTTCCCTTTACACTTTGCACAAAATATTAATGATGCTCTTAATTAATAAAGGTTTTCAAGTTCTAACTTTGTAGGTTGGTATGGAGGAGGGTTATAGAGAAAGTAGAGAGATTACATTAGTACAAAGCAGGAGATGTGGTGAATATTTCTAGAATAGTAGCATATTGGTTTCTAATGTGAAATACTTTCTTCTTTAGGATTATGGCAAAACATGTTCCTTCCCTATTCCATACATTTCCATATTTGAGTATGGATGGAAGTGAGGAATTTCATTTCAATCAGGCGACAGTAGCTGGTAGGCACTTAAGCTGACAAACCAACATACATTTTCATTGTGTACTTCATTGAAACTAGAAATATGAATACATCTTTTGGATAAAGGCCATTAAAAACATGTATTTTGATATTTCCTGAAAGAAAGGCTTGAGGCAGTTTGTTCAAACTTATTTCCTCTAAGTCCTACATTGATCATAACATAAGATACACTGGTGACCATCATAAGATCATGAGACAACTAGTGATTGAGAACAGTATACTTGAGATAGAATGCTTAGAGACAGAGAGCTTTGGACCCCTGACAACATCCCTGAACAGCATCAACAATGCAGAATCACATAAGTCTAGATGTCTCCATGGAGAGAAAATAACCCTGATTTTTTTGTGCTTGTCAGTAGGAATTTCTGCTTCTGGGAGCTGAAAGCATTCCTAATAGACACAATGTCAAAGCTACTTCTATCATCTGCTTAGACAGATTTTATTTGCTGGATAAAATCTAAATCTGACTTGGTTTTACAGGCCCAATAAACCTATCAAGTAAAATATCTTTCTGTAGGTCAGAAGTCTATAAAGAAATGATTTCAATTTTTTAAATATGCTACCACCTAAAAGACATATATAAGAGGTTATATGGTCTTAGAAATACTCAAGAGTTTGGAGATCTCCTGAGACCAGCTGAAGCACAGGAACGTAGGGATGCTAAAAACTCCACCAGAAAACTCCTAAAAATGATTAACAGCTTCAGCAAAGTGGCAGGATACAAAATTAACCTAAAAAAAATCAATGGCCTTTCTTTACACCAACAACAAGCAACTGGAGAAAGAATTCAAAGAGACCTTCCCACTCACAATAGCCTCAAAAACAATAAAATACCTAGGAAGAAACCTAACCAAAGACACCAAAGATCTCTACAACAAAAATTTTAAACCTTTAAAGAAAGAAATTGAAGACATTAAAAGATGGAAAAACCTCCCATGCTCATGGATTGGGAAAATTAACATTGTAAAAATATCTATTCTACTGAAACTCTTGCATAGATTTAATGCAATCCCAATCAAAATCCCCAAGAGTTTCTTCACAGGCTTGGAAAAAAGGTCCTTAAAAACAAAAGACCCCGAATAGCCAAAACAACCCTGAGAAAAAAGAGCTACACGGGGGGGGGGGGATCTCTATACCAGACTTCAAACTATACTACAGGGTTATAGTCATAAAAACAGCCTGGTACTGGCACAAAAACAGACCTGTTGACCAATGGAACAAAACCAAAGATCCAAACCTGGGCACATACAATTTCATCCCTCTCATATTTGACAAGGGAGCCAAGAAGACACAATGTAGAAAAGACAGCATCCTCAGCAAGTGGTGTCGGCAAAACTGGATCACCACTTGTAGAAGAATGAAATTAAACCCTTACCTCTCGCCTTGTACAAAAGTCAACTCCAGATGTATCAAAGACCTCAATGTGAAACCCCAAACTCTGAAGGCGATAGAAGAAAAAGTTGGCAGCAGACTACAAGACGTAGGTGTAGGAAAAGACTTCCTAAATCGGACAGCAGCTGCACAAGAATTAAGGTCGACAATTGACAAATGGGACCTCATTAAACTCAAAAGGTTCTGTAAATCAAAAGAAACAATCAAGGAAGTGAAGAGAAATCCCACAGAGTGGGAGGAAACCTTCACTGCAGAAACATCTGACAAAGCATTGATTTCCAGAATACATGAACTACTCAAAAAACAAAGAAGAAAGAAAACAAATGACCCACTTAATAGATGGAGCAAAGAGCTAAACAGAGACTTCACAAGTGAGGAATTAGAGATGGCTGAGAAACACCTTAAGAAGTGTTCAACATCACTAATCATTAAGGAAATGCAAATCAAAACCACTTTAAAATTTCATCTTACTCCAATAAGACTGGTTAGGATCAAGAAAACAAATGATACCAAGTGCTGGAGAGGTTGTGGGGAAAGGGGAACACTCATCCACTGCTGGTGGGAATGTAAACTTGTGCAGCCACTATGGAAAGCAGTGTGGAGAACCCTTGGAAGACTTGGAATGAAACTTGCCACCTGACCCAGCCATACCACTCCTAGGCGTGTACCCTCAAGACTCACCCCATCACAGAGATACATGCACGGCCATATTTATTCCAGCTCTCTTCACAATAGCAAGGAGCTGGAACCAACCCAAATGCCCCTCAACTGATGAGTGGATAGAGAAAATGTGGTACATCTACACAATGGAGTTCAATGCAGCAGCAAAGAAAGATGACATCATGAGCTTTGCAGGAAAATGGCTGGAGCTAGAGGACATCATGCTGAGTGAAGTAACACAGTCTCAGAAAAATAAACAACAAATGGTATCCCTTATCTGTGGATGCTAGTGCCAATTACCTAGTTGTAAGTATTTCCTGCACATGGTCCCTTGAGCTTTTGTCCAAAGCAGTTGAGAGTGATGCATATTGGAAACAACAACAACAACGACAGAAAGGACTGCATCAAAGAACTGACTGAAACTGAACTTCTGCTCAAAACAGTCAACTTCCACATGGAGAATATTGAGAAAGACTGAGAAAGAGATGAAAAGCATGTTTGGCAGAATGCATGAGCTCTGGTGGGATGAGGGGATGGGGGAACACGGGACTAGATTTGATAAATACATATATAAATAAATAAATAAATAAATTAAAAAAAGAAATACTTAAGAGTTTATGAATGATGAATGGAAGAGTGGTTAGCATACTGGCAGAGTACTTAGCCTGAAGCCACAAAAGGGTAGTTTGGATCTTGTGCTGAAAAATTATATTTTGAGGACTGAAGAATTATGAGGACTGAAGAATTATGAGGGCTGAGTTGTTATACTGTTCTTTCAGGGAACCCCAATTTAGTTCTCTGCACCCATATCAGATGGCTCAGGAACACCTCTAATTCTAGCTCCATGGGATCAGAAACTTCCTTCTGGCTTCCATAGACACCTCCACTCATGTGCACACATTCCCATAGACACATATTTGTAACTAACAATGAAAAGTTAAGCCTTTAAAATAGAGTATATTTATTTTAAATATATAATGTCATAAAACAGGAAAAGCAAGCCTGTGGGGGCTTGAATCACTACAGTACAGTAGTTAACAAAGTTTGCCTAAAGTACTCTGTAATCAGGGTAGCCCCCAAAATATATGGTCTAAACTTGGACACTTTTGATCAAGAAGAAAGGTGCCAGTAATAAAGCATGGTGACTGTGATAGACTCAACTGTCAAACTAATGAGATCCAGAATCATTTGAGAGAAGAACCTCTGGGCATGTCTGTGAGTGACTATCTGATTAGGTTAATTAATGTGGGAAGACTCACCCATTGGGAGTAGTACCATTCTTTGTCTTGGGATTTTGGACTGAGTAAAAATTATAAAGAGAACTGAATAGTAGTATTCATCAGACCTTGCTCTGACTGTGGTGCAATGTGATCAGCTGCCTCAGGCTTCTGATGTTGTGACTTCATCTCTAGGGTGGAGAATAATCTGATACTGCAATCCCAAATAAACCCTTTCTTCCTTAAGTTGCTTTTGCCAGGGTATTTTATCACAGCAACCAGAAAAAATAACCAAGACAGAAAACTGGTGCCAGGAACTGAGGGGGTCATAGAGAGGTGGTTGGCAAAGACCACCCTCTCCAGCTTCCTCGCTGCCGAAGATCTTCACTCTGTCGGCCTGCGATGGAGTGTGGCTGGGGAGAGTAAGTGCGCTGCCGAACCGAAAGTAACCACGGCAGGGAGTTGAGTCAGGGTGTTACAGCTCAAGCTCACTTTATTGCAGGTTTACAGAGGTTTATAAGCTGTGCCGGCTTCCCTACTGGGGTATGTGTCTCTTCCTAATTGGTCCTTTTAGGAGGCTTAATTTACAAGTCCCTAATTGATCCAATCCCTTCCCTTCCTAGCATAGTCCCTAATTATCATGTTAGTAGTACGGGAAGTAAAGAAGTGAAACTAGCCTTCCTTGCTCGAGGGGCGGGGGTGAGTTCGCGAAACTCTAGCGCAGGCTTTTTTTGTCCTTCAGGCCTATCTTTTGGCTATTCCATGCTGTCATTTCCCCCTTTTTGTTTATATTGGCATAGCTCCTGTCTTAGGTTGGTGCTTTTACTGGGCTCAGCTCTTACCGTTTTGAGTAGATAGCACTTTGGCTATCCCCCTGTCTTAGTTGGCGACCCAAAAAAGCCCTTACCGTCTTTGGAGTCTGATGCTGCTTTTTGTAGGTATTGACGAGGGGGAGGGGCTCATACTTTGCCGTAAGGCCATTAATTGGACTCTTCTGCCTGTTTTCTAGCGAACTTATAACCCGGTTGAGCAAGCAAGGGCCTACCGTGAACAAAAGACAAAAGAATAATAAGAGGTTCCAGCTATTGCTGTTATCAATAAGTAAACCAGGGCTGGTGTTGAACCATCCTTCAAACCATCCTGGTTGATTAGCTATCTTTCTTCTTTCAAGGCTATTCCTAAGGTCGTCTAGATTCTTTGTAATTACACCGGAGTGGTCTGCTAAAAGCAGCATTCTTCCCTAAAGCCTGGCATATCCCTCCCTGTTCTAGTGCAAGGAGATCAAGCCCCCTTCTACTCTGAAGGACCATCTCTGCTAAAAGAATCCAACTGAGCCTTCATGTGTCTCAGGATTATTTCTACCTTTTTATATCTTCATCTAGTTGCTGTCTGAGCCTCTCGTTCCATTGTTGTGTTAGTGATAGGCTTTTCCTCCAGTAGCTGTGCCTGCTTTCCCACTCCTATTATGCCCTCAGGGCAAGGGCAGTTCCTATCTCTCTTTTATGTCTAGAAACTGAAAGGCCTCCTGCTGGGTGTATAATGCACAAGAGTCATTACTTGTCTCTACAGCTTCTAGGTTGACACAAGGGGTTAGTCCCGGGGCATACATAACATTCCCACTTTCTAGCATTTAGTCTATCCACCTCCCTTCGGCACTGTTCCCATTGTCCATTGAAGTAAGTGTCTGCTAACGAGCAGAAATCAGTTTGGAGAGTAGGCCAGACGCTCTCTGTTGTTCCTTTATTTGAGACAGCCTTGATGACATTTCCAGTAGCGACGTTCACCACTGACCAGATGATGGTGTGAGGCCTGTGTGACTCGTCTGATGACTCAGCCTTCCCATGGGGCCATAGGAGTAGAATTCCGACAGCCAGGAGCATCAGATTCATTTCTGTAAGAACAAGGGGATTTACCTTAAGGAGTTCATCCTTAGGTTGGGGGTTAAGAAGTTTCCGGGAGGTCATATTTGATGTTCCTTGCTGGGACCCAGATAGGTGTATTCGAGTCTGTTGGCCTCACCATTGCTGGGTTAGAGGATCTCTCCACCGGACCTGTATTGCTGGTGTCTGGGGTAACTGTCCCCAGTGTTTTTGAAATCTATTGTAATGTAATGCCCCCACCAGCTGCAGGTGAGGACTGCGGTACCAGTCCTCTCCCCCTTTTTGTTTTTGTATTTGTTGTTTTAAAGTCTGGTGCCTTGTGGGTTATAAGGAATACCGGTGACGTGTTTGATATTCCATCTATTAAAAAATTGGCTAGGGCTGAGATGTAAAGCAAGGCCCATTGTCTGTTTTGACCTGTTTAGGTAGGCCCAGGGTTGAAAAAACATTGTATAAAGTGTGATTTAGCATGGGCGCCTTTTTCTCCAGAGTGGGCCATTGCCCAACATGCTCCTGAATATGTATCTACTGAGACAAAGACAAATTTGAGTTTCCCAAAAGCCGGGTAGTGGGTGACATCTGTCTGCCAGATGATGTTGGGTTGAAGGCCTCGGGGATTTACTCCGGGCCCCTGCAGAGGCGGACCATTGAGAAAAGGTTTCTTTAATTGAACCTCTGTAGCTTGGCAGAAAATAGGGCCCTAGAGAATTGATAAAAAATGTTGCTCTGAGAGCTCAACCTCCCCTCCACAGGGCCCCCCCTTCTCGAGGAGGGAAAAGAGGGGGAGGAGGGTCTCAGTAGATACTTCGACCTAGGGCCTGAGCCAATTTATCTCCCCCAACACCTTTTGTAATTGGGTGATTTCAAGGTTATACCCTTTCTACCTGAAAACATCCACACTCCTCCCAGTGCAGGGACAGCAAGCCCCAGCCCCTAAACACACACATTCATCTTGCCACATTTTTTTACTGGTTCCAATATGCTTGATGCATCCTTTTACTCAAAAACAACTCTCACTCACACCTAAGGCCTAGTCCACTGACCAGATGGGACTGGGAGTAGCAGGGACCTTAAGCACCAGGGGGTCCCACTCTCTAGCCAGAGTTGTGCATAGGTATACACCCCGTGGCCAGGAGCTGTGAGTCCCTTGGAGGACCTGCCTATTTCAATGGAGACAGAAAAGATTGCCTGCCTCTGCCTCCCCAGTTACGGATTAAAGGTGTGTGCCACCAAACCCGGTCCTCTTCAGTACTGGGATTAAAAGTGTGTGCCACCAACCGGTCCCAAGGGGCAACAAACTGCCCCACCCAAAACAAAAGCTAGATAATTCCAAAGCAAGCAGTTACATTTTGAAAGCAAACACAAAACAAAATAGATCTTTAAACAGTCAGTCTGAGGCTGATTCCTATAAACAACTATCACCTGTGTGAAGCATTTGAAGAAACTCAGAGACATTAAATTTAGATGACTACGTATTCAAATTTTAAGCCTTTAAATGTATTTTATTTATTTATTTATTTTTTTAAATATCAATTTTAAACTTTGCACGTGCATATCTAGTCGGCATGCCAAAATGAAATGATTCTGTGCACATAAAGGATTGAAACTTGAAGTGGCCCCTTTGTTTGACAGAACAACAACATGAGACAAACCACAATAACTGAATTAAAACACACACACACACACACACACACACACAAAGAAGAAAGAAAACAAATGAATCACTCAAAAGATGGAGCAAAGAGCTGAACAGAGACTTCATGACTGAGGAATTAGAGATGGCTGAGAAACAACCTAAAAATGTTCAACATCCCTAATAATTAAGAAAATGCTAATGAAAAGCACTTTCAGATATCATCTCACTTTGATAAGACTGGCTAGGATCAAGAAAACAAATGATAGCAAGTGCTGGAGAGGTTGTGTAGAAAGGGGAACACTCCTCCACTGTTGGTGGGAATGTAAACTTGTACAGCCACTATGGAAAGCAGTGCAAAGAACCCTTGGAAGATTCAAAATGCACTTACCACCTGACCCAGTCATACCACTCCTGGGATAAGACTTATCTTACTGCAGAGATACATGCACAGCCATGTTTGTTGCAGCTCTGTTCACATAGACAAAAGCTGGAATCAACCCAGTGCCCCTCAAACTGACAAGTGGATAGAAATGTGGTTACATCACACAATGGAGTTCTATGCAGCAATGAAGATGACATCATGAAGTTTGCAGGTAAATGGATGGAACCAAAAGATATTATGTTAAGTGAAATAACACAGTCTCAGAAAAAGAAATGACGAATAGTATCCCTCATCTGTAGATGCTAGCGCCAATTACCTAGTTGTATTTCTTGTGCATGGCCCCTTGAACTTTTGTTCAAGTAGTTGGGAGTGATGTATATTGGAAAGATCAACAACAACAACAACAACAGAAAAGACTGGGTCAAAGAACTGTATCGAAACGGTAACTTCTGCTCAAAACAGTCAACTTCCACATCGAGAATTTGAGAAAGACTGAGAAAAAAGATGAAAACATGTTTGGCAGAATGGATGAGCTCTGGTGGGTGTGGGGGGGTAGGAGAGGGGGACACAGGTCTGGATTTGATTAGTAACATAATCTTGTACAAAATGTATATAATAAATTAAAAATGGAAAAAATAGTACATACAGAAATATTAAATTTATAATTTCATATTTTAATAACTGTATAAAATTTTAGAAATTGTCCTTAGAATTAAGATGCTATGGGGGTGATTATAACTAATTATTAGTCTGATAATCATTATTATATTTCTCTTAGTTATTGAGAAAGCATTAAGATCTCAACGTGAAACATGAAACCCTGAAGGTGATAGAAGAAAAGTTGGTGTAGGAAAAGACTTTCTAAATCAGACAGCAGCTGTGCAGGAAATAAGGTTAACAATTGACAAATGGGACCTCATCAAACTCAAAAGCTTCTGTACAGCTAAAAGAAACAATCAAGAAGTGAAAGAGAAAACCCACAGAGTGGGAGGAAATCTTCACCATGATACATCATGACAGAGCATTAACATCCAGGAATATATAAAACTACTCAAAAAAAAGACGAAACAAATGACCTACTCAAAAGATGGGAATAAAGAGATGAACAGAGACTTCCACAATGAGAAAGTAAAGATGGCTGAGAAAACATCTTAAAAGTGTTCAACATCATTAATAATTAAGGAAATGCAAATTTAAAACTACTCTAAGATATCATCTCACTCTGATAAGACTGGCTAAGATCAAAGAAAACAAAGACACCAATGCTGGAGAGGTTGTGGGGAAAGGGGAAACATCATCCACTGCTAGTGGAATGTAATCTCATACAACCACTGTGGAAAGCAGTGTGGAGAACCCTTAAAAGACTCAAAATGAGCTACCACCTGACCCAGCCATACCACTTCTGGGTATATACCCACAAGACTCATCTTACTGCAAGATACATGCTCATTTATGTTTATTGCAGCTCTTTTCACAGTAGCAAAGAGTTGGAATCAACCCAAATGCCCCTCAACTGAGGACTGGATAACAAAAATGTGGTACATCTACACAATGGAGTTCTATGCAGCAGTAAGGATGACATCATGAGATTTGCAGGTAAATGGATGGAACTTGAAACCATTATGCTAAGTGAATAACACACTCCCCCCAAAACAAACTGGGAATGGTTACCCTCATTTGTGGATGCTAGTACCAAATCCCCCAATTGAAAGAAAAGCTGAGCAATGTTATTGCTATATTTCTTTCTATCCGAAAGCAACTGTGATGTTATAATGTGAATAGCATAATGAGCCCTAGAATGAACTTACCACATACTTTCAGGTGTGGTAATTAATGTATGTGGGGGAAAGTATATATAAATATTTTAGAGCAATACAAAATTAAAAGAAAAATCTAACCACTGAACATAAAAAAAGAGATGTGTGGATGAAACTAATCAATGAATACCATGTTGGTGACATATAGTATGATGCTTTGGTGTATGATTTTACAGTAGGATCACTATATATGTGAGATTGTGTCTGTCCCTTTCAAAAGCCTCAAAGAAAGAACTGTGTAATTTTGTTCAGAACTGTGGAATTTTTAACCACAAAGAAATTAGACATTTTTAATTTAATTTAATTTAATTTAATTTAATTTAATTTAATTTATTTTTGTATATGTATAAATGTACTGTCTGCATGCAGGTCTGTGCACCCGTGTCGTGCAATGCCGCGGAGGTCAGAAGAGGTTGTCGGATTCCCCTGGAACTGGAGTTCTCCTGGAATTGGAGTTTCAGACGGTTCTCGGCCGCCATGTGGGTGCTGGGGATCGAACCCAGGTCCTCTGCAAGAGCGGTCGGCGCCCCTAACCACTAGGCAATCTCTCCAGCCCGAAATTAGACATTTTTAATGACCTAGACATGTTCAGTAGTTTTAAGTTTGAAACAATGTATATATGCATGAAACATGATGTGATCCTATAAATATGTACAACTTTATATTTGTATATTTCAGCCAAAATAAATTAAATAAAAAGAGAAATAAATAAAAAAAGAAGCCCCAGATATAAAAGAACTGAAGGTGATAAGGTGTAATGTCTCTGTTCTGGCTTTGGAAAAACAGAATTTTGTAGTGATATATACATTTTAAAAACGCTGTCTAAATGTGGAGATTGGTAATGAATAAATGAAAATAAGTTAACTATGTAACTTTTGTATAATAGTTTATGTGGGAATATGACATCAACTAAGATAATAGTAATGGAGATAATGAGAGAGGGTTGGAGAAGATGTGGCTCTTTGACCAGAGTCAATGTTCTCAGTCTGCTCCTTGATTCAAATGGAATTTAGAGAAATGTAAATCAAAATAGTGTCCATGTCACTTGATAGTTGCTCACTTTTATGTTGCATATAACTCAATGTCATTGAACATGGTGTTATTCATGTCATATAGGTATAAAAGTATCTGTCTTGTTTATGACATTGTGAAATTAAATGGCTTATCCACATATATCTTTTATAGTGCCTGAATTATAGCATGTACTCGAAGAATTAAAGTAGGTAATTATTTTAAATATTATAAAATACTGTAAAATTATTTAGTTCCCACAAAATACTTTACCTAAGGCCAGGTAAAAAGAAAATACATAAAGCCAAAATAAGGGTTCTAATCTAGCTCAGCTACTAAATAGTGTGATTTTAAGAGAGTTGAACTTCAGTTTTCCAATTTATACATTGAAGAGCTTGGGTTGCACAGTGCAGGTGTTTCCAGGGTGTCATGGTAGATGTCTATGTAGTGGTCCTTAGGTGGAAGACACCTTTTTTTCAAGGGAGATAGTATAAAGCCTTTCCTTAGTCTTCATAACCTACTGTATTAGTCACTTTTCTGTTGCTATGATAAAACACCATGACCAAAGGAACTTATAAAAGGAAGAGTTTATTTGAGCTTATGATTGACAGTTCCAGGGAATTAGAGTCCACTGTGGCGGGGGGCATGGCGGGCTGGAGCTGGAGCAGCAAGCCGAGGGTCTCATCTCGCAATGAGCACAGGAAGCAGAAAGAGAGCAACTGGAGACCACGAGGCTTGTTAAACTCACTAAGCCTGCCCCTAGTGACATACTTCCTCTAGCACTGCCACACCTTCTAAGACCTCCAAGAACAGTGCCACCAAATGGAGACAAAATGTCTGAATACTTAAAGCCTATGGGGGACACTCATTCAAACCACCACACCTACCATCTCCTATTTTTTTCTGGTTTCACAGATTGTCTATCTGTTATTGAATTGCTACTGATTCCTTTACATTGCTTGGTCAATCATCCTTCTCTGCATACACCTAAAGTTCTTAGATGCATTTTTCTCTTGTCTGTACTGAACTGGGATAATCTGTGGCCTACCTAACCTTTTCCACCATTTGTGAGAAGCAGCACAGGTGGTTGGTTCCATGGAGGACATCTGGAGGTGTGTATAGTCCAATAGGACAGCCACCTCCTAGACTATGACAGCAAACTGGCACTTGGCCCTTCATTGCCTGTGTTTATTCTTCACTCTCCCGTGTTTTAATCAGTAACCACGATGGCCACAATCCCCAAACTGTTAGGTTGGTTTCTAAAGGAATGACTTTTCCAATCTGGATCTACTCTGGAAAAATTACTTTTACTAACCTTGCAACCAAAACGTTCATCTTCTTACCTTATTTATAATGTAAACAAGCTCACTGAGCCATGAGCTCCTCCTATAACCGAACATATTAATTCCTCATGAACTTTTCTTGCCCTGGATCCAGAATCATTTATCTACGGGTGTGTGTATATTTGAATATTGAAAGTGCTACAGGCAGTCCTTATCTCACTGCAAACAGTGAGGTAAATTGGTGACATATGCTTATGATTGTGTGTTATGTAATCTTGGTCTAGGAATCAGAAAGGACAAAATTCTTTGATAATATAAGGATCTGATAGAAGTTTCTGAGTGGTTTGGCTGCATGGATGTCAGTGCACAAGATGAGTGAAATGCCTACAGAGGCCAGAGTGTTGCCAAATCTCTTGGAACTTAAGTTATAGATGGTTCTCAGTAGCCATGAATGTTGTGGGAACTGAACCCAGGTCCTTTGCAAGAACAGCCCATGCTCTTAACCTCTGAGCTATCTCTTCAGCCCCATCTTTCATCTTCATCATAAAGGAATAAAAGAGAAATGCAATATCTATTCAATAGCAGAAATAAAATTATGCTTGGCATTATAAAAGATATAGCAGAGATTTGAAGATTTGGGATTAAGGATAATTTTAATAATGTAAACATTATAGATTATTATTATTATTAAAGGTTAAGCATTTTATTTTACAAAGTAAAAAAGGGAAAGGTTAAGATGAACCTTGGCCCTGTCTTGAAACGACAAAAAAAAAAAAAAAAAAAAGATGAACCTTGGTAGACCTATGTAACAAGAGAAACCCTTTTATCTTTTATTTAATAAAGTTAGTGACATTCTCACAGGGTATTAGGACCAAACAGTTTTGAAATTAGGTTTGTGAGGCAGGTATTAGCACAGTAAATGGTTTGCGGTTCAGTTGTGAGTGACAGCTAGATCTCCTCCTGTCTTAAACAGCACTAAACCTACTTGTGGAGCCCAGGTCAGTTTACTAACAGACTCAACCTCTCCTGGGTAATCCCAGCACATAACACCCTGCATATCTAGAAGGGGTGTGAAGTAGACCCCAAAGAATGTGAAGCTCTGTTCTCTCCATTTAAGGAAGGGCATGTTGGAGTCAGTTGAGAAGATTAGCAGTTTGAGGGCAAGCTGAGTCAAGAACGTGCCACATACACAAAAATATTCTCTTAGACTAGAACAAAATACTCCACAAACTTGTAGGACAGGATGAGCTTTTGCTACGGTGGTCAAAAAAATATATTTTGAAGTATTTTGACACAAGAAAGTTAAACTTCCCAGACTCCCCAGTGTTTATCCAATTAATGTCAGGTTGATATTGATGGTGATTTTAATGGAGTGGCATGATGAGTTAGAAGACCAGCACTTCATTTCTTTTTCTCTACTCCAAAGTTTCACATGATAGTATCATTTTATCTTCACATTTACTATGATTCAGACATGAATAGCATTCTCATTTGCATTTTCTTCAACATGAACCCACTAGGACATTAACCCATTAGGATAGGTCTTAAGAATTATAAGGTTATGAAATTTGATTATGAGATAATAGACTCAAGTATTTGAACAATATTATTTTCTTTAAAAATATTTAGGTGTATAATGATTATAGATAGAACTCCATAGTTATATTCAGGAACACTATAATTACCATCTAATTTAATACTAATATTTAATAGCATATTGACATATAATATGTTATATGTGTTTCAGTTAACTCTTAATTTTAAATCATGTATGTCTGCTGGACATGATGGCACATGTCTTTAATCCTATCACTTAGGAAACAGAGATAGGCAGATTTCTGAATTCAAGGCACTATGGTCTACATAGTGTGTTCCAGACCAGCCAGATTGAGATGATGGGAACCTGCCTCAGCAAAACAAAATAAAACTAAACAACAAAAAAACAAGAACAATAAGACAAGAACAAAAGCGTGCATATCCCAGAAGATCATAAGTACGTGGAGAGTAGGAGAGAGCTTATATTTTACTCATCTCAGAGTCTAGCAATAATCAGATGCTCAGTAAATGTTAATTGAATTAAGGAAGTATGGCTAGATACCTTAAAAATAAAGAACACATGTACTTAATGTAAAAGGCTATATAACCATTATCTCTGCATTTGCCACTGAAAAATGCATGTTTCTAATTTGGAGGAAGATGAGATATAATGCTATGGAAATAAATAATGTGTTTGGTATAATAGAGTTGCAGCCAAGGTTTGAAGTTGCATCTCGATTGCTTTGTCTTTAAAACTGAGATTTCCAGTTAAACACAAAGAATGCATGCTTTATTAAGCAAAAGTGAACTTCTTCATAAGGAAACGTATTATTTTGTAAGCTAACAAAAAGTTAAATAAAAACAGAACTTAGTAATGCTTTTTGTAGGTCTATGAAGGCATATGATGTCTGTACTAACAAGATGGTTGGGAGCTTGCTTTTCTTAAAATCCTTGCTCCAGGACAGTGTGAGACCCTCAGTTATTTAAGTGGAGTTATTATTCCATATAGTACAGGTCTGGGCAAAAGAAACTGGTATCCTTAAGCATGAATATGGAAAGATGAGGTGAGTCAGAGCTCACTGACCTTCTCAACGAGGTCTGGAGAATCTGCCTATGAGCCAGACAGCAGTATGAGTCATTCAGGAGAAACAAACCTCCCACTGTATTTCATGAGCAGAAAATTTGTCATTCTGGTTTTAATTGAAAGATTAAAAAAGAGAAATGAGAACATTTCAGACTTGAGTTGGCATATGACTTAGGTTTACAGCCCTCAGAGATTTCTCTGAGGCAAACAAAGAAGGCAAGGGGGCATTCAAGAGATACTGCCTTTAATTTGTTTCCCAAAGGAGCACACCATGAGACAAGGATTCAAGAGCAAGTGAAGGTCATCTGGGTTTATACCAGGGAACAGAAGCAAGGGAGTGGATAAGCTAGTCAAGAAAGGAAAGGAAGTCAACAAACAAAACCTTGTTTTTTAATGACTTGAGTTACTACCATAGCAGACTAGTACATTCCTACTTGAATCTGAGTGGCCACACAAGGAGCTCTGTGGACTTAGGGAAACAGAGATACCCTCCTCTCATCTCATTTGCCATTATTTGATAGCCAGTTTAAGTCTGGTAGTTGGCACTTCTTGTGCAGACTGGTTTTGTTGAGTACTCACTTATTACCAAAGAGAATGGTGTTTGGAGTAAGTAGCCCTGCATCTGAAGAAGTCCTGAGGTAATAGGGTTGGGGTATTCATCACAGACTGAAGAGGGAGGCAAACCCAGTAATAATCAACCACAGCTACAGCATTTTGAAATTTACAGATAATTTTCACAGTCACTTCTTGACCTGAGATTCCTTCTCACAATTATCCATTGAAGTAAAGAGAGAGACTATCATTTTGAAGAGGAGGAACTAGAGGCAGAGTGTTTAGGTATCTTGCCGATGGTTGCACAGATTGTAAATAACAGGACTGGAGTAACAGCATTTAGCTAGATGATATTTTCCCCAATGGAATGCAGAGTTTGGTGGTTTTAGGTACTTCCAGTACCTCATAGGGACTTACATAATTAATATCTGCAGTGGGGGTTATGTGCTCTATCTTCATGTTAGAAAGAAACATAGGTAAGTGACGAATTAAAGAATAGTTTTTTAGGCCAACAGCTTGAATGTAAGGACAATAGGAAAATACAGAGAGATAACAGAAGCAAATAAAAGGGAGTAGAGACAAGTGTTCTAAACATGAGGGAAAGGGGCCTGTTCTTAATCTGTTTGTCTACTATAATAATTTTATTTTAAACCTCAGGTAATAAACTCAGAGTCAACAGAAATTTACTAAATTATTTAATGAATGATGTAAAATACCACACCCTATTTCTGCTCTGATATCTAGACTTTGACACAGTATAACTTGTATTTACTTGATCTTCATACAGACTCAACAAAAACTCATGTCTGGAATGATGCTGCATTTTCAAGCAGCAGAAGCCATATCTATTGCGAGCAATTTTGAAATCTCTGTGGTTATTCATTTTGGTAATGCTGTGAAATTTTAATTACATAGATCCATTTTTAACATGAGCTACATTTTGGAAATACGCATGTGCTCTCTCTATTATTTTTCCTAGTAGGGACCTTCCAACTAGCCCACCCGAGACACTATCTCCTCTGGAAGTATGCTATTCAGGTACTAGTCAGTTTTTGGTAAGAAAAACTGGGTTATAAAATGAAATGATATCCTTATAAGTCAGGCTGTTGTCTTGTCTTGAGGAATGATTCTCTGAATTCCTTTGTTTCTTCTGTTTCCATATGAACAACAGAAATTCTTGTACTTTGCTGTTAAAATTCTGTCATATTCACTTCTAAGTCGCTACCACAGCACTTAGATGAGCTTAAATCAGGCTGTGATGGAAGGAACTCTTCCTTAGTTTGTTGTTATATAAGTTATATAAATTAATAGCTGCCTCTTTTTGGAGCAAGAGGAACAGGTCTAGTAGCAGATATATTTACATGTCTGCTCAGGTGATCACTTATTTGGACTTGGCCTAGAGAGGGGCAGGTGTATGGTGAGGATCCTCTAAGGATAAGCTGTCCTGTGCTGACGCAGGTTACAGTCACATTCAAATAAATTTTGTAATCTTCAGTATGATCACTTTCTTAGGCCCCAAGGTTAGCTTTCCTGACTTTTGATCTTTGTGATATAGCAGAGTCTTATTTAGGGGCTTTTCAGAATGACTTAGTGCAGTATAGGACTGTGGCTTTGTACCAAGTCTGCCATGTGGACAGCTAGAGGTGGGGTGGAGTGGGAGTCAGAAATAGACCTTTAACGAGTCCCTGGAAGAAGTTTAATTAGCCAGCATTTGTTACTAAGAGCTACAGGAACTAATCCCAAACTGAAAACATCCCATCCTTCTGCACTGGAAATCTCAAGGTTTAACAAGGTAATGCTAGCACCAGCCAAGGAAAGGAGGATGGGCTCCTGAAGTATCTCCGCTGCATAGCACTATATAACAAGGTCCCCATTCCCTGCTGCTCATATGCCATTCAGCACTTGTAAAGAAGAGGGAAGGTGAGATTATCTAAGAAAAGGAACTTTATTGTCCAATTCTGGAATATGCATCACCTAAAGAGACTCTAAATTTTTGAATTTTAAGGATTGAAGCAGTGGTTCACACTTTTGCTTCCCCAGATAGGGGATCAGTGGAGATCATGTCAACTAAGGGAAGAATTACTATTTGCACATGATTTAACATTTGTCACTCTGATGTTTTCATATTTTTAAACACACCGGACTTCTTCAGTTTTAATAATGGGGCCTCATGATTGCCTTTCCAAAATATACTTCATTCGATCTCTGTCATACATAGCTGCTTGTTTTCTTTATGTGTGTGTGAATTTGAGTGTCTGCATGCATGAGGGTATAAGTGTGTATATGTGTGTGTGTGTGTGTGTGTGTGTGTGTGTATGGCTCTGTGTGTTCCTCTGTGTGTATACATGTAGAGGCCAGAGGAAAGGCTGGGTGTCATGCACAGAAATGCTGTCTACCTCCTTTGATGCAGGGTCTCTCATTTTCCTGCACCTCACCAAGTAGACTAGACTGGCTGGCCAGCAAGCCATAGGCAGCCTGCGGCCTCCTGACTGACTCCTCAGTGCAGAGATTATTAATAGATGTCACCCTGTGTGGTATTCTCACATGGATTCTGGGTATTGAACTCAGGTGCTCGTGTGTTCTGGATAGCTTTAGTGTCAACTTGACACACCTGGGTTGAGGGAGCCTCAACTGGGGAATTGGCTCCATTGGATGGCCTGTGGCCATGTCTGTGGAGTATTGTCTTGATTGTTGAGCAGTGTGGGAGGGCCCAGCCCACAGTGAGTGGTGCCACCCTGGGCAGGTTGTTGTGTACAGTATAAGAAGGCAGGCTGGGAATAAGCCAGGGGAGAAAGCCAGTGAACAGCATTCCTCCATGGCCTGTGCTTCAGCTCCTGCCTCCAGGTTCCTGCCCTGAGTTCCTGCCTTGGGTTCCCTGAGTGATGAACTGTGACCCAGGAGATGTAAGCTAAATAAACCCTTTCCTCCCCAAGTTGGTATTGGTCAGAGTGTTTTGTCATAGCAATGGAAGGCAAACTAGAACATCATGATTCCATGAGAAGTACTTTGCTACCTTCCCCAGGATTTTTTTAAGCAGGGTGACTCTATATGTAGCCTAAGCTAGACCTAAAACTTGAAAGCCTCCTAAGTGCTGGGATGAGAGGTAGGTACCACTGTACCCAACTCTATCTCTGCAATGATTCTAAAGCTCTTTTCTTGGACCTCCTGCTATCACCTAGGGCTAGGAATTTTTAATTTTTCTCTTTAATTCATGGCTTCCCATTATAGTTCTGTCTAAAGAGTTTTGCCACAAAATTTTATCAAATAGTACTCCATATACAGCCTTTTTCCTGTTATAAATCTCATGTACATAATAAAATACTATATATATATATATATACACATATATATCTTTTACTATCTCCTGTCAACTTTTGCATGGTCAATATCAGGAAATTCTTTTCATCCCTTTGAATCTACGCTCTTTGTACGGACTTTATTATGAAAGAAGTTCAAAATATTTTGATTTTTCAATGATTAAAGATAGTCAATGTGTCCTTCCAACTGTAGCATCTAATTAGTACTGATGAACAGCTTTGTTGTATTTATTCTGTATGGAATATGGATGATTTTAAGATGTACAAATTAGATAAAAATAATTTCTTGTTCAGTGTAGAACACCTTTAAATTTTGATAAACATTTATTTTTGTTGCTGATAAACAGAAATGTGTGAAAAGTCATTATGAGCTATAATTGCTGCAGCCTCTTCTAAGGACTATAAATATTTGAAGAGGACTCTTGAAGACTGAGAGATAGTCTAATGGGACAAATTCTTCCTGTTAGATTACATAAACACATAGATTTAAAAAGACAAAATTAGCACCCCAATTTTAGTTTTCCACCCACTGGATTTTGTCAGCTCTCTGTTTTCACACTACTTGAAAAGAAGCATGAATGAGTTTCTGATATTGTGCACTTTTGTTCCTAGGTTTTCTTCCTCAGACTTACCATGGGTAGTCTTTTTACTGATGACAAACATATCTTCAACATAGTATATTACAATTTCAGAGTGGAGGGTCAATATTAGGTTTAAGAAATTAGAACAGTTTAATTTTCCATCCCTAAAATGTCCTTGGAATGTAGAGTTTCTCATTGATTTTTGTTTTCTATAGTTTGTATTCCAAGGACTATGTATTTTGGATTCAAATAATGCTTTCTTTCGTTTTAATTATTTTCTTTGTGGAATAGATAAATTTGAATGTCAAATAAAACAGAATTTTTAAGAGTTTGTATAAACTATAAAAAAATCAAGTTGACAAACATTCTTCTACTTGAGCTCTTTCCTGGCTTTAAGTCGTGTGTGTTGGACAGTGTTTAGTGAGCATAAGCGAGGAACTTAAAGAAGGAGAGTAGCAGTTTTTCTTTTTTTAAAGTATATTCTGCCTCCTGTTCCTCCTTCAAACTGAGTTTGCAAAGTGAAACTTGATTAAAGAATTTAATTTGAGAATTATAAACTGAACAGAGAAAAGGAAATATGCCTATTTCAAAGGGAATTATCTCTTGGCACCAGGGAGAGCACAGTAGGAATCAATTTTAATCTGTGGCTCCAGATGAGCCAGCTCAAGACTAAACAAGAGACGTGGCTTGTCCTGAACACATGCGTCTGAGACTGTTTTAAAGACTGAACAGGAAACTGTTACCATGATGTTCAGCTAGCCAAACTGCAGAAGGCTTTTCCCCTGTCCTTTCTGCTCCAGTGGAAAGACAGAGGTCTGTTTCTTTCAGTGTCTACCTTCCTCTCCTCCTTGGCATGCATCAACTAATGGCCCCTTGCATCTCATTTGCCGCCATTTGGTTTATATGCACAAGGTGACTGTGTGGGGGCCACAAGAGTGGGCATGTTTATTTGATAGAACTGATGAGCCTTAACTCCATAAAAACTGTATTGGAATGATGCAAAACACAATCATTTTCGAATCCAGTAATTTTACAGCCAATTAAAGGACTCTTGAGAGAA
The DNA here is from genome assembly GCA_009823505.1 of Rhizomys pruinosus. NCBI lineage: Eukaryota > Metazoa > Chordata > Mammalia > Rodentia > Spalacidae > Rhizomys > Rhizomys pruinosus. Next base: position 1,976,291 of record VZQC01010763.1, read on the forward strand.
ATCATTATGCATTTTACCAATCTGAAAAATTCAATGTGTCCATGAGAATGCAGGTTTCCTCCTTTGTTGTGACCATCACTGTAAGTTTCCATCTTTAGAGAATGGCCCTGTCACCGGTACATCTACAAACTAAATATTACAGATAGGTACTCTATTGTGTTTTGATTACATGATTACTTCAGATATATTTCTCTTTTCCCTACTATAGCATTTTGTTAATTAGTTGCTTGCTTTCTCAAATTTAAAATCTAATTCACTCCTTCAATCTAGCTAGGAGAAAGTTTAAAATGATAAACATTGTTTCTGATACACTAATTAAATTGTCTTTTAAAAAGATGGCTTGCATGTCTATCTATTTAACATGTTTCATTGAAACTGTTGCAGTGGTATGTAATTTTAATGTAAAATAGCCCTCTTTGCAGGGAATCAAGCCTGCTGCTGAATCTTTAAATTTTCAGTGTCTGTTGTCATAGCAACCGGAATTGACTCTGGCACCCACTGTGTTCAACATAAATTAATTTAAAGGCATAGCATTTGAAACAGTTTAGTCAATTTTAAATATGTTTCTGGCTAGGCCTCAGATTTCAACACTATTTTATACTTGAAATGACATCATATGTGTTCCTTTAATGCTAATTAGTCTTATTTGCAGGGTTCAAGGGCTTTAATGTGATTTTAAAAGAATGTTGGTGAACTAGATCCTGAATTGCTTGTGAGATGCAAGGTTTTAATAATGTAAAGGGTATTTCCTCTTTGAAAACACTGGAATGTTACTGCCCGCCCTGCCAAAATTCGCTGGCATTATGTGGATATATAGGCTTGATATTACTCAAATAAATCTTCATTTTGGATATGTTGTACAAAGATCCCTCAGGCTCTTTATGGTAGTAATCTTCCTCAGAGAAGGAAGCTGGGTATATTTTGCCACTTTTTATGCCTAATTGGTTCCTATTACCCTGAGGAATTATGGATTTTCTTATTAAATAATTCTAACTAGCTTGAAATTATTTTTGCCTATAACCTTTGGGAGTTTTGGTTTCCTAGGTAGAAAAAGGGAAGAGATGAAAGAGAATGTAATGCATACCTCAGAATTTTAGTGGGTTCCAATGGCAGTATGCTTTGACCTAGACCATTTTTATGGCAGTAACTTCTGCATTTGTCCAATGAATATTCTGTTTTTCATGCTCTATTCTTATGAAAGTAGCTACACGAAAGTAGAAAAAATGTGATAGAGATTGAAGCATTAGGAAGAAAGAGTGATTTAAAAAAACAGCATTTGTGGAGCTGGAGAGATGGCTCAGTGGTTAAGGGCAGCAACTGCTCTTGCAGAGGACCCTGGTTTGATTCCCAGCGCCCACATGGCGGTTAAGAACCGTCTTTAACTCCAGTTCCAGGGGAATCCAACGCCCTCTTCTGACCTCTGTTGCATTGCACGACACGGGTGCACAAACCTACATGCAGACAGTACATCCATACACACAAAAAATTAAAAAAAAAACCAGCATTTGTTCATTTATTATTTTTGTTTATTTCTGTGTGTGCACGTGCCATAGCATACATGTGGAGGTCAGAGGGCAAATTTCAGGGTTGGTTTTCTCTTTTCATCTGTGGGCTCTGAGGTTTTCAGGCTTGGTGGCAAGTGCCTTTACCCAATGATGCAACTCACCAGCCCTAAAGTAGTAATTTTTTAAAATTACTTACTTGAGACAAGGTCTCCCTATATCCCCACCTGGCTGGAAACTTGCTATGTAGACCAGACTTGCCTTAATCTTACAGAGATCTGTCTGTTTCTGCCTCCTGAGTGCTGGCATTAATGGCATGCACCACCATGGTGGTGATTTTAAAATATATATTTACATTCGATAATGGGAAAATTTATCTAATATTTCCCAATAATTTAGAATTTCTAATAGGAGATATTATGTCATATTTTGAGGTAATAGCTTTTTCAAAATGGTATTGAGCCTGATGTCATGTTATTTTGATCCCTACATCTGTTATAGCTACTATGTAGAATGTAAAATGTACATTTAAAACTTCTCTGCTTGTCGTAAATGAAAGTATGTTTTCTCTGAGATGGTTTCAGTTTTTCCAAGCCATCTAATATCAACTTGAAGTTATCTGAATCATCATCCTTCAATTTTGGATTTATAATGAGAGACTAGTTTATAAGAGTTCAGGAGCACTGGTTTCCTAATTCTTCTGAAATTATAAAGAACTTTGTGTGTGAAATATTTACAATGCTAGTTACACGCACAAAGCTAAGCTGCTACATCTGTCTGAGAGAGTTTATCTGACTGAGTTGTTTTTGCTCTGCTGTATTGACAGAAACTAGAGCAAGCTGTTTAAGGAAAGACAGGATCTGTGGCAGCTCTGTGTGATTCATCCAGGCCCAATAGACAGTTTCATTAACAGAGCAAGGGTAGCACATCTGAACTTCACTGCTCCAGGGAGATTAACTCTGTCACACACACACACACACACACACACACACACACACACACACACATATATTTATAATCAAAATGAAAAAGTTTGAAATCTTTCCTTATTTGAACTAAATCCCATGAATATCTGTCTCTAAGTGAGTATGCTATTAATCATTATGCTGAATCTTTTTGTTAATCACAATAAGTAAAGTTTGAAATTTATCACTATATTCACTAGGCAATGTTTTTAAAATAAGAATGAGAATCACTCCAACAATAAGCACATGTCTATGAATTAAAAACAATTATAATTTAGGCTTATTATGAATGGAATCTTATATAACTTATAATGACCCAGAGGAAGTAACAGGAGAAATTTAGGAAAGAATGGAGAAATTTCTGGGATGAGTTACTATTTTTTTTTTCTCTAGTTATTATCACTTCTGTCCTGCGAGGCTTAAATCTGATGTGGTAACAGATTCAGAGACTTGGGGAAAAGAGGAGTCACTTCAGAAAGCAATTATAAAGCTGACTACAGCTGTAGCTTTCCTCAGTCTGATAATTCCATAATCATCAGCTCTGGCTGAAGTGTCAGGCATTCCAAGGCCCACCTAAGTAGCACAGTGATCCTGGAATGGAAGCAGACCGTACAATCCTGTCTATTCTGCAGAGTCAGTAGTTAGTAAAATATCCAGTAATAGTAATACTGTTGAAAAGGATTATCATGTCTCTCTACCTCCATCTGTCCTCCTTCCCTTCCTTATTCTCTCATTAATTTCTTTAGCAGTCTACACATCTAAAGGGCAGAATTTGCTGGAAAAGGAATGTACAGACAGATACTAGTCAGATTCTTCTTTGCCAAATGATATTATAAAGTAACACATAACCAATCAATTGTCTTAAGATATGATTTCCCAATTTTTGTTTTTCTATCTTCTCCCTGCTCTTAATGACGATATTAGGATTGATAATTTCTTTGCAAACATTTGACACTGAATCCTCAAGGTGGATTTTAAGGGGAGAACATGAATTACATGAAGAACAAAGATAGTCCTTTCTGATTTGGGATTTTACCCTAATGTCTTCAGAGAAAAGAGTTTCTCTGAACTACATTCCAGAAGGATGTGAGATAGATTAGAAAGCACCACTATTAAGAGTAAAGGGGGGGGGGAGAAGAGATCAGGAGGAGGGGGAAAGGGTCTTCTTGTTCTCCGTTTAGAATTCTAGAAAAAATGGTTGTAGTTGCGCCATCTTGGATGCAGCCTGTATCATTCAAACTTCTCTGACCTCTTAGAGGAGAATGTGAAGTTCAGGATTCCAGGGTGGTAGGAATACAAATTGAGTTAGTAGGCCTATTTTACCATCAGAAATTGGAACTGAACTAGTGAATGGAAAAGATGTCTCAGGGGTGTGAGAGAAGGTTGGAATGGGAGTGGAGGTCAGACCTATGAACTTCAAATTATATTAAATGCAAACTGTGAATATAGGGGTGTGGAAGAGTGCCCACCACATAACTAGACATCATGTTCAGAGAATCAGTGGACAGATTACCTGTATAAGTATTTAGATTTTTAGATTGTAATTAATTGAAATTGGACCAGATATATAAACACAAACTTTATGCATAGCATACTCACACCTTTATTATTGAACTTTTCTTGCTACTTTATCCAATCCACAGTGAATTTTATTCAATTAAAGTTTTATTGTGGATGCTTTTTCTGTTTTAGAATATCTTTTTTTTTATTGATGCTTTGTGTATTTCATACATCACTTTCCAATTCAGTTCAGGCATATTTCCCCTTCCCTTCCCTTCCCCCCACCCCACCCCACCCCATCCTAAATCATGCATTCTGCCAGAACTGTCCTGCATCTTTCTCTCAGTTTTTTATTCCATTTTTTAGCAATAGGTGATAATTTATGAGTACAAGCATCCTTCATGTAAAACCAATTTGCAAGCAGTTGTGCCCAAAACCACACAGCCCCTTGGTCCCACCATCCAGCATGGGGGGCTATTTATTCTAAAACATCTCTACAACCTCTAGAAATTCATTCACCTTTTCACACGTTCGACTCAATTTTTCTTTCAAAATATTCTCTGTATATATATATTTGTGGCTTTTTTGAAGCCGTTAATACTAACATAGAGTTTGTATTTTTCTATTACTTATACTTTTGATCTTGACAAAGTATATTTTCCTGCTTCCTATATTACTAGCCTTTTTGTTTTTAAACATACCTAACATCGGGTTGATCTTAAAGAGATTCTAGGCCTAATCACTTCCTATGAGGGCTGTAATTATTTTTCACTTCAGATAGCTAAATTATTGGTGAAATAATAAGTCTTGATTTATTATCTTTTAGCCTAAAACTTGTTTCTTTGGGGATGTTAATACAAGCCCTGGTGTATTTATCAACTACTCTAATTTGATAGAACCCTAATTCCTAATTTTGACTCTCATGCAGATTAAATTTACTAAAGTCTCTAATTGTTGCCTTCCCTAAGCTCCTTGGGGTATCATCCTACAATTCTAAAGTATAGAAGTGAGCAAAGGACTTAAGTGAGGTTGTACTTGAATTTGGAGCTTCTTCTAATGTAACAGTCCCCTATTTTCCCTGTCTTAATATCCTGTCACTGTACAGTCTTCCATTTTCTCCTTGAACCCCTCAAGCTAGCAACATTTTGGTTATTTTATCTAATCTTGGATATGGACCACGGAATATCATGGGGGATAAATTCAGATAAATGTGGATTTTCACCTGTGTGGATCCCTTCTTTCAAAGATAAGCCTCTTTTAGCTTGTGCCAATTTTGCTTCAGTTTGGTGCCTTCAGACAGTGGTATTTCCTACCGGGATCTCTAATTACCATACCAGGGGGCTGGGTTGATACCAGCTTCCAGGTCATTATTGAAAAGCAGAACATCCAAATGGACAATGATTGTCAATATAGAGAACAAGGGGAACTAGAAGGGGAAAAGCCTTAGAACACAAAATAGGGATCTGAGATCTCCTGAGGCCAGCGGAAGGTACCGGGGAGGGCTAAAGAGGAGCCCCCCCCCCCCACAACTGGGATTACGAAGGCATCTGAAGGAGGCAAGCAAAGCAAGCCTTCAACACAGTGAAGAGGCATTTAGGACTCACATTGGAATACAGGCAAGGAGAAGCCCATATGCCAGGATCACGAAGAAGAAACTACACTGGAAAGGTGCAGGATAATCCCACGCCAAGCTTTACCAACCCTATGGATGACTCCTGCAGTGGGATCCCCCCGGGGATGCCCCAGGACACAGACATCAGAAACACAATTGGGAACATACTTAAAGAACTACAAGATCATAAAGAACAAATTAAAGAACTAAGAAAAGAGAATGAGGACCGAGAGAGAGAGAATGACAAGCTCCGGAAGGAAGTAGAAACACTGAAAAGATCCCATGCTGAAAAAGAAAAAGAAACCAACCAGCAAACAAAAGAGCTACAAAAAGAGATCGAGAAGCTCCAAAAAGAAATAGAAACACTAAAGAAATCAGAAGAGGAAATGAAAAAGGAAATCAAACACTCATCCATTCAAGAGGAAAGGAATGAAAAAAGCCTCAGAAGCAGAATGGAGGAAGCAGAACAAAGAATATCAGACCTGGAGGACAACACAGAACAACTAAAAACCTCAAGGAAAGATTATGAAAAATTTAAAAATACACAAAAATGGAACAACCAGGAGCTGTGGGACACTATGAAAAGATCAAACCTCCGCATCATAGGAATAGAGGAAGGAGAAGAATCCCAAGAGAAAGGTATTGATCAGATCTTCAACAGAATAATAGATGAAAACTTCCCCAAACTAAAAAAGGACAAACCAATACCAATACAAGAAGCACATAGAACTCCAAACAGACAAGATCAGAAAAGAAATTCTCCACGCCACATCATAGTTAAAATGCTGGACACCCAAAACAAAGAGAAAATTCTTAAAGCGACAAGAGAAAAACAACAAGTGACCTATAAGGGGAAACCTATCAGAATAACAACGGACTTCTCACAGCAAACGATGAAGGCAAGAAGAACCTGGAGCAAAGCATTCCCAGTGTTGAGGGACAATGGATGCCAGCCCAGGTTACTATACCCAGCAAAAATGTCAATCATAGTGGAAGGAGAGAGGAAAATCTTCCATGACATAAACAACTTGAAAGAATACATGTCCGGAAAACCAACCCTTCAGAGAATACTTGAAGCAATCCAAAGAACAGAAGAAAGGAGCAACCAACCCCAGGCAACTAGAAGGAGAAATCAATAAAAGCATAACTGCAGAAGTAGAAACCTAAATCAAAACCGCAGATGGATAATAAGGCAAAAGGAAGCAACACAAACCTATCAGTCATAACCTTAAATATTAATGGACTAAATTCCCCAATCAAAAGACATAGACTGGGAGACTGGATTAGGAAACAGAATCCATCGATATGCTGTCTGCAAGAAACACATCTTACCTTCAAGGACAGGCACCACCTTAAAGTGAAGGGATGGAAAAAAATATTCCAAGCAAATGGTACCAAAAAGAAAGCAGGTGTTGCTATTTTAATATCGGATAAAATAGACTTCAAAGTAAAAGAAATCAGAAGAGACAAAGAAGGCCATTACATTTTCATCAAAGGAACAATCCACCAAGAAGATTTCACAATTATGAATATATATGCCCCAAATTCTGGTGCACCAAACTTTATAAAGACAATTCTCCAGGACCACAAGTCACAGACTAACCCCAGCACACTCATAGTGGGAGATTTCAATACCCCACTGAGTCCTTTGGATAGGTCAACAGGACAAAAAATAAACAGAGAGACATCTGAACTGAACGATATGATACACCAAATGGACCTCATAGACCTCTACCGAACATTCCATCCTAATACCAGAGAATACACTTTCTACTCAGCACCCCACGGAACATTCTCCAAAATCGACCACATCCTGGGACACAGAAGAAACCTCTACAAATACAAAAAGATTGAAATAATTTCATGCATCCTGTCAGACCACAGTGCAATGAAGCTCAACATCAACACCAGGACAAGCCCTCCTGCCTACAAGAACACATGGAGACTAAACAACACACTCTTGAATAATGAATGGGTCAAGGAAGAGATAAAGAAAGAAATAAAAACATTCCTGGAACTGAATGACAATGACAATACAACACAACAAAACTTATGGGATACCTTAAAAGCAGTCCTAAGAGGGAAATTTATAGCCCTGGGTGCCTACATTAGAAAAACAGAAAGAGCACAAGTGAATGATCTAACACTACAGCTAAAAGCACTTGAGAGGCAACAACAGATGAACCCTAAACGCAACAGACAGGAAGAAATAACAAAAATCAGAGCAGAAATCAATGAAATAGAAACAAAGAAAACAATACAAAAAATCAATGAAGCCAAAAGTTGGTTCTTTGAAAGAATAAACAAGATAGACAGACCTCTAGCCCAGTTAACAAAAAGAAAGAAGGAACAACTCCAAATCAATACAATCTGTGATGAAAAGGGAAATATCACAACGGACAAGGAAAAGATCAAGAAAATTATATGGGAATATTACAAGAACCTATATTCTACCAAGTTTGAAAATCTAGAAGAAATGGATGAATATCTGAAATCTTGGGAATCACCAAAGCTTGGCCAAGAGGAGACCAGCAGCTTAAACAGACCCATAACATATGAAGAAATAGAGGATGTAGTAAGAAGCCTCCCAACTAAAAAAAGCCCAGGCCCAGACGGTTTCACAGCAGAATTCTATAAAACATTTCAAAAAGACCTACAACCATTATTTCTGAAACTGTTTAGAAGTATACAATCAGAGGGAATTCTCCCAAATTCCTTCTATGAAGCCAACATCACTCTATTACCAAAACCAGGCAAAGATCCAACTAAAAAGGAGAATTATAGACCCATCTCCCTCATGAACACAGATGCCAAAATTCTAAACAGAATACTGGCAAATCGCATACAGACCCACATCAAGAAGATCATCCATCATGACCAAGTTGGATTCATACCAGAGATGCAGGGATGGTTCAACATACGAAAATCAATAAACATCATCAAACACATAAACGGAATCAAAGACAAAAACCACACCATCATCTCAATTGATGCTGAAAAAGCCTTTGACAAAATCCAGCATCCCTTCATGCTTAAAGTCCTAGAAGGAATTGGATTGGAGGGATCATTCCTCAATGTAATCAAAGCCATATACAGGAAACCCACAGCCAATATCATCCTAAATGGGGAAATGACGGAAACATTCCCTTTAAAGGTAGGAACTCGGCAAGGCTGCCCCCTATCACCACTCCTCTTCAATATAGTGCTTGAAACACTTGCTAGAGCAATAAGGCAAGAAAAGGATATTAAAGGAGTACTAATTGGAAAAGAGGAAGTCAAACTATCCCTATTTGCTGATGATATGATTGTTTACTTAAGGGATGCAAAAAACTCCACCAGAAAACTCCTAGAAACGATTAACAGCTTCAGCAAAGTGGCAGGATACAAAATTAACCTTAGAAAATCAATGGCCTTTCTTTACACCAAGAACAAGCAACTGGAGAAAGAATTCAAAGAGACCTTCCCACTCACAATAGCCTCAAAAACAATAAGATACCTAGGAACAAACCTAACCAAAGACACCAAAGACCTCTACAACAAAAATTTTAAACCCTTAAAGAAAGAAATTGAAGAAGACCTCAGAAGATGGAAAAACCTCCCATGCTCATGGATTGGGAAAATTAACATTGTAAAAATGTCCATTTTACCAAAACTCTTGTATAGATTTAATGCAATCCCAATCAAAATCCCCAAGAGTTTCTTCACAGGCTTGGAAACAAAAGTTCTTAAATTCATTTGGAGAAACAAAAGACCCCGAATAGCCAAATCAATCCTGAGTGAAAAGAGCTACACAGGAGGGATCTCTATACCAGATTTTAAACTATACTACAGGGCTATAGTCATAAAAACAGCCTGGTACTGGCACAAAAACAGACCTGTTGACCAATGGAACAAAACCGAAGATCCAAATCTGAGCACATACAATTTCAGCCATCTCATATTTGACAAGGGGGCCAAGAAACCACAATGGAGAAAAGACAGCATCTTCAGCAAGTGGTGTTGGCAAAACTGGATCACCACTTGTAGAAGAATGAAATTAAACCCCTACCTCTCACCCTGTACAAAAGTCAACTCCAGATGGATTAAAGACCTCAACGTGAAACCCCAAACTCTGAAGGTGATAGAAGAAAAAGTTGGCAGCAGACTACAAGACATAGGCGTAGGAAAAGACTTCCTAAATCAGACAGCAGCTGCACAAGAATTAAGGTCGACAATTGACAAATGGGACCTCATTAAACTCAAAAGCTTCTGTACATCAAAAGAAACAATCAAGGAAGTGAAGAGAAATCCCACAGAGTGGGAGGAAACCTTCACTGCAGAAACATCTGACAAAGCATTAATTTCCAGAATATATAAACTACTCAAAAACAAAGAAGAAAGAAAACAAATGACCCACTCAATAGATGGATCAAAGAGATGAACAGAGACTTCAAAAGTGAGGAATTAGAAACAGGTGAGAAACACCTTAAGAAGTGTTCAACATCAGTAATCATTAAGGAAATGCATATCAAAACCACTTTAAGATATCACCTTACTCCAATAATACTGGCTAGGATCAAGAAAACAAATGATACCAAGTGCTGGAGAGGTTGTGGGGAAAGGGGAACACTCATCCATTGCTGGTGGGAATGTAAACTCCTGCAGCCACTATGGAAAGCAGTGTGGAGAACCCTTGGAAGACTTGGAATGAACTTGCTACCCGACCCAGCCATACCCTCAAGACTCACTCCACCACAGAGATACATGCACGGCCATGTTTATTTCAGCTCTCTTCACAATAGCAAGGAGCTGGAACCAACCCAAATGCCCCTCAACTGATGAGTGGAAAGAGAAAATGTGGTATATCTACAAAATGGAGTTCTATGCAGCACTAAAGAAAGACGACATCATGAGCTTTGCAGGAAAATGGCTGGAGCTAGAGGACATCATGCTGAGTGAATAACACAGTTCCAGAAAAACAAACGACGAATGGTATCCCTCATCTGTGGATGCTAGTGCCAATTACCTAGTTGTAAGTATTTCTTGTGTAGGGCCCCCTGAGCTTTTGTCCAAAGTAGTTGGGCATGTTGCATATTGGAAACAACAACAACAACAACAACAACAACAACAGAAAGAACTGCCTCAAATAACTGACTGAAACAGTGAACTTCTGCTCAAAACAGTCAACTTTCTCATGGAGAATATTGAGAAAGACTGAGAAAGAGATGAAAAACATGTTTGGCAGAATGCATGAGCTCTGGAGGCATGGGGGAATGGGTGGGAACATGGGTCTAGATTTGTTAAAAAATAAAAATAAATTTAAAAAAAGAACACAAAATAGAACAGGGGCTTTATAGACCTTAGTGTGGAGGTTCACTTTTACTTAAACATTGTAAAGGCATAAGTGTGTTCTGAGCAAAGAAGTGATCCCATTATTTTATTTTTTCTGGACTCATGGCTGATGACCCATTATTTTTAAAGATCTAGTAGTAGGTCCAGCTAAGGGTGGCATCACACTTTGAATCCCAGCACTCTGGAGGCAGATCTCTGTGAGTTCGAGCCCAGCCTGGTCTACACAGTGAGTTCTTTTTTTTTTTTTTAATGAATTTATTTTTTGTGTATGAATGTACTGTCTGCATGCAGGTTTGTGCACCCGTGTCGTGCAGTGCCGTGGAGGTCAGAAGAGGGTCTCGGATTCCCCTGAACTGGAGTTCTCCTGGAATTGGAGTTACAGACGGTTCTTAGCCGCCATGTGGGTGCTGGGGATCGAGCCCAGGTCCTCTGCAAGAGCAGTTGGCACTCTTAACTGCTAGGCCATCTCTCCAGCCCCATACACAGTGAGCTCTAAGCCAGCTGGGGCTACAGGGAGACCTTGTCTCAAGAAGACAACAACAACAACAACAACAAAAAGATTTAGTAGAAGTTCTTAGTGTAAATAAGATACATTGTAATGTTGGTAGTTCTACGTGAAAATAGCAAATTACAGTATTGTAATTAAGTATACCCATAACACATATGTCTTAGGTCGTAACAGGTAACAACAAAACTTCATATGGAGAATGATACAATGACTTACACAGGCAAGGATACTTACCAATTGACTTAGGAGAAAAGAAAAAAAAGGGATCATCAAGCTCCTCCAAAAGGTAAGGGCTTCTTGCCTGTAAACTGGGATACCTGCAGGAAGAGAGGTGATAAGGCCCTGCTGTCGAATACCTGATGTAAGCATGGGAAAGATGCATTGAGACCACACTTGCAAGTATATAGTTGGTCTCTGGAATACCAGAGAGTGTACCAAAGGCCACTAAACCAATAAAGCAAATATAGGTCTCCTTGAGTCAAGCAAGACTCCTCCGTCAGCAGCAGCTACACCTCACCTGCCTGGAAATACTGTGCAGCAGTGGCAGCCATATGCCCGTATATCCCAAATCTAATTGTCTATTAGCTCTCTCCTTGGAGGGATAACCCAAGGCTGATGCCACAAGCTTACATCCTCTAGTGGTTAGGAGATGTTATAAGCCACAGTAAGACCCTGTCATATTCTACAGAAAAAAACATAATTCATGGATTAGCATACCATTCAAACATCTGTGTCTATACCAAAGTAACCTACCATAACAATTAGTACTATTAAAAGACCTATATATCTAATTGGTTGTGCTTCATTAGTAGGATTGAAAGGTTTTTCCTGGACAAACTGTCAGCTCATGAAAGGAAACAGCCAGAATTGACCAGAGTCCAAGACAACAGCTCCAGAGAAATTAGACTGTTTGCTTCCCATCCACCTGTGCCCCTTTTCTAAGCCTAGGGAACAATCTGTGGAAGAGGTGGCGTGATAGAATGTAAGAGCTGCGATTGGGGTGAATGGAGAAACTACAGCAATATAGTCTGGACACTCATCTGATCAACTTGATTGAACATACAAGCCCCCCCCCCCCAAACTGGATGGTGGGACCCATAGGCTGGGTGGGTTTGGGCACAACTGCTTGCAAATTGGTTTTATGTGAAGGATGCTTGTACTCATAAATTATTACTTATTGTTAAAAATGAAAGAAAATAAAGTAATTAAAAAAAGAAAAAAGGGATCATAATGGCTTTAAAAGCTGAGAGTGTTTTGATAACTGAGGTACAACCTTTAACCTCTTCATTTGTTAAATACATCCTAGTTATTGTTAAACTACTAAGCAAAAGAATGAAAAAGACATTCTTTCTGAGAAACATAAAGAAATCTATGTTATTTTGACATTTCGTCTTTGATATACCCCAAATAAAGTTAGAGAATAACAATTAGATCTGGCAATTGAATTCTTTAATATTCTTTGATAACGATAAAATTTTAATGTAAACTGTAGGGAAAATACACAGTAGAAAGTTTCAAATCTTGCATAAGGCATGGCAGTAAAATTTTTCTGAGTTCCACTTTGACTAAATTAATTAGTATTTTTATGTTATCAGAGATTATTACTGACAATATGGACTACTACTCTTCTGGCAAAATGATGTGCTAGGTTTATACTTTCTTTGTTAATATTTTAGTCTCACCATGGAGACTGTAAAATATGGCTTAAATTAAGAAGAGCTCTTGCTGTCAATTCCAGAATGAAATCCATGTGCTCCCTCAGAAAAATGTGTGTGTGTGTGTGTGTGTGTGTGTGTGTGTGTGTTTGTGTGTTGCAAAAGCTAAGAGTCATATAGTAAAATCAGAGGACTATTTCTGGATATATTGCATGCAAATCTGTTCCCTTGGTTTGTCAGGAAGTCTTGCTTAACTTTCTTATTTGAGAGCTGGCTTTCGGCTCAGTTCTGAATAAACAGTGCACATCCATGAGGGAGCAATGAAAAGGAGCTGTAGCATCTGGTACGGCTTTAAAAATAACTTCCTACTTATATAACAGATTTCACCAAAGATCAATGAGAATTTTTGAAGACTGAGACCTGAGGAAATAGTTCCTTTGGAAGCTGCTGATTCATGTAGCATTGTTATTTTAAGGAAAAGCATTTCTACCCAAGGAAATGCTAACAGACTGCGGCCCTAGAGTCATAACTCTAGGTTATGGAGATCTGAGTTTGTGTTCTCAGCTTCATTTACAATCATTAAGAGCTTTTTACTTTTATTTATTTATTTATATTATTATTATTATTATTATTATTATTATTATTTTGGTCTTTTTGAGACAGGGTCTCCCTGTAGCCCCAGCTGTCCTGGAACTGGCTCTGTAGACCAGGCTGGCCTTGAACTCACAAAGATCCGCCTGCCTCTGCCTCCCAAGTGCTAGGATTAAAGGCATGCTCCACCATGCCCGGCTTAAGAGCTTTTTACTTTTAATTGCTTCTTTGTTGCCTTCATACCATGGATTTCTCTAGCTTGTACAGAATGTCACTGCAAATGGAGTAGACATGTCAAGATAGACTTTTTAGTTATAACACAGTACGGTGGTACTAGTTTATTGTTTCTAGATGGTAATATTATCCATGATATTATATGCTTCTGAACATTTGTGACCCAACTAAAAAGATTTCATCTGGGTTCCCTTTTAGACATTCTTTGGAGAATGCTACATAGAAAACACTTTATTTTTTTAAATTTTTTATTAATTTAATTTATTTCTGTATGTGTATGAATGTACTGTCTGCATGCAAGTTTGTGCACCCGGTCGTGCAATGCCGCGGAGTCAGAAGAGGTGTCGGATTCCCCTGGAATCTGGAGTTCTCCTGGAACTGGAGTTTCAGACGGTTCTCGCCGCCGACTGTGGGTGCTGGGGATCGAACCCAGGTCCTCTGTAAGAGTGTTCAGCGCTCTTAACCGCTAGGCCATCTCTCCAGCCCAGAAAGCATTTTAAAAAGGATTCTGGAGCCGGGCACTTGGGAGGCAGAGGCAGGCGAATCTTTGTGAGTTCAGGCCAGCCTGGTATACAGAGTGAGTTCTAGGACAGCTGGGGCTACAGGGAGACCCTGCCTTGAAAAGACTCAAAAAAAAAAAAAAAAAAAAAAAGATTCTGAACTGTGATGTTTTGTAGTAAATGTACCACTACCTTTGATAACTCAAAGCTTAATAAGTATTGGGTTATAAAACCCACATATAGTAGAACAATGCATAACAATGGATACTAATCACATTTTTTTGTCTTTTTGAGACAGGGTCTCCCTGTATCCCCAGCTGTCCAGGAACTCACTCTGTAGACCAGGCTGGCCTTGAACTCACAAAGATCCTCCTGCCTCTGCCTCCTGAGTGCTACGATTAAAGGCGTGCACCACCACGCCTGGCCATAATCACAATTTTTATTTTGGAGGGATATATACGATAAGATTAATAGTGTGTACTTAACAGTACTTAGCTCCTAATAAATTATAAGATACTTCTATAACTTATCCAGTTTTCTTGTGTTTCCATTTCTGACTCTCAATTTCTTATCTTGATGTCAAATGAATTGGCTAATCCCATCAAATAAACCTGAGGTTAAGGCACCACTAAAATACAGGAATTTATGTGTGCTGTAAAAAGAAATTACAGTGGTCTAAGAATCTACCAAGAGAAGATAGCATATATTTTGAAAGCTCTACGATAACCAAATGTGAGATTCTGCCAGGTGGTCATTAGAAGTTGATTTAGATCTTGTGGTGGTTTTTAATAATTTCTATCTATTTTGAATCCCTGGAAAATAATTTTTGTATTGTAATTGGTAATATTTGCCTCATTTCTTTTAATTATGGAAATTTTAGTCATTCTTATACTTTAAATAATCAAATTACAGAGTTAAAAACAAACTATATGTACTTAGGCCTCAGACTCTATACCATGTGCTACAAGAAGCATTGTGGTTTTCCTAAATCACATTAGGTGTGATACAGATTCTTTTTTCATGAGAAAGGAAATACAGCCTGAAAAATTTTGGAAAAGTATTATGCAACTTGGAAAACAATGGGGCGAGCAGTTCAGGAAACAGATTTAAGGGCTGGAGATAGACTCAGTGGTGTAGTGCTCACTTAGAAAATGAATACTGTGAAACACTGACTAAGGTGAACTTGGAATCCCCCTTCTCTCTCCTCTCTAAGTAAATATTAAATAGTATAGATTTACTTTTGTTTTGGTTACTAATTTTACCAGCCAATACGCATATTACATATATGTAGTGTTTGCCCAAAATTCTGACATAGGAACACAGACCTAGCCGAGCTGTGAGCCATGCTTTCATGTGTAAGCCAGGTGAATTTGATTTAACTGAGTCCCATCACATTCTTAGAACTTTGATGATGACAAATTGACAGGATATACCTGTTAGCCATCTATGAGCCTAAGTATGTGATTATCATTTGGAAAGCTGCCTATTAGGAAATGACTAGTAGTGATTTTGTCATTAAACTGCATATAAGAACTAAAAATTTCCATGTTCTATGGCTTTGCTCAAAACAGACGGTCTTCTTGCTTCTTCCCTTTTTTGTGATTAGCAATAGCTTCATCTCAAAGCTATCCTTCAAACCTTCCAAATCAGTATTTTATTTTATTTTTATTAATTTTTATTTATTTCTGTCTGTGTATGAATGTACTGTCTGCATGCAAGTCTGTGCACCCATGTCGTGCAATGCCACAGAGGTCAGAAGAGGGTCTCGGATTCCCCTGGAACTGGAGTTCTCCTGGAATTGGAGTTTCAGACAGTTCTCGGCCGCCATGAGGTTTCTGGGGATCGAACCCGGGTCCTCTGTAAGAGCAGTCGGCGCTCTTAACCCCTAGGCCATCTCTCCAGCCTCCAAATCAGTATTTTATAATCCTGGTATGTGAAAGTGTCCCAACTCCTAGTTATTTTGAAACCATCTCTTCCATTCTGTGCCTTGATGGAAAGAAAAATTAGAGGTGTGATTAATTTTTTCATTGTATATAATTGTTTTTATGTTTTCACTTTCTGTTGAAACTTTGTTCTCTTAGGAAATACAATTTTTAAAGGCAAATCCAATGTAGTCTTTTCCCATATGGAAATTCATTTCTGATTATTTCTTCCAGACATAACATAGGGACAGATTGCTGTGCTCAGGCTCATCAGTGGTATCTGTGTATAATTTGATAAATTCTTATCTCCTTAGGTCCTAAATCAGAGACAAAGCCTTAGTAATTGTAAAAGAAAAAGGTCCTAGGCTGGAAGGATGGTTAGGTGGGTAAAAATACTTGATTTGCAAGCCTGAAAATCTGAGTTTGATTCACAGGACCCAAGGTGGGAGGAAAGAACTGACTCCTGAAAATTGTTCTCTAGCCTGTGCCATGAGATGTGTGCAAACACACACACACACAGAGAGAGAGAGAGAGAGAGAGAGAGAGAGAGAGAGAGAGAGAGAGAGAGAGAGAGAAAGAGAGAGAGAGAGAACCATAATCATAATAGGGAGACAAAGTGAAGGGTAGTTGCTATTTGTATGTGGAATGTTCCCCACAGGATCGTGTGACTCAACACTTTGTTCACAGATAGTGGCACTATTTTGAGAGATTAAAGAATGCTTTGGACATTGGGTGTAGTTAGAAGACATGGGCTGCAGGGGTAGGCAATGAAGGGCTCTGCATCTTGGTCAGTACCACATGAATAAGCTGCTCCACTGCAAGCTCTCTCAGCATACGTCAAGCCACTCCAGTAACTGCACCTTCCCAACCATGGGGGAATGTTTTCCAAATGAACTTTGAACCAAAATATCTTTCTGCCCTTAAGTTACTTCTAACAGATATTCTTTCACAGTGATGAGAAAAATTATCAAAACAATGGTGTATTTCAAACTTTCAGCTAGAATGAGAATCACTTAGAGATTTACCTATAATAAAATCTTTAAAAAAATAATACTTTAATTTATTCTTTGATAATTTATACATATGTACAATGTATCTTGATCTTACTATAGGTTCTTGATATTATGAAAGTTCATAATCCAGCTAGAGAATTAGAATTTTAATGACCTCCTAAGTCATTGGAATCTGGGATTTATGGATCACACTGTGTTGTTTTTCTTGAAATCTATGCCTCTCAAACTTCCTTAAGGATTAGAAGCAGCTAGTCCTAAAACACAGATTTATGTCCCCTATCCTAGAGAGCTAGGCTCAGGATGTCTGAGCAGAGAGCATGAATAATTTGACTTTCTAACAATTTTTCAGGCAATAGCTGATTCTGTGGTACCTGGGCTATACATTGAGAACCACTGATGTGAAGCAGAGTGTACAGAGGCACTAGCCCCTCGGTGTGGGGAGTCCAAGGAGTTTCTGCACAGGGGCTTTGAACACAGTCTGGAGACAGACTGACAGATAGGAGAAGGCATTCCAGATGGGACATTAACATTCTTAAAGCTACAGGAGACATCTAGGGAGACTGAATTTTGTTCAAACAGAATTTTATTTGAATCTCAAAGAACAGGGTGACTTCACCTACTTCTTAGTTGTAAAATTTAGAACATTGAAATTGCAGTATTACAGGCATGGGTGATTATGCATAAGAATGTCTTCCTTCTGGGGATTCCCAGGACAGTGTAAGTAGATGAAAGGCTGAGAGAGACTTTCTTGTTACTGATGGGGGTGACTAAATGGGGGGGGGCTGGGAACAAATTCTTGCCTGTCTTAGGGCCTAGGAGTAAAGGAGAAGGAAGGAAGCCATCTGGCTATTAAGTTGTAATGAGAATAGTTATACTTGATGCACTCCCAAAGAACATCATTTTCCATTTTTGAAGTGGAACACTTGTCTTTAGCTTTGTACCAAAATACTGAGACTGAAGTATTTTCTAGCATCTCAGAAGAGTGACTCTTTGAACATTTGAAAGCCAATCTCTTCTCTCAGAAGAAGTTATCTGTTCACCTTCAATTCAGTTCAGCCTCAGAAATGAATGTCCCCAAGGAAATCCCACTCAAATTCCCAACTGGAACGAAACCTTTTTGAAGGACAGGCATAGACCAGGAAAGGCACAGGGAGACCCACTGTCAGGGTGATACTGATCTGAATTACATGTCAAGAAGCTCAGATGCCTCCTGGGAATTGTAAGTGATCTGGTCTGTAAGTAAATACCTATTTCTTTCCATCTAAGTCACTTTTATACTATACTGAATTGTAGAAAATTGTAGTTAACCTTATGAAGGATACTATTATGGATTCCAGAGACATGGAGGAAGATAAAAGGTAATTAAATAGTGGTTTTGAGGCTGCTGGATTAAGGTTATATTCAAACTGCTGTTAAAGGCTTAGTCTCACATCCAAAAAATCTTACATTCATCCCTCCACTGAGGTTTTTCATCAGATTGGACCTTTCTTTCCTTCAGACCAAGTGTTTTGCTTTTGCTTTTGTGGGAAACTTGGGAAGACAGTTCAATAGTTGTGACAAGTTCTTCCTCTTTGCTGGAAATTACTCAAGGATATTTATGCCTTATCAACTGTGAACAATTCAGTTACCTTCCCATACATGAAGAACACACATATCATAATTACTTTCTAGAAGAAGGCATAATTGTAACTCTCATATCAGGAAAAGTTTTTTCAGGATTTAAAGAGAAAATACCAACAGCTTAAGTATGTTTTCTTGAAATAATTGATTAAAATTCTTGTCTGAATTGGGACTTCTTGATAAATTGAGATTCGAATTCAGGAATTGGAAAGCCAATATTCTACTTCTTAAAGCATGTCCAAAAAATTTTTATTTGAGCCAAGCATTGTGGGCATACCTTTAATCCCAGCAGCTGGGAGACAGAGGCAAGAAGATCTCTGTGAGATGAAGGCCAGCTTGACCTCCATAGTGAGTTTCAAGTCAGCTGGGGCTACATGGAGACCCTGTCTCAAGAAACAAAACAAGCAAAAAGCATTTATTAGTCGAATCAAGCACATCACCATCAAAATGACAGTATTGCTTTTTGGTTTATAACCCATTTGGAAGGTGATGAATTTGAAACACATCACATTGAACTCTTTATCACGGAAAGTGAATAAATACACTTAGATAAACACAAAGAAGTTATCAACAAAAAGACAGAATAATATGATTTGCAATTAAAATATAGTTCACAGTGGGGCAGAATGGTGCATGTGTATAATCCCAGAACTCTGGGGGCTGTCTCAAAAATAAAATGCCAACCAGCTGGAGAGATGTCTCAGCAATTAAGAGCACTGGCTGCTCTTTCCTAAAACCCAGGTTCAGTTCCCAGCACTCACATGGTGGCTAACAACCATCAGTAACTCCAGTCCCAGGGGAATCTGATACCCTTTCTGACCTTTGCAAGAACTGCATGTCACAGGTGCACTTACATCAATAAAGGCAAAACACTCATACACATAAAATAAAAATAATAATAAAAAATTAAATGCCTTTAATCCTAGCACTTGGGAGGCAG
The DNA here is from genome assembly GCA_009823505.1 of Rhizomys pruinosus. Classification (NCBI taxonomy): domain Eukaryota; kingdom Metazoa; phylum Chordata; class Mammalia; order Rodentia; family Spalacidae; genus Rhizomys; species Rhizomys pruinosus. The sequence continues at coordinate 1,996,184 of VZQC01010763.1, forward strand.
AGGCAAGTGGATCTTTGTGAGTTCAAGGCCAGCCTGGTCTACAGAGTGAGTTCCAGGACAGCTGGGACTACAGGGATACCCTGTCTCCAAAAAACAAAAACAAAAACAATTAAATGCCAACCCCCACCCCCAGAGATACAGTTTGTTTTAGTTCTACAAATAATTATTGAATACACATTATATTCCAGATACTGGTGACAGATAATAAAATATCTTTCCTATTGTTATTTTAGTTGAGGGGTTCAAGGAAGTAATGTAAATAATATGGATAGAATGAGGAGACAGAGTATGTGACAGGTTATATGTAGAACTTGAAGCCAAACATACCTTTATAATTCCAGTCCTTGTTTCTTGTTTTAATTTTGTGGCTTCAAGTACATTACTTTGCTTAAACAACTTGTTTTGTTTTTTTCTGATATTTTTCTTTTTTTCTCTCCATTTTTTATTGATGTTTTGTGTATTTCATACATCATTTTTAAATTCAGTTCAGGCATATTCCCTTTTCCTTTCCCCCCACCCCACCCCACTCCAGACCATGAATTCTACCATAACTGTCCTGCATCTTTCTCTCAGTCTTTGTTTTTTGTTGTTGTTGTTATGCTTAGGAATTCACATTTTCTTCCATTAATTTTATATTACTCTGAAATATGGATACATATTCTTCACCCATATGCAGTAATTACAGAGTCTGAAAATAATTGGTGGGTGGATTCTAGAGCCCATTGAGAGATTCACATTATAACAACATAGTTGCCTTCAGATAAACAGAAATATAACAATATTGTCATTCAGCTTGCCTTCCATCTGGGGAATTAGGTGTTAACATCCACAAATGAGGGAAACCATTCTGTTTGTCTTTCTAGGGCTGTGTTACTTCACTCAGCATCATGGCTTCGAGCTCCATCCATTTACCCGCAAAGATCATAATGCCATCTTTCTTTATTGGTGAATAGTACTCCATTGTGTAGATGTACCACATTTTTGTCATCCACTTTTCTGTTGAGGGGCATTTGGGTTGGTTCCAGCTCTTTGCTATTGTGAAGAGAGCTGCAATAAACATGGATGTGCATGTATCTTTGCAGTAGGATGAGTCTTTTGGGTATATACCCAGTAGTGGTATGACTAGGTCAGGTGGTAGGCTAATTCCAAGTATTTTAAGGGTTCTCCACACTGCTATCAATAGTGGTTGTACAAGTTTACATTTCCACCAGCAGTGGATGAGTGTTCCTTTTCCCCACAACCTCTCCAACATCTGTTGTCTTTTGTTTTCTTGATCTTAGCTAGTTGTATCGAAGTGAGATGATATCTGAGAGTGGTTTTAATTTACATTTCCTTAATTATTAATGATGTTGGACACATTTTAAAATGTTTCTCAGCCATCTTTACTTCCTTACTGGTGAACACTCTGTTCAGCTCCTTACTCCATCTTTTGAGTAGGTCATTTGTCTTCTTACTTCTTTGTTTTTTGACTAGTTTATATATTTTTGGTGTCAATGCTCTGTCAGATGTATTACTGGTAAAGATTTCCTCCCACTCTGTGGGTTTTCTCTTTACCTCCTTGATTGTTTATTTCACTGTACAGAAGCTTTTGAGTTTTATGAGTTCCCATTTGTTGATTGTTGACCTAACTTCCTGTGAAGCTGCTGTTTGATTTAGAAAGTCTTTTCCTACACCTATGTCTTGCAGGTTGTTGCCAACTTTTCTTTTATCACCTTCAGGGTTTTGGGCTTCACACTGAGATCTTTGATCCACTTGGAGTTGATTTTTGTACAGGGTGAGAGGTAGGGGTTTAAATTTGTTTTTCTGCAAATGATGATCCAATTTTGCCAGCACCATTTGCTGAAGATGCTATCCTTCCTCCACTGAGGGTTTTTTGCCCCTTTATCAAATATGAGGTGGCTGAAATTGTATGAGCTCAAGTTTGGATAATCAATTTTGTTCCATTGGTCAACAGGTCTGCTTTTGTGTCAGTACCAGGCTGTCTTTACGACTATGGCCCTGTAATACAGTTTGAAGTCTGGTAGGGAAATCCCCCCTGCATTGCATTTTTCACTCAGGGTTGCTTTATTTATTTGTTTTTTTCCATATGAATTTAAGGATTTTTTTTCCTAGTCTGTGAAGAAGCTCATAGGGATTTTGATTGGGATTGCATTGAATCTGTATATCAATTTGGGTAAAATGGACATTTTTACTATGTTAATTTTCCCAATCCATGGGCATGGGAGGTCTTTCCATCTTTTGATGTCATTTTTGATCTCCTTCAGGGGGTTGTTGTAGAGGTCTTTGGTATCTTTGGTTAGGTTTATTCCTAGGTATCTTATTAGTTTTGAGGCTATTGTGAGTGGGAAGTTCTTCTTATATTCCTTCTCCACTTGTTTATTGTTGGTGTAAAGAAAGGATACTGATTTTGCTAGGTTAATTTTGTAGCCCGACACTTTACTAAAACTCTTAATCATTTCTAGAAGTTTTCTGGTGGAGGTTTTAGCATCCCTTAGGTAAACTATCATATCATCTGCAAAAAGGGATAGCTTAACTTCTTTTCCAATTAGTACTCCTTTAAGTGCCTTCTTTTGTCTTATTGCCCTAGCAAGTGTTTCAAGCACTATGTTGAAGAAGAGTGGTGATACGGGGCAGCCTTGCCAGGTTCCTGCTTTTAAGGGAAATGGTTGTGGGTTTGCTATATATGGCTTTGATCATGTTGAGGAATGTTCCTTTCATTCCTATTCCCTCTAGGACTTTAAACATGAAGGGATGCTGGATCTTGTCAAAGGCTTTTTCTGCATCAATTGAGATAATTGTGTGGTTTTTGTCTTTCTGTCCATTTATGTGTTTTATGATATTTATTGATTTACATATGTTGAACCATCCCTGAATCTCTGGTATGAATCCAACTTGATCATGATGGATGATCTTTTTGACGTGGGTCTGTATGTGATTTGCAAGTATTATGTTGAGAATTTTTGCATCTATGTTCATTAGTGATATGGGTCTATAGCTTTCTTTTTTGTTTGCATCTTTGCCTGGTTTTGGTATTAGAGTGATGCTGGCTTCATAGAAGGAGTTTGGAAGAATTCCCTCTGTATCCTTCTAAACAGTTTGAGTAGCAATGGTTGTAGGACCTCTTTAAATGCTTTAATATGGTTAAGCTTTGTTGGTTCCCAGGATTTCAGATATTCATCCATCTCTCTTAGGTTTTCAAATTTAGTGGAGTATAGATTTTTGAAATATTCCTGTATGATTGACTGGATCTTTTCTTTGTCTGTCGTGATGTTTCCCCTTTAATCACAAATGCTACTGATTTGGAGTTGCTCTCTCTCTTTTTTGGTTAACTGAGCTAGAGGTCTGTCTATTTTGTTTATTTTTTCAAAGAACCAGCTTTTGAATTCGTTGATTTTATGTATTGTTTTCTTTGTTTCTATTTCATTGATTTCTGCTCTTATTTTTGTTATTTCTTCCTATCTGTTGGGTTTGGGATTCATTTATTGTTGTCTTTCAAGTGTTTTTAGCTGCAGTGTTAGATCATTTACTTGTTCCCTTTCTATTTTTTGGATGTGGGTGCTTAGGGCCATAAATTTCCTTTTCAAGACTGCTTTTAAAGTATCCCACAGGTTTTGTTTTGTTGTATTGTCTTTTTTGTTCAGTTCCATGACTACTTTTATTTCATTCTTTATTTCTTCCCTGACCCATTCATTATTCAAGATTGTGTTGTTTAGTCTCCATGTGTTCTTGTAGCTAGTTGGACTTATTCTGGTGTTCATATTGAGCTTTATTGCACTGTGGTCTGATAGAATGCATGGAATAATTTCTATCCTTTTGTATTTGTTGAGGTTCCATTTGTGCCCCAGTATGTGGTCAGTTTTGGAGAATGTTCCATGAGGTGCTGAGTAGAAAGAACCTTCTCTGGTGTTCTGGTGGAATATTTTGTAGATATCTATGTGTCCATTTGGTGTGTTGTATTGTTCAATTCTGATGTCTCTCTGTTTATTTTTTGTCCTGTTGATATATCTAAGGGGAGCAGTGGGGTGTTGAAGTCTCCCACTATTAGGGGGGGTGAGGGGGTGGGGATGGGGGTGTCGTTTGGTTGGGTTACTACTTTGGCCCACATGCTGGTAGGTCCTCAAGGTCCAGGCAGACCTCCAGGCAGGTGTGCTTTGCCTGGCTGGAACCTCACTGACTCCAGGTGTGTGTCTGGAGTCCGAGCTGGGAGTTCTGGGGCTGATGGCATGCTCCGTAAGGACAAGGTGACACTGCCTTGACTCACCAGAACCTCACTGACTCTGGGTGGGTGTCTGGAGTCCAAGCTGGGAGTTCTGGGGTTGATGGCATGCTCCACAAGAACAAGGTGACACCGCCTTGCCTCACCAGAACCTCACTGACTCTGGGCAGGTGTCTGGAGTCCAAGCTGGGAGTTCTGGGGTTGATGGCATGCCCCCCCCCAAGGACAAGGTGAGACCCATTGACTCACCAGAACCTCACTGACTCCAGGCGGGTGTCTGAGTCCGAGCTGCTATTTTTCTGAGACAGGATCTCAATATGCATCACAGATTGGCCTTGAACTTGGATTCACTCTTATCCAAAGCAGTTTTTCGAACTAGTAATGACAACAAATTTACTGATATGATTAGGAGTTCACCAAAGAGTGTTTATGAAAGGATTGTGAGTAGAAAAAAAAATATTTTTTTGAGACAGGGTCTCTCTGTAGCCCCATCTGGCCTGGAACTCACTATGTAGACCAAGCTGGCCTTGTAGTCACAGAGATCTGCCTGCCTCTGCTTCTGCCTCCTGAGTACTGGGATTAAAGGCCTGTGCCACCATGCTGGACTGAAAAAGTTATATTTTCAATGGCATAGTGGATAGGAACTCCAACACCTAGTAACAGTGCAATCTTTTTTTGTATTAAAATTTTGTCACAAATATATGGGAGAAAATCAACTTATAAAGAAAGAACAGACTCATTTAGGCTCAGATTTTTAAATGTTTCAACCAAGATCATTTGCCCATTTCTTTGTACCTTTAGCAGTACATCATGACAGGAACATATGACCAAGGTGACACAGTTCTTTCAGACATACTCCCATTGACCAGTAGACTTCCCATTACACCCAACTCTTAAATAAGTACTATCACATCCCAATATACAGGGCTGGGGCCAAACAATTAATACATGGATTTCGAGCATGTTTCAGATCTAAAACAGAAGAATTATCTAATCCACAGTCACTTTGGCAAAAGTAATTTGAGATGGGTCTGGGGAAGAGGCAAGGGCCAATATCTTTGGATCATACATTACACTCTAGTAAGAAGTTTATATTTGATCCTTTAGGCCAGAGAATGAGAATAAGCTCTTCTTAGAGCTGGATGTTATTGATTGCTACCATTGTTTGGTGTTATCAACAACTAAAAATAAAGATAGCTATAGCTGAATAAAAAACAGCATTTTAATTGCTTCTCTGAGAATTTACTTAATTTGTTTTGATCATAATCAGACCCCAGTCTTATCTCCTTGCAGGTCCACTGTCCCTCCTTTCCCTACCTCATTTCATGTATTCTACTATTTTTAAAGGCCTATCAAGTCTGATTTGTGTTCCAAATGTTCTTAGGTATGGGTCCATCCCCTGGAGCCTAGTAATCCACCTGGCATCATACCTTTAAAGAAATCTAATTCTTCCTCTCCCAGCAGCTTTACTAGCTCCTCACCTAAGGCTGGGGCTTCCCACCCACCTCCCTATCCAGGCTGGATTTTTGTCTGACTTGGGCTCACACAGGACTTATGCATGCTGTCATAAGTACTTTGGGTTCTTACGTGCAAATACCCTGTGGTGTGCAGACAATATGTTTCTCTTGTACTCATTTACCACCTCTGGCTCTTATAAGTCTTCTGGACTCTCTTCTACAAAAAGTTCCAGTTTGTTCCTTCTTGTGTACTTTTATATAAGCTTTCTACATTATACATTAGTTTTAACAATGTAACTGCCTACTCAGAAGAAAAAATGTTTCTTAAGACTCAGATAGTGTCTTTGAGAACAGTAATCACCTACATTCACATGATAAAGTTACAGAACAGAAACCATCTGTGTCAGCATGAGTTATTATTTCATCAAGAAAATATTTGCCCAAGAAAGATAAGGCAGTAAACTAATAAAGTCTGCATTATTTGCCTCAGTTAATTCCTGTAAATTATTTTATCAGGGATAGCAGGCTGCTTACCTAGGCTAACACACACTTACCAAATTACAGGTTACTTTCCCCTCATGTTGTGATCATAAATTCTAAAGAATTGAGTCATCTTTGCAATACGGACTCATGTAAAGGTATTTTATGTGTAATTTGTCAATAGATTGTTAGACTAATGTGATTCTCTCAGATGTTTTACCCTAGCAAGGCATCAATTATCTCTCCTCTCTCACTTTACCTATCTAGCCCTCTTTCCATCTCTTCTCCATGACTTCTCCATTTAAAACATCCCTATTTATCCCTTGATACTGCCAGTCTCCTATGGTCCCGCTTCTCTTGGTCTCCTTTTTCCACCTTTATGCCCCCCTTGGTTTCTATAACTCTTCTACTCCCTTCCCATTTGGATTCCCTGATTTGATCGATCCCTCCCTTAGTAACACCTGTCACCTACTTAGCATCCCTCTTTCTCTTTATCTTCCTGGTTCCTTTCCATTTACCTGGTTCCTGCAAATACAGAGGTCATAGATCTTAGACAATTCCATAAGGCTGACACATCCCTAGGCCAAGGTTATTTATTTATTTATTTATTTATTTATTTATTTATTTATTTATTTATTTTGGTCTTTTCGAGACAGGGTCTCCCTGTAGTCCTAGCTGTCCTGGAACTCCCTCTGTAGACCAGGCTGGCCTTGAGCTCACAAAGATCCACCTGCCTCTGCCTCCCAAGTGCTAGGATTAAAGGTTTGCACCACCATGCCCAGCTTATTTATTTATTATGTGTATGAATATACTCTCTGCATGTAGGTTTGTATACCTGTGTCATGCAATGCTGCTGAGGTCAGAAGAGGATGTCAGATTCCACTGGAACTGGAGTTAAAGACGGTTCTCAGCTGCCATGTGGGTGCTGGGGATCGAACCTCTGCAAGAGCAGTCGGTGCTCTTAACCGCTAGGCCATCTCTCCAACCCCCAAGGTTAAATTTTACTAACTACAAGAGAAATATTCTTATATTTACAGATAAATATTCCAGACACCGCTCTGAAAAGAGGCTTCTTTTGCACCAGATGAGAATAGTATAGTCTCACAACTGGACACACAGAGACATGGTCTGTGAATGGCTCATGCTTAGGTGGCACATCTACAATGCAACCTTTACACAGAAGACCCAAGCATCACAGAACAAGGACCCAAGAAGGCATTAACTACCTTTTAACCCTCGTTAAGGAGGATCCTCCATGCAACAGGAGACCAGGAACCCAAAAGAGCCTGAATGGCCAAACCATGAGGATTAGGAGTCTACAGAGTATGATTCTATGGGCTGCCTATATTCAGCTTCACCCTCCCAGGGCTCAGGGAACATTGTGGAAGAGGTTGTGGAAAGATTGTAAGAGCCAGGGAGGTGATGCAAGACCAAACAGAAGTGAATCCTACAAGCTCCTGGGACCCTGTTCATATGAACCCACAGCATTGGTATCAGCATGCACAAGACCCATGCAAGCTCTGCTGAACAAAAACCTAGCACAGAACGGCAGAAATGGGTAGCAGAGCCCAACCTTAGCTGAGGAAATATTGGCAACAGGTGGTGGTCCGGAGAGGAAGACTTGGCCTTTGTTAGAAAACAGACCCTGGATAGGCTGACTAGAGCTCAGGGGAGGAGCTGGCACTGAGGAGGGAGTGGGGAGAGGAATTCGGCTCAGTGGACTCCAGCAGGAATGACATGAAATGTGAAATCCAGCATGTGTGGGAAGCATGGGAGAGTGCCAAGGAGAAGCAGGTATGTTGACTAAAACATTATGTATGAAACATAAAAAATCAATAAAAATGAGTCATTATTCAAAAAATGTAGAGGATGAGGAGAAAGAACTACTTATTTATTTCTGGTGGGAACACAAATTAATATAGACATATGGAAATCAGCATGGAGGTTCCTCCAAAACTTAAAAGTAGAACTACCATAAGACCAGCTATACCACTCCAAAAGACTCCATATCCTACCACAGAGACCTTTGCATATCCATGATTATTGCTACTCTATTGACAATAGCAAGGAAATGGAAACAGCTTATATGTCCATTAATATACGAATGGATAGTTAAAATTTAGCGCCATATACATAATGGAATATCATTCAATTGCAATGAAATTTGAAATAATGAAATTTTCAGAAAGGGGTATTGGCCTGGAATATATAATAGCAATTGAAGTGATCCAAACTCATAAAGATAAAAACTGCATGTTGTCCCTCATATGCTGATCCTAGCCTGTAATGCATACAGGTATATATGTAGACAGGTGGGAGTATGAGCAAAGTCTAAAAACATAGAAAGGAGACTGAAAGAGGGTAATATTAGGTCATGAGGAAAGATGGGGAAAAGGACAAATGGGACCTGAAAAAGGAGAGGAATCTCAAGGGGAAGGAATTGAGGGGATCAAAGATATTTAGGATGGGAGAATATAGGGAAGGAGCACTACAGAAACACCATGTGTTTGAAAATTTCATAGTGGTATGTAACACATGATCACACACATGCATACACCATATATATATATATATATATATATATGAATATTATTCATTTGCAATGAAATTTGAAATAATGAAATTTTCAGAAAGGGAGATTGGTCTGTGTGTGTGTGTGTCGGGGTGTGTGTGTGTGTTGGTGTGTGTGTCTGTGTGTTGGTGTGTGTGTCTGTGTGTTGGTGTGTGTGTGTATGTGTCTGTGTGTGTGTCTGTGTGTATGTGTCTGTGTGTGTGTCTCTGTGTGTCTGTGTGTGTGTCTGTGTGTATGTGTCTGTGTGTGTGTCTGTGTGTATATATGTGTACTCCCAGTCTCAGTCCATTTTCTGGTTTGAAGGTCCATGCTTAAACTGTTTGAGTCAGTCTTCCAATCCCATTAATGACCATTCTTCCATGACACGGTCGAGTTGGTTCTGTCTAACTGCATTATCATCTGATGAGATTTTTAGGGGTTCTGCACCTTTACATCTGTATCCAGCCTACAGATAATAGTAAATTTATAATAAATATTTACCCAAAGAAATAGCTAAGACAGAAACTGATCATGACATAATGACTAGATGTGGACAAATGGGAAAAGAGTTAAGGATGCTTTCAAAGTGCAGTTAATGTGTCATCATTTAAAGAGACAGCAAAATGAAAGAATATTTTCAATGAGAACACAGCAATTTCAATTCTAGACAGAGTAAATTTGAGATTTCTGAGATGTGGAGTTAGAAATATCAAATTCCATGCTCAGTGGTGGAAGGCTTCAGATGCAAGATTTGTGATGTGAGATAGGAAATATGCATTCATTTCTTTCTTTCTTTCTTTCTTTCTTTCTTTCTTTCTTTCTTTCTTTCTTTCTTTCTTTCTTTCTTTCTTTCTTTCTTTCTTTCTTTCTTTCTTTCTTTCTTTCTTTCTTTCTCTCTCTTTCTTTCCACTAGTTTTGCTCTGTAATCCATGCTAGTCTCAAACTCATAATTTTCTTACCTCAGCTTTCAGAGTGCAGAGACTGCAGATGTGCAACTCCACACCCAGCTGAAAAACATTTCATAATCAGTATTTTTTTATGGTAATACCTTCAGACTAAAAGCATCATCACCGCCTAGATACTTATTTATAAACATAAACTTTGGAGGAAGATCAGAGTCAATGACTAAATTCCTTTGTCATCAATAGGTGCTTGAACATGTTTGCAGGTGATAACTAAATGCAGCATAAAGCACAGGACCATTGCCATAGAGGTTAATTAGAGCAATCTAGCTCTGAGACAAGAGAGTGAATGTGAGCCCAACTTCTAGAGATATGTGTACTGGGGTATGCCGACACTGTATACACAGTGTGGGCTTCCCTAATATGGAGGCCTGAGAGGCTACATTAGAAACAATCTTCTTACTTGCTGTAATTAAAGCTGACTAAACTTTTATGCACATGTTTTGGAGAGTATATTGTTTACCCTTTCTATGCTTTGTGTATTCATCTGTAGAATGTGTGTACCAAGCACATCCTATTCACTGAGTTCTTGTGATGTTAAAATAAGTTAATATGGAAATGCTTCCAGCTGTATATTATTACTTTAGATCTATTTACTTTTTATGAAAACTCATGGCCTTTTATCTTTATCTAAATTATTGATGCCTGTACAACATTGGCTCAGAACTCTTACCTATCAAAGCCTTTATAGGTTGCTTGTAGCTTTTAGAGAGCTTGACCCACAGTAAGCTTTCAATAAAGGTTTCAGTCTAGTAAATGTGCATTCCACTCCTAATTTATTCACTGAGTTTTGCAGCTTTTAATACTGTTATCTCTTGTTTTTACACTAAACCATGCACTGTGCATGTAGGTAGGTGCATTTGTGGATCTGGAATTATAGACAGTTGTTAGCCACCTTGTGGGTTCTGAGAATCAAACCCACCCAGGTCCTCTGCAAGAGCAACTGGTGCTCTTAATCACTGAGCAATCTCTCGAGAAACTAAACTATGCACTGTTGTCTGCTTCCTCTTTATATTTTAAGTCCTTAGAACAGACATATTTTGACTCACTTATCTTGCTCACCTATTTGGCACTTGGGAAAGTTGACTATAAAAAAGGATTTTAAAAACAATATGTACACAGTTATGGTGGCACATACCTTTTATCCCACTTACCAGTGGGACAGAAGCAGGCAAATTTCTGTGAGATCAAGGCCAGCTTGGTCTACATACCAAATTTCAGGTCAGCTGTGGCTACAGGGAGAGCCTTATCTGGAACAAAAGCAAAAACAACATAACCTCCAAAATAATGTGTGCAGCACAATCAAAATTATAGCTCCATAGACATAAAAAATCCAGATATTCATATAGAAACACAAAAGATCCTGTGTATCCAAAACATTTCTGAACAGTAAGAGCACTGCTGGAGATATCATCATAGCTTATTTCAAGTTATGCTATACGATGGAGTAAAACCTCCATTGAACTGGCAAAAACAGACCCAAAATTCAATGTAATAGAAGACCCATATACAAACCCATACAACTATAGACACCTGATACTTTACAAAGAGGCCAAAAATAAATATTGGATAAAGACAGTCTCTTTAACAAATGATGCTGGAAAAACTTCAATGCTACATGTAACAGAATGAATCTTGATCCTTCTTTCTCATCCTGTACAGCTAATGTACATCCAACTCCAAATGGATTAAGGGACTTCAGCATGCAACTCAAAGCTCTCAAACTTCTATAGGAAGAAGTAGCGATTACACCAAAAGATACAGGTATATCTAAATGTGGCAGTGGTTTTTCTGAGAATATCTTCTGTATTACTTAACATTGTAACCAAAGTTTATTTTATGTTTTTAGACCATTTAATACTATCTATTCAATCTGTCTTCGACTGGCTAAGATCAAGAAAACAAAAGACACCAAATGCTGGAGATGTTGGGGGGAATGTACAACCATTATGGAAAGCAGTGTGGAGAACCCTTAAAAGACTCAAAATGAGCCTACTAACTGACCCAGCCATACCACTCCTGCGTATATACCCAAAAGACTCATCCTACTGCAAAGATACATGCACATCCATGTTTATTGCAGCTCTCTTCACAGTAGTGAAGAGCTGGAACCAACCCAAATGCCCCTCAACAGATGAGTGGATGAGAAAAATGGGGTACATCTATATAATGGAGTATATTCAGTGGTAAAGAAAGATGACATCATGAACTTTTCAGGTAAATGGATGGAACTGGAAGCCATTATGCTGAGTGAAGTAACACAGTCCCAGAAAAACAAACAGTAAATGGTTTCCCTCATTTGTGGATGCTAACACCAAATCCCCAGTTGAAAGGCAAGCTGAACAACATTATTGTTATATTTCTGATTATCTGAAAGCAACTATGTTGTTGTAATGTAAATCTCTTAACGGGCTCTAGAGTCAACCCACCACTTATTTTCAGACTCTGTAATTACTATATATGGGTGGAAGGTATGTATTCATATTTTAGAGTAATATAAAATTAAAGGAGGAAAATGTGAATTCCTAAACATAAAAAAGACTGAGAGAAAAATGCAGGACATTTATGGCAGAATGCATGATCTGGGGTGGGGTTAGGGGAGGGGAAAGAGGAATATTTCTAAATTGAACTGAAAAATGGTGTCTGAAATACACAAAACATCAATAAAAGCATTATATTAAAAAAGAACTTTCTAGATAGGACTCCACTTTGCAATCCAACAAGTAGTAAAATGAGAGTTCCTTTTAACCCACATCCTTGCTAGTATTTGTTGTCACTTGTTTTCTTCTTTTTTGTTTATTTATTTTTATGTGTATGAATATACTGTCTGCACGTAGGTTGTGCACCGGTGTCATGCAATGCCACGGAAGTCTGAGTCACTTTGACTGTGATAAGGTAAAATCTTAAGGAAGGCTTAATTTTCATTTCCCTAATTACAAAGCTGTGTTGAACACATATTATGATATTTCTTACGCATTTTTATTTCTTCTTTTGCAAACTCTCTGTTCAGATCTGCAGGCCACTTTTAATTAGGTCATATGCATTTTGCATTTTTAATTTTTTGCTTATTGAGATTTTATAGTATGGAAATTTATCCCCTAACAAGTACATCTGGCAAAGATTTTTTTCCCACTGTGTGAGCTTCCTCTTTACTCTGCTGATTGCTTCCTTTACTGTATGGAAGCTTTTAGTTTAATGAGGTTCCATTTACAAATTTTTGGGTTTAATTCCTGAATGAATGAAATCTGATTTAGAAAAGCATTTCTTGCACCCATATGTTTTCTTCTAACAGCTTCAATATTTCAGGTCATTTGATTGAGGTCTTTGATCCATTTTGAGTTTATTTTTCTGAAGGGTGATAAGTTATTTTTCTAATTTTATTATTCTACCTGTGTAGATACAGTTTTCTCAGCACCATTTGTTGAAGATGCTTTTCTTCTAGTGTATATTTTTGGCATCTTTGTCAGATATCAGGTGGCTGAAATTTCATACACTCATGTTTGAATCTTTTATTTTGTTCCATTGTTCTACTTACCTGCTTTGTGATAATATCAGGTTGTTTTTATTACTATATCTCCATAATGCAGTTTGAAATCTAGTCTGATAGTTCCTCCACTATTGTCCTTTTTGCTCATCATTGCTTTGCTATCTGCGATCCTTTATTGTTAAATGTGAACTTTAGGATGTGTTATTTTCCCCCCTGTGGAAAATGTTAGGGGATAGTTATTGGGATTGAATTGAATCTATAAATTGCTTTGGGTACATTCATTATTTTCACAGTATTAGTTCTACCAGTCTGTGAACATGGGGCATATTTTCATCTTTTGGACTCATCTTAAATATTTTCTTCAAAGATTTAATGTTTTTATTTCAGAGATTTTAACATCTTTGGTCAGGTTTATTCCTAGAAAATTTTTTGATGTTGTTGTGAATCGAAGTGTTTCCACATCTTCTTTCCCCAACTGCCTGATTGTGTTATATATATATATATATATATATATATATTGTTCATGTTCCTACATAGAAGGAGGGGAGGGAAGAAAAATCATGGAATGCTCACTTGGGTATCCAGGAACACCTTCCAACCAACCAGGAACAATTTGGCTCTTATTACTCTGATTACTCATGGTCTGGGAGAGATCTAGAGTACATAGACTAAGGAAGAGGAAGAAAATCTCTAGCCAATGTATGTTATTATCAGGAAGCCATCATCCATGTTTGAATGAAGACTGTTTTGTGGTCCTTAGGCCCAAGCCCATTCCTGCTGCTTCTGCTGTAGAGCACCTGGTTGAGGCTCAGTCTCCTAAGTAAACCAGATCCCACTAACCTGGGTTTCCATTTCTCCCCTTCAGGACCAGTGCCAGTTTCTCATCTCCAAGGTTCATACCTACTCTGCTCAGTTAATTAGAATTGGCCACACACCCAGAAAAATAAACCCATATGCTTAGATCACAATCCAAAAACACAAATAATGTGAAAAAAAACAAGAAAATATATCCCTACCAAACCCCACCAGTTCTACAGAAGTGTTTCACAATGAGATAGATCTATACATTGGAACCCCAGGACACAGAATTTAAAAGAATAACCACAAATATGATCAAAGAATACAACAAATTTAAAGATCACACAAACAACTCAACTCCAAGAGGATAGGAATAAACTCCTGACTAAAGCTCAAGACAATAAAAATATATGGCAGAATGAAATGACACAGACAATTCAGAATCTGAAAAGCGAATTCATAGAAGAGATACAAGTACTGAAAAACATTCTTGCTGCTCCAGGACTCACACCTGCTATGCATAGCTAGTTACACATTCCCCACACTCTTCTTATCTCCACCTTGGACATAGGCTCTCTGTTGCTCTTCTTACCTAAGACCTCAGGACTAGTCTGCCAGAACCTGGCCACTGAATCCCTATAGGGGATTGGGTTTAAGTGTCTTCACCTGATTGGGTCTAAGTGTCTTCACCCTGCTGGAGAGCTCTTGATGAGCTAGCTTGACAATATCCTGTCAAGAAAATATCAAAAGTGAGAACAGGAAACAGATCAATTAAGTATATGTACTCAATCAAAAAAACCAAGGTACATCAATAATACAAACAGAATACAACTTTAACTAAACAAAGGCAGGTTAGAATTTCGTATCAGACACACAAATAACAAAATAAATCCATACGCCCAGACCACAATTCAAAAACACATATGAAAAACCAAGATACTCTATCCTCACCTAAACCCAACAGCCTTATAGTAGTATACTACAATGAGATCTACACAGAGGAATCCCGGGACATAGAATTTAAAAGAACAATCATAAATGTGATCAATAAATTCAACAACTTTAAAGAACACACAAATTACTCAAAAAACATAAAGAACATAGGAATAAACTCCTGACTAAAGTTCAAGAAAATACAAATATACAGCTGAATGAAATGACAACGATGATTTAGCACTTGAAATGTGAATTTACAAAAGAGAAATCTTGAATAAAATTCAAGCCGAAATGACAGAATTGAAAAACTTAATATGGCAATATGAAATGATAGGTGAAAACCTTACAAGCAGAATAAATGAAATAAAAAAAACCAGAATATCAATACTAGACAACAAAGTTTAAGAATTGGTCTGCTCGAGCAAATAGTGCAAATAAGTTTATAAAACATAGGAATGAAATATGCATGAAATGTGGGAGACCATGAAAAGACCAACTCTATGCATAATAGTCACAGACAAAGGAGGAAAAGCTCAGGTTAATGGTTAATGGGATTGACCAGATGATCTTCAACAGGATTATAGAAGAAAACTTCCTCAATGCAAGAAGCACATACAACAATAATTAGACAGGACCAGAATAAAAATTCTCAATGGCATAGCATAGTAAATACACTAAGTATACTAAAAAAAAGAGAAGGCACTATAAGCTGCAAGAGAAAAACAAGTTACATATAAGGGAAATCCCATCAGAATTACAGATGACTTTTCAGTGTAAACAATAAAAAATCAGAAGACCCTGTAGCAAAATATTCCACATTCTAAATGACTATAGATGCCAATCCAGAATACTTTTACCCAGCAAAACTATCATAGTCAAAGGGGAAATAAAAATACTCCATGATACAAATAGACTGAAAGAATCCATGTCTATCAAACCAATCCTTTAGAGAATATTTGAATCAATGCAAAGGACTGAAAAAAAGAAATCACTGGACTCAAGAGGTTAGAGAAGGAAGAAAAGGAATGTATAAATATGGAAACACAAAATTAAAGTAAGAACACAAACAAAAAGTAAAATGACTAGGATCAAGCTCTCAGAGCTATAAAACTTCCCTTTTAAGACTGCTTTTTAATGTGTAGCAGCAGTTTTGTGGTGTTACATTATCATTTTCATTTAGTTGTAGGATTACTTTACTGTTTTACTGATTTGTTCATTGACCCATTCATCATTCAGTAGAATGTTCTTTAATCTGCATCAGTTTGTAGAGATACTAGAGCTTCTTGCTATTGACAAGATATGTGGAATTATGTCAAATTTTGGTATTTGTTGATGTTTCTTTTTTAATTTTTAATTAATTAATTAATTAATTAATTAATTTTTATGTGTATGAGTGAATTGTCTGCATGTAGGTTGGTACACCCATGTTGTGCAATGCTGTGGAGGTCAGAAGAGGGTGTCAGATTCCCCTGGAACTGGAGTTAAAGTCGGTTCTTAGCTGCCATGTGGGTGCTGGGAATCAAACCTGGGTCCTCTGCAAGAGCAGTCGGTGCTCTTAACTGCTGAGCCATCTCTCCAGCACCACTGATGTTTCTTTTGTGCGCAGTTTCTGGTCTATTTTATTGAAACTTGCATGGGCTAGTTAGTGGAATGTGTATTCTTTGATGCTTGGGTAGAATATTCTGTAGGTTTCTGTTAGGTACAGTGGATATATGATATTATTTAATTCAGGTCTTTCTCATTTTTTATCCAGACTACCTGCCTATTGGAGAGAGTGGGGATCGAAGTCTATTGTTGCTGAGTTGAGGTTAATCTGTGTAGTCCAGTAGTACTTTTTTTTTTTTTTTTTTTTTTTTTTTTTTGGTCTTTCGAGACAGGGTCTCCATGTAGGCCCCAGCTGGCCTGGACTCGCTCTGTACACCAGAGCCTCCCAAGTGCTAGGATTAAAGGTGTGGGGCACCACGCCCAGCAGTAGAACTGTTTTTATGCACCAGAGTTTGGCACATATATGGTTACGATTTCCATCTTGGTTGATTTTTCCGTTGATCAGAATGAAGTGACCTTCCTTAACTCATCTGATTAATTTTAGTGTGGAGTTTATTTTGTCAGATATTAGGATAGCAATTACTGCTTGTTTCTTAGTCCCACTTGCTTGAAATATATTTTTACATCCTTTTACTTAAGGTGGTACCTGTCCCTGAAGGTTAGATATGCTTCTTGTAGGCAGCAAAAAGACAGATTTACTTTCTTAATTCATTTGACTGGCTTGTGTCTTTTGATTGGAAAATTGAAGCCAATGATATTTAAAATTGTTATTGAAAGATGTGTGTTGGTTAGGCTTGTGTCTTTTGATTGGAAAATTGAAGCCAATGATATTTAAAATTGTTATTGAAAGATGTGTGTTGGTTATTGTCATTTTTCAGTTTGTGTTCTTAGTCCTTGTTATATTTCCATAATTATAACTTTAATGATTTCTTTCAAAAGCAGCTCCGGGATGGTTATTCCATTTTTCAGTCTGTTCTATTGCTTCCAGTATTTGCTGGTTTGGTGGACATGAATTACTTCAGACCGTTTATTTCATGGAAGAGTTTTCTTTCTACTTAGACTATGGTGCTTTTGCTGGGGAAACTAGTCTGGGTTACCATCTGTGGTCGTTTAGAACTCAGAATACACTGCTACAGGCTGTTCTGGCTTTTAATGCTTGCATTGTAAATTTAGGCATATTTCTGATGGTTTTCCTTTTTATGTGATTTTTCTCTTGCAGCTTTCAGTATCCTTTCTTTTTCAGTATATTTAGTGTTTTTACTAGGATATACCATGGGGAGTTTTTGTTCAGGTTCTGCCTAATTGGTGTTGTGTGTGCTTCTTGTATCTGTATAGGTAGATCTTTACTTAACTTGACGAAGTTTTCTTCTGTAATCCTGTTGGAGACCTGGTCGACGCCATTGACGTGAGAGGATTCTTCCTCCATGCCTACAATCCATATATTTGGTCTTTGCATTGTGTACTATAGCTTCTTAATAGTCCATTCCTCTGAAGTTCTTTTAAAAACACTTTCATATTCTTTGCTTGAGCAGTCCAGTTCTCCTACTTTATCTTCAAGTCTTGATTAAGTCTGTTTTCCAGTTGATATGTCAGATTTACCCTGTCTTTTCTAATTGGATTATTGAAATTTTCTTTTTTAATTTTTATTTTTATTGAATTTTTGTGTATGTCAAACAATTGGTTTTAATCCTATTTAGACCCCTTCCTCTATCTGCTCCCCCATAGCTCACACACAGGATTTCAATAATTCTGTTGTATATGTTAAGGCATATTGAGTCAGGTTTGTGTAGACAGATGTCCCTTGGTGTGAATTCATCCACTGAGGCCTGGTTAGCCTATCTAGTATCACTCCTTCAAAGATCAACTCTATCCTCACTCAGCAGTGATCAGCTGTTGTTAGTTCCTCAGGTGATGTTGGGATCTCCTGTCAATTTCCCCAGCTCTATGCTGGCTCTTGTCTGATTGAGTCTGCATGGGTCTAACCTATGAAGTCATAATTTTTGTAAGTTTATATGAACAAGTTCCCAGGAGCCTGGAGGATTCTCTATTTATCTTCATGCACCATCCCTGATGACCTCTGCCCCTGTCTTCCACAATGGTCCCTGAGGCAGGGGTGGATGAGGTTTAATATGAATCCTATCCAAAGACACATACTCTGCAGTCTTCTATTCTCTATATTTTAGCCAACTGTGGCCTTCTGTGTTCATCACCTTCTGTTGCATGTGGAAACTTTATTGGCAAGAATTGAGAGATGCATTAGTATTCCCTCTACTCCCTGTTCTGCTATGTTCCATGAGCCTTAGGTGTAGAGGTTCTATTATAGATGTGTCACTTAGGGCTTGTTATCTCTCCGACACTTATTCTCTATGTATGACCAGTTGTGGAAATCTTTAATAGTCTCCATCTGTTGCAAAAAGAAGAATCTTTGATGAGTGTTGTATAGTATCTTGTCTCTAAATATAAATATCAATATTTAGCACATAGTAAGAAATTATTTTTGTCTACATTTATAAAAAGAGTTATTTCTCCAGGCATGTGTATTTGGCTTGGTTACAGTTCCACATGAGTTCCCTCTTACTGAGTGAGTTTTAAGTCCATTAATATAACAGTACAGTTTATTTGTCCCATTTTTGTTGTGGTTATTAGACTTTAAAGATGGGGTTGAGCATTGACTGATGTTCTCCCCTAGCAGCTTGCATAGTGTCCTCCAAAACTATAAGAGCTAGTCTTCAGAGAGGAGTCTTCCAGGTCAATTCCAGCCATATTACTCCAAGTAAAAGTATGTCCTATCTTCAACAATAGGGTCTTACCTTCAAGTTATGGGAGATAACCAAGGGCTCTGGCAACAGCCTGGGTTATTTTGGAAGTCTCTTGGACTGCCTCAACTAACAACTCAAAGGGAGGTGTCTCTTGTCTGGTACGGTGTTTCTTATTCAAAAATTTCAGCTATACACATGCACTCATATACAGATATTATATATGTATTCTTCAATCCCATCTTTATTTCAGCTTGGCTTTTTTTCTATATGTTTACCTCCTTCTTGAATTAACTTTTCAAATCCTAAATTGTCTTGGTCATTTCATTTTGAATTAGCTTTTTGAATCCTAAATTGTCTTTGTCATATGTGTGTGTGTGTGTGTGTGTGTGTGTGTGTGTGGCTTCTTGGACTTAATTAAGGCATTATTTAAAGTTGTTGTTTGTATGTTTTTATAAAGTCCTTATAGTCTTTGAACAAGCTTATGGCTATTCTCTGATATTCTGTAGTCTGGTGTTCCTTTGGGTAGTTCTCATTGTAGAACACCTCTATAGGACTGGTGAGATTTGGTGAAAGTATATCTTGGTTTTTTATTTTATTTGTATTTCTGCAATATGAAAAAGTCACATGGAAACCCTTTACTTTCTGACCTAAGTAAAACAGTTTTAGAAAAGAGACAGGAGGGCTGGACAGAGGGCTCGGTGGTTAAGAGCACATGCTGCTTTTCCAGTGTAACGCTGAACTGACATTCTTCAGCCATGAAGAATTTAAAATCTCCTTTCTTATGTAACTATAAAATTTTTCTCTTTTATTTGTTTATTTTTTAAGGGATCCTACAATATACTAACACAGTTGTTTTCAGATAACATTGATGTTACTTAGTTTGCCATACAATTAGGAAATTGTATGTAGGTGCACTTTTTTTTTTTTTTTCCAAAACACAAAATGCTGCTCAACTTCATTAGTCCTCAGGGAAAGCACAAATGAAAACCATAACGCAATGTTGGTACATCCCCAGTAGAATGGCTAAAATGAAAAGGAAGGGGCTGGTGAGTTGGCTCAGTAAGTAAAGGCTTGCCATGAACCCCGCCTGACCTCAATTCAATCCCCAGGACCAATAGGGTGGGAGGAGAGAACCAAGTTCTGAAAGTTGTCTTCCGACCTTTTTGAAGTGAGCCAAATTATTAAGCAGAAGCAATGAATGTAACATTCATGTAAAACCAATTTGCAAGTATCTATGTCCAAATTTTGAACAACCCAAGGTTCCCATAGTCCAGTTGGAGATGCTTGTATGCACAGGCATGTTGATCAATTAGGAGTCCAGTCTATATTGCTGTAGTCTCACGATTCACCCCAATCTCTCCACAGCCCTTACATTCTACCATTCCTCCACTTCTGCAATTTGTTCCCTAGGCTTTGGGAAAGGGGCACAAGTGGGTCAGAAACAAAACAGTCTATTTTCTCTGGAGATGTCATTTTGGACCCTAGTCTGTTCAGGTTGTTCCCCTTCAAGGGTTGACAGCTATCCAGGGATACCTTTTTAGTCATACTAACAAAACACAAGCAATTGGATGTACAGGCATTTAAGCAGTACTAATTATTATGGCAAGCTAAGCTGTGAGCATAGACACAGATGCTTGGATGGTATGCTAATCCACAAACTGTGGTTTCTCTATAAAGGGTGAAAGTTCTTATTGTGGCTTATAATATCTCCTAACCACTAGAGGACATAAGCTTGTTGGCATCAGCTGTAGTTATTCCTCCAAGGAGAGGCTAATAGCCAGTTAGATTTGGGATATATATCGACACATGGCTGCCACGTGTTGCCCGTATCTCCAGGCAGTGAGGTGTAGCTGATGACGGATGACGTATGGAGTCTTGCTTGTACTCAAGGAGCCAATATTTTTGCCTATTGTTTAGTGCCTTTGGTAATGCTCTCTGCATTTCAGAGGCCAGTTTTCATTAGCAAGTGACGTCATCATAACATTTTTTCAGTGCTTACACCAGGTTCTTAAAACAGGTACTTACCATTTTTCTCCTTGCATATATCCCACTTATAGGCAAAAGGTGCCTTTATAATTTAGGGGGGGGGGTTTGAATTCCATTAGCCCAACATCTCCTAGGCAGAAATTATCCATTGCCAATATCAGAGCTTTTTTCCTACTTAATATATTTTGCTTCAATTACACCCACTTACTAAGACTTTATTATTGAATTTGGCTGATAGATAATTATCCCTTCACATCCCATGCTATCAGTCAATTAAAAAAAGTAAACGTATAAAAAAAAAAAAAAAAAAAAAGAAATTATATAAAAGTTGGCTCTAATTTACCGTTATGGTACTTCAGTACCATCATGTTTTTCTTTTTTCCTAAAAGGGGAGAGGTAGGAAGGTTTCTCCAGCATCTGGAAGATAAGCTTCGTTAGGGCCCTTATAAATCTGTTAACCAAATAGAATTCAGAGAGAATGCTCATGTCTGTGACTTCAGACAGTCGAGGTCCTTTTCTTTAATGTTCAGATGGGTCCAGCCTCTCTGCTGGCACTTCCCAGTTCCATCTGCACAGCCCAAAAGTAAAGTACGCTTTTCAGGCATTTAGTATTGGTTGTTTTTACCTGTGGGACATACAAATCTCCTCCCATTGTTAGTTTCAAAGATCTCAAAATTGAAAATTTATCAATAGGATTGGAACACCTGTTTCCATTGTTCCCAGAGGGATACTCCCCCTCCCTCTTTTTGTTTTTTTATAATTTTTTTTTGTTGACCTATAGATGCCTAAGTTGTTATTACACGTACCCATTAAACAGGAGCCAAGGCATAAGTTTTCATTAAATTTATCCAAACTGTTTCTTTACATTGACTACTTTTTTGGGAAGAAATTTAAACTTAATTCCTTCAAATTGTCCTACAAGTAAAAGATAAGTGTTACAATGTGATGTTGTATAATTCAGAAAAAGATATAGAGGACCATTTGTGTACCTTAACACCAAAGTTACTGTTGGAAGTTTAATAAAAATTATAAATAAACAAGATTAACAGTTTTATATTCCCAGTTGTTTCAAAGTGTATTTACCAGTGGTTTTCACCAAAGACCGGTTACAAGCCAGATTTAACTAATCTAAACATTTCTCTAAGCCTTAAAATATCCTATTATATTGGACAAAGCTTGGGCAAGTTGAATACCTGCCAAATAAATTTTATACTAATATACACTTTGCTCTTTTAGCTATATGACTGGACTATGAGTTCAGAGAAATCAAGTCCATAACTTATATGGTTTATTTTGTATTTCTGTATAAATTTTTCTCTATGAAATTTATGTTTTTTTTTATTTTATTTTTTAAGTCATACCTTTTTATAACTGCAAATCTTACAGAGTGATTTAATGACTATCTTTCTCCAAAGCTCTGTGGCCTCTTCTCAGTTCCTGGCATGAAAACCTGCTTTTAAAGAACTTTTCAGTATTCTAGCTTCCCTTTTTTTTTTTTTTTTTTTTGAGTACAAGCACTCTCATATAAAAACCAATTTGCATGGCAGTTTGCCCAAACCCACACAGCCCCAAGAGACTCCCCCCAATCCAGCCTGGAGGGGGCTTGTATGTACTTCAAGTTGATCAAATAAGTGTCCAGACTATATTGCTGTACTGTAGTTTTACTGCTTCACCCAATCGCCAGCCCCTTACATTCTACTCTACCCCAAATCGCTCCCCCTCTTCTGCAGATTGTTTTCTAGGCTTAGAAAGGGGCCACAAAGCGCGGACAAGAAAGCAGACAGCCTACTTTGTCTGAGATGTTGTTTTTAGACTCTGATCAGTACCTGTCCTGGCCGTTCTTTAATGGGCTGAGCAGTTTGTCTTCAGGAATAACCTTTAGATCTACTTACACTGGAAGCACAAGTAATTAGGATGTATGGTATTTAAACATTGTTGCTAATTATTATGGTAGGTTTTTACTTTTGGTATAGACACAGAGTTTGGATGGTGTGTTAATCCATGGATTACTTTTTTTCCTGTAAAAGATGACAAGGTCTTACTGTGGCATAAAAATCATTCCTAATAACTAGAGGATATAAGCATACTGTGGCAAACATCATGAGTTATTCCACCAAGGAGAGAGATTAATAGCCAATTAGATTTGGGATATACAGACATATGGCTGCCACTGCTGCACAGTGTCTCCAAGGCAGGTGAGGGGTAGCTGATGTTGATGGAGGAGTCTTCCTTGACTAAGGAGACCAACATTTCTTTATTGGTTCAGTGCGCCTTTTGGTAACAACTCTCTGGTATTCAGAGACCAACTGTATATTTGAAAGTGCGGTCTCAATACAACCTTTCCCATGCTTACATCAGGTCTTTGACAGCAGGGCCTTACCCAGCCTCTCTTCTTGCAGGTATCCCAGTTTACAGGCAAGAAGCCTTTTTCCTTTTGGGGGGTCTTGGATTCCCTGGCCAACATCTCCTTGGCAGAATAATCCATTGCTGTTATGTGCTCTCCTGTATTAATATATTTTGCTTTATATGCACACGTTAAAGAGACTTTAGTATTATATTTGTTTTTTCTGAATAGAGAAATAATCCTTTTTACAGTTCCTATGTCTATTAGTCAATTAAAGAAAGCAGTTTTACCAGTTTTATAAGAGATTACCTCTATAACAGTCAGCTCTAATTTACAGTTAGAGAATGACTTCATTACCACCATGTTTTTCTTTGTTCTATGAAAAAGAGGTAAGGAGGTCTCTCATATTAAAACTGTGCTGCACCTAGAAGGTTAGGTTCATTAGGACTCACTATTAAGGAATTAAGTTTGCTTCCCAAATTAACAACATACATTCACCCAAAAAAGCTTGGATAAATTTAATGAAATTTACACCTTGATTCCTGCCTATAGGTATGTGTACTACAACTGCCTTTTTGAGACTCATGGGTCAAAAAAAAAAAAAAAAACCTAAAATAAAAAAGGGGGGATACAGTTACATATTAAAACTTTTTGTCAAAAACTTTCAATTTAATCTTAAAACTAACTATGGGAAAAGATTTGTATGTTCCCACAGGTCAAAACGTCACCGACTCAATGGCTGAGAAAGAAAAGATACAGCCTTCCATCATGTAGGTTGTACCAAGAAATACCAGCAAAGAAGTTTGCCCATCTTAACACTAAAAGGAAGAAAAGACTCAGACTGCTACAGGCATCAAACATCTCTGAGGACCATAGGTTTAACAACTGTTTATAGAGAGTAACTGTAAAATTTTTTAAACATACAGAAACTTAGTATAATATGTGTAATGATGAAAATGCAAATAGATTTTAGCCAATTCCTTCAGAGTCAAATGGAATCCAAATACAAATTTTAGCTGTGTTTTTAATTTTCTGGCCTTGAGTAAACCATTTGATACATTTGAGCACTGAAAATCTCATCTAAGAGTTAGGACAAGTTCACCTTATGGAGTTATGGGAGGAACTCAAATTTTGTATATTATCCAAGACATTGTGGCTAGGGGCTGGAGAGATGGATCAGTGTTTAATGAGCACCAGCTGCTATTTCAGAGGATTTGGGTTTTATTCCCAGCACCCACATGTCTATAACTCCTGTTGTGAGGTGTGGTGGCTTGAACGGTAATGTCCCCCATAGGCTCCAAGTATTTGGACATTTTGTTCCCAGTTGGTGTTGTTGTTTTGAGAGGTCTTAGAAGGTGTGGTCATGCTAGAGGAAACACGTCACTGGGGGCAGGCTTAGAGAGTTCTAAAAGCTTTGCCAGTCTCTATTTGCTCTCTCTGCTTCCTGTGCCTGCTTGAAAATGTGAACCTTGGCTTTCTGCTCCAGTTCCTGCCACCATGCCCCCCTGCCGTGATGGACTCTAATTTCCTGGAATCCTCAACAGTAAGCTCAAATAAACTTTTCCTTTTATAAGCTCCCTTGATCATGGTTCCAGCACAGCAACAGAAAAGTGACTAATACACAAGGGATTTGAAGCCATCTTCTGGCTTCTGCAGTCTTTGGGTGCACTTACATACTTGTAGGTAAATAGTCATACACATAAAATAAAAAAAAACACACACAAGAATTATTTTTAAAGATATTGATGGTATTCAATAAATGATGGCTATTACTGCAAAACAAAGCGAGGTGAGCAAAGCAGTGTCACTGTCAGCAGAGGGGGTAATGGTAGAGCCTGAACATTCTCATTATCTAGAAAATATGACATTGTGAACAATAGCTTTAGTCCTAGTTACTCTCTATTGCTGTGAAAAACACCATGAATAAAAATCAACCTGGAGAGGAAAGGGTTTATTTCATCTTACATTTCCAAAGCACAGTCCTTCTTTGAGGAAAGCCAAGGCAGGAATTCAAGGCAGAAACCTGGAGGCAGGAGCTGAAACAGAGACCGTGGAGGAATGCTGCTTACTATATGCTTCCTCTGGCTTGTTCAGCTACCTTTCTAATACACCCCATCCCCACCTGTTTGGCATTGCAGTGCCCAAAGTGGGCTGGGTCAATTAAAAAATACCCTACAGACATGTCCACAGGTTCATTTAATGGAGGAAATTCCTCAACGAGGTTCTTTTTCTCACATGACTCTAATTTGTGTCAAGTTGACCAAAAACTAGCCAGCACAGTTGTATTCTGACAGTCTATTTGAATTTTGTTTTAAATTGACCCCATCAAATGTTAAATGACTACTTACACAACGTTATTTCCACTGTGACTCTTTGCCAGCAGTGCCTGGTCCTTCCCCTTCCTCAGGGGTAGACAGGAACCCTTGGTTATTTTTAGCTTTATTTTTTATATGCCTTTTAGGGGGTTAAAATAGACTTTCTTATATTTGGGGGAGTATTTTTTAATAGACATTTCTTTTATATGAAGAATCCCCATTCCCTGGTCCCTTCAAACCCCAGAATGTGACCACCACCTCCAATTGCCTAGTCAGATCTGTCACTGTGGGTGGGTGGTGTTAGTGGTACCCTGGGAAGAAGAAGGGGAGGGGTTGGTTATCCTGGTAACCTTGGTTACCCTGCTGGGGTATTTTGGAGACCATGTAGTTGCCTTTGTTATTCTATTTATTTTAGTCACTTGTATAAAACACTGAATAAAGCAATAGAGGCAAAAAAATGACTACTTATGATACTTGATCTTCAAATAAGATCCTTTAATTTGGTGTTATCTGAGAGATCTACTCCGCCAGTTGAGTCTGTCACCCTCCTAGCCACAGAGGTTGTATGCTATTCATAAGTGACTTGGAAAACCAGGAATTCTCACCCTTAGGCAAAACCTGGCTGTGAGGCTGCTAAGCACAGCTCCCTGCTTGCCTCCAGGAATCCTTTGAGTGACCTTACTCCAGGATCTGCGAAGAATAGTTCTTTTCCCCAAGGAAATTTTCAGTGTAATAAACTCTAGAAGGGACAGAGAGACACTGGACACCCAGTGACAAGTTTTTTTCTTTTCTAGAGGATGTTTACATTCTAAGAAAACAGAGAAGTACTTCACAACTCATCTAAATGTGGAAAGAAAATAGAACCTTTTATGTCTTTATTGCAATGTCCTCTCTACTGAATTTCCATTAAAATATAAATTAAATGTAACAAAATACAATAATTCATGCAAATAATGTATAAATAAATAAAAACTAAAAATAAAAGAAAACCAATGAAAATTTTTTAGACAAGATCGCAGTGATTCTGGCTGATTCTGGCTGAGAGAATTCTGAAGAATAGAATTTTGAAGGTTAAAAAAAAGACTTTTGAAGATAATATCTTGCTGGAAAACAGAAGAATGCCACATGATTTGTAAGGATATTATTTTGTTTATTTTCTTTGGAAAATACTAAGGGAATCTTTGATCGATATTCTGAATTCAATTGTTTGTGTCTGTCTCCCATATAGGAGAATAGCTGCTCTGACTATAATCTTCTCATTATTTCCCTCAGCACCTAGAAAGCTACCTTGGGTACCCATGGGGGGGGGGACTGGCATTCTTACATAATTTGGAATGGGAGTAGACATTGAGACTAGGGGTCAGTTTATAGCCAACCTCAAAGAACTCATGTTTAGTCAGAGCACAGGCTTGGGGGAAGACCTTAGGTTTCAAGGGAGGGGATTCTGAAGAATTTCTTCTTCAGAGTGCCAAATGAGATTTACATATATTGTATTATGTATGTATTACTTTTACTCTATTATAGTATTGTATTACCTATTGTATTATTTATCACTTATATGCTAGTGCTTTGAGACAGGGATTCATGTAACCCATAATGGTCTTGAACTTGCTATGTAGCTCCACATATCCTTGAACACCTCATCGTTCTACTGTCACATCTTGATTGATTGGATTTTAGGTGTGCACTACAATGCCTGAATTTAGTTTTCTGTATTTTTAAAGGCAAATATCTTTGAAGTGTTTGAAAACCCAACTCATTCATACATTGGTATACATTACTGATTCATATAGTATAATTTATTGGTGTTAGGTATTCTGTGATATAAAACCCATACAAACGTAATAAATTCAAGAGAATGACAAAAAGCACTTATGGCACTTAAAAATAATAAAGTCCGGGGCTGGAGAGATAGCCTAGTGGTTAAGAGCACCAACTGCTCTTGCAGAGGACCTGGGTTCGATCCCCAGGACCCACATGGCAGCTAAGAACCATCTGTAACTCCAATTCCAGGAGAACTCCAGTTCCAGGGGGATCCGACACCCTCTTCTGACCTCCGCGGCATTGCACTACACGGGTGCACAAACCTACATGCAGACAGTACGTTCATACACATACAAAAATAAAATAAAAAAAATTAAAAAATAAAGCATTAAATTGGAGCTAAATATATTTTGTACTATGATTTTGTTTTTCTTTTTTACTTTTCTTTTGGAGAAATATGAGAGTGTTTTCCCGTTTTGGATAAAAACAATTTCGGATCAGAGTGTCCCCCCCAAGTTCATGGAGAGAGGCTGAGGTCACTCAGCTAGAGGGTGAGGGTGTTGGCACCATGGACTTGTCAGCCTTGTTGGCGCTGCAGTGAGGGCTGTAATCAAGAGGAAGCTGCAGCCCTCTCCCTGACACCTTCAGCTGTAAGCAAAATAAAGCAGCTTCTTAAAGATAAACCTGAACCTGTAGGTGTGAAGGTTGGTGTATGAATCAAAGACTCTAATGGCCTTTCTTATACCCCGGAGTATTGTGATGAAGTTATTCGAGGTGGAGTCAGAATATTCATAGAAAAGAAAGCACAGCTAACACTCTTAGGAACATAAATGGACTATGTTGAAGACAAATTATCCATTGAGTTTGTCTTCAGTAACCTAAACATTAAAGGAACTTGTGGCTGTGGAGCTTTAATTTTTTGAAACTTTAGGACTCGTGGCTCTAAGTTCCAGGAGAGCTGGAGGTTGCCTTGGAGTTTAATGAAGAAATCATGTAACTGTCATGTTCTTGTTTATAATGTGTGGCTGCCTCAACGGGGAAAAATAAAGTGGTGCATTCTCAAAATTAAGCCAGTGTATAAGGTTCTAGAAGACATGATATTTGTATTTTCTGTAAGGGGCAGAAATTGAGAAATAATGGGTTTCTTTGGGTCATTTTTCTGTTCTTTGCAGAAAGAAATCTTGCCCTGTATTTAATTCTCTAGCAACCTGTTGTCTAGCTGGGAGTTGAGGAAAGGAGGCAGTGGAGTACACACACTAGCTCTACCATGCATCTCCCCGCAGCTTCGCAGCCATTTTGCTGGTTGGCAGGACAGCTGCCCGGGGAGTGTGTTGCTGCCTGGTTTTCTTCCCAAATTTGCCATGGCCTTTGACACATGATTATGAGATTTGTATATACTTCACCAGTATCACCAGCACATGAGTTCTGAGTGATGGGATCAAAGGCAGGAACCACCAGGCTTAAATCCATCTCCTTTGGCATTCTGTTTGCTTCAAGATGTTTTGCTTAGAACTTTCATTTGAAAGATCTCTTAATAAGCAGCCATATAGCTCACCTACCTCAATTTTGTATGTGAGGAGACAAGGCCCCAAGGAGGCCCAAGGCTTTTGCTTACATCCTTGTGCAAGCTAGGGGAGCCCAGCACACTACACAACTCTGGCTTACAGTGACACCAGTGCCGTGTGAGGCAGTCAGTGGAGGTGCGTGGCAGTCTGCTTCCCCTGTCTGACTTCCTTATCTGTCAACATTTTGATAGAGTGTTTTTGTAATTTATGGAGATCTTATTGGTTTTATTTTGAGTGGAAAAGTCTTATTTAAAACCCTTTTGTATGAATTGCCATCTTGTTTCTTCATAACTTTGAAACAATAATTTCTACTTACAGATAAGATACTTCAGCAGTCTAGAATTACTCTTAGAGCACAGCANAATATGGTACAGAGAATGGAGATGTTTTCTTTCACAAATTTTATACAACCACATTAAATATATCTTATATAATATAAATATATATATTTATTATATATAAAAATATATATATATATAAATATATAATTATTATATAAATATATATATATATATACTATAATATATTATATATCTTCTTCCTATGTGAAAATTGACATTTTTATTTGTCCACCAGTTTTTTGAGACAGGGTTTTTGCCTTGTGTATACAGCAGTCTTGAATCATGTTCCTCCTGCTTCAGCTTCCTGAGTGTGTGGTATTAGAGCCTGGCTTTCCAGTTTTTCTTTTTAAAGTGGTCTGTTTTTTTCTTTTTTTCTTTTTTGAAGAAACAGCAGCTGCCACAGGAGAAGTAAGGTCAGAGTCGACAAAGGGGACCCTCATAAACTCAAAAAGTTTCTTGTACAGCAAAAGAAACAATCAAGGCGGGCGAAAGAGAAAACCCACAGAGTGGGAGGAAATTCTTTACCAGTGACACATTCTGGACAGAGTTTATTAACCAAGAAATATATAGACTACTCAAAAAAACATAGAAGTAAAGAAGACAAATGACCACTCAAAAGATGAGAGTAAAAGGAAAGCTGAACAGAGACTTCACCAGTAGGAATTAAAAGGATGGCTGATAAACATCTTAAAAAGTGTTCAACATCAATAATAATAAAGGAAATGCAAATTAAAACCAATTCAGATATCACTCACTCCAGTATGCCTAGCTAAGATCAAGAAAACAAAAAAAACGGATGCTCGGATGGGGTTGTGGGGAAAGGAGGGAGCATTCATCTACTGCTGGTGGGATGTAAACCTGTACAACCATTGGGAAGAAGTGTGGAGAACCCTTAAAAGACTCAGAATGAGCCTACCACCTGATCCAGTCATACCAACTCCTTGGGTGTATACCCACAAGACTCATCCTACTGCAAAGATACATGCATCCATGTTTATGGCAGCTCTCTTTCACAATAGGAAGAGCTGGACACCCAACCCAAATGCCCCTCAACTGACAACGTGGATGACAAAAATGTGTCTGGCATCTACACAATGGAGTACTATTCAGCCAATAAAGAAAGATGGCATTATGAACTTTTCAGGGGTTAAATGGATGGAGCTCGAAGCCATTATGCTGAGTGAATTTAAACACAATCCCAGAAAGACAAACAGAAATGGGTTTCCCTCCATTTGTGGATGCTAACACCAAATCCCCCAGAAGAAAGGTAAGCTGGAACTAACATTTGTTTGTATTTTGTTTATCTGAACACAACTATGTCTATGATTATAATGGGTGGAATTCTCAATGGTTCTAGAATCCACCCACCACTGCGAGTCTGTAATTACTGTATATGGGTGGAAGGTTTGTATCCTATTTTAGAGTAATATAAAATTAATGGAGGGGGAAAAATGTGAATTCCCAAACAAAAAAAGGACTGAGAGAAAGAGCAGGACAGTTATGGCAGAATGCATGATCTGGGCACAGGGTGGGGTGGGGGAAGGGAAAGGGAATATGCTCTGCCTGAACAACAGAAATGAAATATGAGTATGAAAACACATAACATTCAATAAAAAATAAATAAAATTTACATTTATTTGAAGGATTTGGTGTATTTCATACCTTTATCTATTCAGTATCCAATTTAGACACACAATTTCTCTTTCTTGCCCTGCCCCCCACCCTACCCCAGTTCATGCCTTTCTCGCCATACATGTCTGCATCTTTCTTAGTCTTTCCAAAGTTTTTCACTTGCAGAGGTTGCTTTTTGGGAGAGTTCAAGAGTTTAACTGTATCAGGTCAGTTCTTGAACCACAGTCTCTTATGTTGTTTTGTTCCTCCCATTTGTATTTGCTCCAACAATATTCCTATATGAATCATTACATATGTATCAAATTATGACCTCTCAGAAATAAACTGTCATGTTAATTTCCACATATTTTAGGAATTCACATTTCCCTCTTAAATTTTGTGATTACTCTAAAACTATGAATACATAACTTCCACTCATATACAGTAATTACAGAGTCTGAAAATAAGTGGTAGTTTCTTCTAGGAGGCCCATTTAAAGATTCAACCAGGAGGCCTGGGAGGATGGCCTAGGGTTAAGAGGACCCCGGACCCCCCGGCTCTTGGAGGACCCGGGTTCGAATCCCCGCGGCCCACATGGTGGCTGAGAACCATCTGAAACTCCATTCCAGGCAGAAGAACTCCAGTTCCAGGGGAAATCCGAGACCTCTTCTGCACATCCGCGGCAATGCACGACACGTCGGTGCACAGACTTGCAATGCAGACAGTACATTGATATACAACTACAGAAATAAATAAAATTTAGAAAAAAAGATTCAATTCATTAAAAACCCACAGTTGCTTTCAGATGAAAAACATTAAAATAAATCAATGTATGTTCACTTGACTTTCCAACTAGGATTTGTGTTAGCATCCACAAATAGGGAAACCATTCGCTGTTTGTTTTTCTGAGACTTGTTACTTTCACTTAATATTTAATGGTGCTGGTTCCATCCATTTGTAACTTGCAAAGTTTCATTGATGTCATTCTTTCTTTACCATTAAATTAGAACTCCATGGTGTAGATGTACCACATTATTTGTTATACGGTCTTGTCTTTTTTTTTTTTATAATGTCCATTTTATTTTAAAACAGTTTATATGAAAAGTATTTTCTTTTTCTTGAAAAGTGTTTTATTATTTATTTTATATGTATATTTTAAGGAGATTCATGGAAATACTAAGAGCACATGTTTTCAGATTCACATTGACATTGCTCATTTTGCCATACAATTAGGTTAATTGGTGCTAGCATCCACAGATGAGGAACACCAATGACATTTGTTTCTCTGGTGGAACTGTGTTACTTCACTCAGCATTGGATATCTTCTTAGCTCCAGCCAATTTTCCTGCAAAGCTCATGATGTCATCTTTCTTTACTGATGCAATAGAACTGTATTTGTGTAGATGTACCACATTTTTCTCTACTTCCACTCTCAGTTGAGGGCACTTGGGCTGGTTCCATAGTCCTTGCATTGTGAGAGAAGCTGCAATAAAAATGGCTCTGTCTGCAGTATCTTGCGGTAAGTGAGTCTGTGAGGTTACGATGCCCAGGAGTGGGTATGGCTGGAGTCAGGAAGGGCAATTCATTCCAAGTCTTCCAAGGGTTCTCTCACACTGCTTTTTTTTATTGTGTCTGTTTTATTCATAGTGCTACCAAGCAGTGGGGATGGAGTGTTCTCCTTTCCCACAACCTTCTCCAAGAAACTTTGAGCAATTCTTTTCAATCAACCTTACTTTTATGAGGTATGCACTCTAACAGAGGACGATGACTTCAACCGCTTTGTGCAATTTTCAGCAGCAATATTGATAGGGAAAGAGCTACTGGTCAAGTTAAGTTAGTAAACAGATATTAGTCTATCACAACTAAGAGGGAGACCTCTAAACTGTATTTAGGGTTAATTGCCATTTAAAACAACTTAGCATGGTTAACATTTTTTCAAAGCATGTAATCTATGTTCCTATGTCAACAATTATGAAAGAGATATAATTGCATACATTTATTATTTACTTTTCTGTGTGTTGTTGGTCAAGTTAAGTTAGTAAACAGATATTTAGTCTATCACAACTAAGAGGGAGACCTCTAAACTGTATTTATGGGTTAATTGCCATTTAAAACAACTTAGCATGGTTAACATTTTTTTTTCAAGCATGTAATTCTATGTTTCCATATGTTCAACAATTATGAAAGAGTATGAATGCATACTTTATTATTTACTTTCTGTTGTTGTGGTAGACACTATCACCAATGGCGCACCTTATACAAGGAAAAGTTTAGTTGGCTTAATGTTCCAGAGGAATAAGAAAAAACCTATCATGTCAAAGGCACGGTACAGAGGTGTTTCAGAGAGCAGAAAAGCTCGAATTGCATCTCTTTATGGTAGCAGAGGAAACAGAGAAAGACAAAATTGAAATGGGGTATGACTATGATTTCTCAAAGCCAATCCACAGTGATATGCTTCTTCTACCAAGGTCATACCTCCTAGACATCACCACTAACTGGGGATAAAGTGTTCAAGTACTTGGAGATCTAGGAGGACATTCTCATTTCAAACCAACCATATAAGTTCCCATTTAAACGAAGGATTGATGGTAGGTGTCAAACAGAAGTAGTTTGTATGAAAGTCCTCTTAACAATATGTGGTGTATCTAGGATATATCTCAGTGGCCGTGTAGTGGCCATGTCATTTATAAGCCCCTGCCATTCAACATCCAAAGTCAAAGATAAAAACCTTACAAGATTATATGGTCTATGATTGTGGTCTTCCTACTCTATAGGTTCAACCTCTGCCAGGCCCAATATATATCATACTTCTTTTCTATGAGAGTTCGTATTAGATTCCTTGGTATAAGAAGTTGAGGCACAGAAATGAAAAGTAGCTAGTGCAAACAATAAGCAGCTGGTGCAAAAATCACTCACAATATAAATACTGCAGTACATTTTCAAATCCAGGGAGGGCCTTGATTAAAAATGCTTTGTGTCACCTAAACCAAAGCAGTCTCTGTATTTTTCTCTAATATCCAAACTAGCTTCCCTTTCATCTGGGAGGATTGGTCGTTAAGCACTCCACAAATGAGGAAAACCATTTTGTTTGTCTTTCTGGGGACTGTTTACTTTTCCCACTCAGCATATGGTTCTAGACTCATCATTTACCTGCAAAGTGTTCATAATGCCATCTTTCCTTTACTGCTGAATAGCACTCCATTTGTAGATTGTCCACATCTTTTATGTCATCCACCTGTTTGTGAGGGGCATTTGTGTTTGGTTCCAGCTCTCGCCTATGTGAAGAGAGCTGAGTAAAACCATTGGATGTTATGTATCTTTATTTAGTAGGATAAGTCCTTTGGGTTATAACTTAGGAGTGGTATGAATGGGTCCAGGTTGGTAGGCTCATTTTGCAGTCTTTCCTTGTGTTTGACAACTTACATAGTTGAGAGAAGTATTTTAGTTGAAAACTGATTTTCCTGATAGTAGCTGAGTTCTTAATATTTACCTATTTCCTAAGTACCTACCACAAAAATGCACCAAAAACCTTAGAGCAGTAGTAGTTTATACAAATGTTGATAGGAGGTTTTATATCCTAAAAGCATTGTTGATATGCCCTTAATTTGTACAGTATTGTATGTAGAGACTGAGTAATCAATTAAAAACCAAAGCCTCTTGTGATCATAAAGAAATACAATTTTGATACCTCTTTTCATTTTTTGACTATAAAAATGTGGTGGGTGGCTGGGCGTGGGGCGCCACGCCTTAATCTATGCACTCAGGTAGGCAGGAGGCAGGTGGAATCTTTGTGAGTCAAGGCCAGCCTGGTACTACAGAGTTGAGTTCCAGGACACTGGGGGCTACAGGAGGACCCTGTCTCGGAAAAGACCAAAAAAAATTTGTGGGACAATACAGCTCTGTAATCTTAGCATTTCAAGACATAGACTCAGGATGTCATGGAGTTCAAGACCATACCATTGGCTAGTTGTGAGTTTGAGAACAGCCTTGGTCTGCACATGGTCCTGTCTGGATCTCCCTCACAACAAGAACAAAAATTGATTGTCTTTCTTTCCATTTTGTGACTCTTCTTTAATACCTGGAAAAAGTAATTTACTCCTTTCCTTCCTCCTTTTCCTTTGCTCTTTTAAATTTTATAATTTGGATCTCTTCTCTACTATTTTACCAAGAAACTTCATAGGGGAAAATGGTGCTCTTTGATATCAGTTAAATTTTGAAGGCTTTTTTATATTCCTGTGTACTCAGTTTTACTTGCTAATTGAATTCACCATTATTTTTATTCTTCCCATTCTCATTGCACTTCTATTTTACTTACTTCTCTTCTGGTGGCTTGTTGTTCACAAATAAAGAATTCTTTTAAGATTCTCCTGTAGGCCTACAACCCAGACTATACATAAGAATTTACCCAGGATTAAAATTGAAAAAAAAATAAGAAACATTACCAGATAAAACCGTAAGTACAAATGATGTCTGACTCTCACTCTCAGAGGTTCTGTTTTAATTGTTCTGGGATATGGCCCAAGTATTGGAAGTTCCTATAAGTATCCTAGGTGACTCTAACATTGTCCTAGGGTGGAGAACTGTCTCACACTATATCTCAGATTTCAGAAGAGACTATTATTTTCTTTGAAGTACAAAATTGGCCCAAGTTGCCATCCTATGGAAACCCCTAGGTTCTTGATAGACAACTGTGAGTGCTAAGGATTGCCATTTTTATGGTTCCTTCTACTTATGTTTCTGATACCAACACTGTGTCCTTTGCATCTGACTTCTTTGCCCACCTCATCTTCTTGCCTCTGCTCTTAGATTGTAGAATTCAGTTGCTTTTCCTTGTTAGCTCTCAGAACCACAAACAGAAGTCATTTTTATAATTGCACACATTAATGAAGGCTGGAATGAATGTTCAGGTTTCATTAACAAAAAAGGCATGGGCTATTTCTCTGTAGATTCCACCTTACTGAAGTGGTATGCTTGAATAATCTCCTACCCCAAAGACATTTTTGACACTTTAATTATCTTTATGTGATTACACTAAGTCCTTTAGATTTCTATTTGTTTTAACCCACCTCTTAGTAGCAGTCTTTCCATATCTATCTCCAAAATGTGGAAACTTGTAGCTTATTAATTTTTTCTTTGTTATAAACATATGACTTCTTATTTCTTTATCCCACCTCACCTTGGAAGACAGAGTCCTTACATTCAAATCTGCCCTTGAAGTAACATTTTTTAAAAACCATTTACGAGAGGCCCAGAGTAGGCCTTTTGATGCCTCTGCTTGGTCAGCTTCCCAGTAGGTGAGACCAGAGTCCCAAAGATGTGACACTCCAGACTCCACTCATTAGCTGGGGAACACAAGGTGACCCTCCTTCTGCTCCAGGTTAGGCTTCCAGGCTCCGGACCCAGATATGGATGCTTGAAACCAGCCTTGGAGAACTGGTAGGTGGAACCCATGTGATATGGCAGATCTGTGAGTTCAACTCTCCCACTAGTCGTATGAGCTGACGTCTCTGCTGAGGTGGTGAGTGGACCACCAACTGGGCAGCAGTGACAGTGGTGGCAGTCCAGACCCCCTTACTCCTGGCTCTAGGATCATCCGGGGCCCCATCCCTTCAGACCTTCATGGCCCTAGGCTTTCTGCCCCTGGACCATTAGCATCCAGCGCCTCAGGAACTGTTAGGCCAAAAACCCCACTTGGCGTTGGCAGTTTCTATGAGGAACATCTCACCCAGTTGAGCATATGAGGATGACCTCTACCCAGTGGTGAGAGTCCCCAGCTGCATGGTCGGTAGTGGTTGTATCTCCAGAATCCCTACCCTCTAGTTCATGGAGCCCCTCAAGACCCTTCCTGGGTTCCAGGCTACATCTTCCTTGGCTCTGGACAGCGATACAGATGTATAACCAGCCTAAGAACCAGTAGGCAAAAACCCACATTGCAGGGCTCAAAACTGCCTGATTGCTACCTCCCCTTGGGGCCTATGAGGAGCGTTGACTCCAGTTACAATCAGAAGTGAAAAATCCAAAGCCTAGGCCATCCAGCCTGTTCGTACATAATAAGGAGACAATAAAGCCACCTGAAAAATACAAGCAAAGTTCAATCTTCAAGTCAACAAAGAAACATAAGTTTTGTAGCAGCATATATGAACAACAAAGAAATCACATGTCAAAATCACAATGAAAAAACATAAAAATGAAAAAACCCAAAGGAATTAGTTGCTGCTAAATACTACTTGTCCTGTAGAAGTCTCCTATAAGGAGGACCCCCCCCAAGATGGGAACCCAGGGACCAGGAACAGATCTTAAAGCAACTATCATAGACATGTATCAAAGAATTTTCAAGGGACTTTAAAAGAACACACAAACAAAACAAACCAAGGCTAAAAGAATTAACTATAAGAGGAAAACTAAAAGGGCAGATAATGCTAAAACTTTCTGAATGAAATTTCACAGAAGATACAGAAATACTAAGAAAACTCAAGCTGAAGTTGAAAAAAGAAATTGACAATTCAACTAGGTGTATCTGGTAAAAGAGTGGGGAGAAAGCATCAGTAAACAGAAAGATGAAGTAGAAAATGGAAATCAAGACTGGAATATTAACATGGAAGCAAAGATTATGGGAAAATTAAAAAAACACAGGAAGTTGGAATAAATCAGGAAATGTGGGACACCATAAAAAGACAAATCATACGCATCATAGTATAGAGGAGGAGCAAGATATGTCAGGATAATGGTATTGACCAGATTTCAATAGGATTGTAGAAGAAAATTCCTTGATTAAGGAAAGACATACCCATAACACAATAAAGTGAAGTTCAAGCCAATCCCAAATTAAATCCTCATGACTATTTTTCAAAGAATTAAGAAACTAAGGTATTCCCTAAAATTGATATGGAAAAACAAAAAGGGACCCCCAGACAAATCAAAGAAACTGAGCAAAAACAGTAATGTGGAGGGTGGGGGTGGTATTACTATACTGAAGAGAACTAGCAGGCCATTTAGAGAAACTCCGTTTCTTTAGAGAAAAAAAACTCCATTTTGTGCCTCTAACGTTTTTCTTGGAATAGGTGTCATTCTGCAGATCAATTTAAATAGCAGACGGTGGTGTTTACTCAGAACCAGGCTTTCACGCAGTGGGTTGCAGAAAAACAGTGGGATGAAAGGCAAGAAAGTGAGTCCAGCATTGGGCAGCAGGGACATTCAGGGTCGACTGAAAAGAGATTGAGCCAACAGAGACAGCAGGAAGAGGAGTGGCGGACTGTTCTCCTCTGTCTATTTGAAGACTAACATAAGGAGAATTAGGTCCACTGAAAAACCCTACGCACCACCTGCAGATGACCACAGTGATAAACTAAACCTAAATCCACCAGTATTGTGAGCTTTGCCTTTTAAAAAAACCCTGTAGATAGAATTTTTCTTGGGTCACCTTTGTACCCTTGTGATGGTAGTGAGAGAGTGAACCCCAGCACATCAGTTATCAATTTGGCATTTTTTCTAAATAAACTTAACAAATTGGTCTTCCTTCCTTCCTTCCGTTTACCTTCCCTTTCTTTACCTTTCTTCTTTCTTTCGTTTTTTTTCTTTTTGAGCACAGGGCTCCAGCAAGCCCCAGCTTGCCCTGAACCTCCACTATGTAGACAGGGCTGGCTTGAACTCATGGGAGATTTCTGCCTGCCTTTCTGCTTCCCAAGTGCATGGATTATAGGCGCTGGCGGCCCCCACACCCCAGTTAGTTGTCTTTTTCTAAAATTAAAACTTTTGTAAAAAAAGCAAAGCTGCCTGTTCTCACTTGGGTCATTTGGGGGACCCCCCCTGCACCAATACCAGATTTTTCAACTAACCTTTTCTTGTTAATTTGTTAGGTTATTATTTTTGTTGCCCCCAAAACTTGAGCACATAAAGTTTTAGCCACCTTATATTTGGCAAAAGGGCCAAGAAACACTGAAATGAAGGCAAGCATCTCCAGGAAAATGGTGGCTGACAAAACTAGATTCCACCACCTGTAGAAGGAATTAAGATTTTAAACTTACCCTTTATATTGTGCAAAAAAGGTCAACTCTAATTGGATTCAAAGACCTCAAATAATGTGAAACCTGTAATTCTGAAAATGTTAGAAGAAAACATTTCCAAAGTAATTTATTTTGAATGGAAAAGTCTTATTTAAAAGCCTTTTGTATGAATTGCCATCTTGTTTTCTTTAGAACTTTGAAACAATAGTTTCTACTTACAGGTAAGATACTTCAGCAGTCTAGAATTTCTTAGAGCACAGCATCTATGGAACAAAATGTGGAGGTGCTTCCTTACAATTATCTATATAATCTTTCTGGTTCCTATATGAAATTGCTACATTTTTATTTGTCACCAGTTTTTTGAGACAGGGTTTTGCTGTGTAGTACAGGCAGGTCTTGAACTCATGTTCCTCCTGCTTCAGCTTCCTGAGTGTTGGTATTAGAGCCTGGCTTCCAGTTTTTCTTTTAAAGTGGTCTGTTTTTCTTTTTTTCTTTTTTGAAGACAGCAGCTGCACAGGAAGTAAGGTCAAGAGTCGACAAATGGGACCTCATAAAACTCAAAAGTTTCTGTACAGCAAAAGAAACAATCAAGGAGGCGAAGAGAAAACCCACAGAGTGGGAGGAAATCTTTACCAGTGACACATCTGACAGAGTATTAACCAAGAATATATAGACTACTCAAAAAACATAGAAGTAAGAAGACAAATGACCTACTCAAAAGATGGAGTAAAGAGCTGAACAGAGACTTCACCAGTGAGGAATTAAAGATGGCTGATAAACATCTTAAAAAGTGTTCAACATCAATAATAATTAAGGAAATGCAAATTAAAACCACTCTCAGATATCAGCTCACTCCAGTATGCCTAGCTAAGATCAAGAAAACAAAAGACAACGGATGCTGGATGGGTTGTGGGGAAAGGAGAGCATTCATCCACTGCTGGTGGGAATGTAAACCTGTACAACCACTGTGGGAAGAAGTGTGGAGAACCCTTAAAAGACTCAGAATGAGCCTACCACCTGATCCAGTCATACCACTCCTGGGTGTATACCCCAAAGACTCATCCTACTGCAAAGATACATGCACATCCATGTTTACTGCAGCTCTCTTCACAATAACGAAGAGCTGGAACCAACCCAAATGCCCCTCAACTGACAAGTGGATGACAAAAATGTGGTGCATCTACACAATGGAGTACTATTCACCAATAAAGAAAGATGGCATTATGAACTTTTCAGGTAAATGGATGGAGCTCGAAGCCATTATGCTGAGTGAAGTAACACAATCCCAGAAAGACAAACAGAATGGTTTCCCTCATTTGTGGATGCTAACACCAAATCCCCCAGAAGAAAGGTAAGCTGAACTACATTATGTTTGTATTTCTGTTTATCTGAAAACAACTATGTTGTTATAATGTGAATCTCTCAATGGGTTCTAGAATCCACCCACCACGACTCTGTAATTACTGTATATGGGTGGATAGTATGTATCCATATTTTAGAGTAATATAAAATTAATGGAGGAAAATGTGAATTCCTAAACATAAAAAAAGACTGAGAGAAAGATGCAGGACAGTTATGGCAGAATGCATGATCTGGGACAGGGTGGGGTGGGGGGAAGGGAAAGGGGAATATGCCTGAACAGAAATGAAAAATGATGTATGAAAAACACATAACATCAATAAAAATAAATAAAATTACATTTATTGAAGATTTGTGTATTTCATACATTATCATTCAGTCCAATTTAGACACATTCCCTTCTCCCTGCCCCCCCACCCTACCCCAGTTCATGCCTTCTGCCATACAGGTCTTGCATCTTTCTTAGTCTTTCCAAAGTTTTTCACTGCAGAGGCTTGTTTTGGGCAGAGTTTAACTGTATCAGTCAGTTCTTTGACCCAGTCTTTATGTTGTTGTTTTACACTCCCATTTGTATTGCTCCAACATATTCCTATATAATCATAACATATGTATCTAAATTATGACCTCTAAGAATAAACTGTATGTTAATTCCAAAATATGTTTAGGAATTCACATTTTCCCCTTCAATTTTGTATTACTCTAAACTATGAATACATACCTTCCACTCATATACAGTAATTACAGAGTCTGAAAATAAGGGGTAGGTCAATTCTAGAGCCCATTTAAAGATTCACATCATAGGGGCTGGAGAGATGGCCTAGCGGTTAAGAGCGCCGACCGCTCTTGCAGAGGACCCGGGTTCGATCCCCAGCGCCCACATGGTGGCTGAGAACCATCTGAAACTCCAATTCCAGGAGAACTCCAGTTCCAGGGGAATCCGAGACCCTCTTCTGACCTCCGCGGCATTGCACGACACGGGTGCACAGACTTGCATGCAGACAGTACATTGATACACATACAGAAATAAATAAAATTAATAAAAAAAAGATTCACATCATAAAAACACAGTTGCTTTCAGATGAAAAGAAATATAACAATAATGTTGTTCAGCTTGCCTTCCAACTAGGGATTTGGTGTTAGCATCCACAAATGAGGGAAACCATTCGCTGTTTGTTTTTCTGAGACTGTGTTACTTCCCTTAATATAATGGCTTCTGGTTCCATCCATTTAACTGCAAAGTTCATGATGTCATCTTTCTTTACCATTAAATAGAACTCCATGGTGTAGATGTACCACATTTTTGTTATACGCTTGTCTTTTTTTTTTTATAACTGTCTTTTATTTAAAACAGTTTATATGAAAAGTATTTTCTTTTTTCTTGAAAAGTATTTTATTTATTTATTTTTATTATATTTTAAGGGATTCATGATATAAGAGCACATTTGTTTTCAGATCACATTGACATTGCTCATTTTGCCATACAATTAGGTAATTGGTGCTAGCATCCACAGATGAGGAACACCAATTGACATTTGTTTTTCTGGAACTGTGTTACTTCACTCAGCATGATATCTTCTAGCTCCAGCCATTTACCTGCAAAGCTCATGATGTCATCTTTCTTTACTGCTGCATAGAACTGTATTGTGTAGATGTACCACATTTT
The DNA here is from genome assembly GCA_009823505.1 of Rhizomys pruinosus. NCBI lineage: Eukaryota > Metazoa > Chordata > Mammalia > Rodentia > Spalacidae > Rhizomys > Rhizomys pruinosus. Next base: position 2,038,326 of record VZQC01010763.1, read on the forward strand.
CTCTATCCACTCATCAGTTGAGGGGCACTTGGGCTGGTTCCAGCTCCTTGCTATTGTGAAGAGAGCTGCAATAAACATGGCTGTGCATGTATCTCTGCGGTAAGATGAGTCTTGTGGGTACATGCCCAGGAGTGGTATGGCTGGGTCAGTGGCAAGTTCATTCCAAGTCTTCCAAGGGTTCTCCACACTGCTTTCCATTGTGGCTGTACTAGTTTATATTTCTACCAGCAGTGGATGAGTGTTCTCCTTTCCCCACAACCTCTCCAGAACTTTGAGCAATTCTTTTCAATCAACCTTACTTTTATGAGGTATGCACTCTAACAGAGGACGATGACTTCAACCGCTTTGTGCAATTTTCAGCAGCAATATTGATAGGGAAAGAGCTACTGGTCAAGTTAAGTTAGTAAACAGATATTAGTCTATCACAACTAAGAGGGAGACCTCTAAACTGTATTTATGGGTTAATTGCCATTTAAAACAACTTAGCATGGTTAACATTTTTTCAAAGCATGTAATCTATGTTCCTATGTCAACAATTATGAAAGAGTATAATGCATACTTTTATTATTTACTTTTCTGTTGTTGTGGTAGCACACTATCACCAAGGCAACTTATACAAGGAAAAGTTTAGTTGGCTTATTGTTCCAGAGGGATAAGAAACCATCATGTCACAAGGTACCGTACAGAGGTGTTCAGAGCAGAAAGCTAAGAATGCATCTCTTTATGTAGGCAGAGGAAACAGAGAAAGACAAAATTGAAATGGGGTATGACTATGATTTCTCAAAGCCAATCCACAGTGATATGCTTCTTCTACCAAGGTCATACCTCCTAGACATCACCACTAACTGGGGATAAAGTGTTCAAGTACTTGGAGACTATGGAGGACATTCCTCATTCAAACCACCATATTATCCCATTAAACTGAAGGATTTATGTATGGTTCAACAGAAGTAGTTTGTATGAAAGTCCTCTTAAAATAATGTGGTGTATCTAGGGATATATCTCAGTGGCAGTGTAGTTGGCCAGTATTTATAAGCCCCTGCATTCAACATCAAGTAAAGATAAAAACTTACAAGATTGTATGGTATGATTGTGAGTCTCCTACTCTATAGGTCAACCTCCTTCCAGGCAATATATATCATATTCTTTTCTATGAGAGTTGTAATTAGATCCTTGGTATAAGAAGTTGAGGCACAGAAATGAAAAGTAGCTAGTGCAAACAATAAGCAGCTGGTGCAAAAATCACTCACAATATAAATACTGCAGTACATTTTCAAATCCAGGGAGGGCCTTGATTAAAAATGCTTTGTGTCACCTAAACCAAAGCAGTCTCTGTATTTTTCTCTAATATCCACACTAGCTTCCCTTTCATCTGGGGGACTTGGTGTTAGCATCCACAAATGAGGAAAACCATTCTCTGTTTGTCTTTCTGGGACTGTTACTTCACTCAGCATAATGGCTTCGAGCTCCATCAATTTACCTGCAAAGTTCATAATGCCATCTTTCTTTACTGCTGAATAGCACTCCATTGTGTAGATGTACCACACTTTTGTCATCCACTTGTCTGTTGAGGGGCATTTGTGTTGGTTCCAGCTCTTCGCTATTGTGAAGAGAGCTGCAGTAAACATGGATGTATATGTATCTTTGTAGTAGGATAAGTCTTTTGGGTATATACCCAGGAGTGGTATGAATGGGTCAGGTGGTAGGCTCATTTTGAGTCTTCCTTGTGTTTGACAACTTACATAGTTGATGAGATAGTATTTTATTGAAAACTGATTTTCCTGATATAGCTGAGTTCTTAATATTTATGCTATTTCCTAAAGTACCTACCACAAAAATGCACCAAAACCTAGAGCAGTAGTAGTTTTATACAAATGTTGATGAGTTTTATATCCTAAATAGAATTGTTGATATGCCCTTAATTTGTACAGTATTGTATGTAGAGACTGAGTAATCAATTAAAAACCAAAGCCTCTTGTGATCATAAAGAAATACAATTTTGAACCCTTTCATTTTTGACTATAAAAATGTGTGGGTGGCTGGGCGTGGTGGCGCACGCCTGTAATCCTAGCACTCAGTAGGCAGAGGCAGGTGGATCTTTGTGAGTTCAAGGCCAGCCTGGTCTACAGAGTGAGTTCCAGGACAGCTGGGGCTACAGGGAGACCCTGTCTCGAAAAGACCAAAAAAATGTGTGGACAATACAGCTCTGTAATCTTAGCATTCAAGAAATAGACTCAGGATGATCAGGAGTTCAAGACATCCATTGGCTATGTTGTAAGTTTGAGAACAGCCTGGTCTGCACATGGTCCTGTCTGGATCTCCCTCACAACAAGAACAAAAATTGATTGTCTTTCTTTCCATTTTGTGACTCTTCTTTAATACCTGGAAAAAGTAATCTTACTCCTTTCTCTTCCTCCTTTCCATTTGCTCTTTTAAATTTTATAATTTGGATCTCTTCTCTACTATTTTACCAAGAAACTTCATAGGGGAAAATGGTGCTCTTGATATCAGTTAAATTTGAAGGCTTTTTTATATTCCTGTGTACTCAGTTTTACTGCTGAATTGAATTCACCATTATTTTTATTCTTCCCATCTCATTGCACTTCTATTTTACTTACTTCTCTTCTGGTGGCTGTTGTTCACAAATAAGAATTCTTTTAAGATTCTCCTGTAGCCTACAACCAGACTATACATAAGAATTACCAGATTGAAAAAAAAAAAGAATTACCAGATAAAACCGTAAGTACAAATGATGTCTGACTCTCACTCTCAGAGGTTCTGTTTTAATTGTTCTGGGATATGGCCCAAGTATTGGAAGTTCCTATAAGTATCCTAGGTGACTCTAACATTGTCCTAGGGTGGAGAACTGTCTCACACTATATCTCAGATTTCAGAAGAGACTATTATTTTCTTTGAAGTACAAAATTGGCCCAAGTTGCCATCCTATGGAAACCCCTAGGTTCTTGATAGACAACTGTGAGTGCTAAGGATTGCCATTTTTATGGTTCCTTCTACTTATGTTTCTGATACCAACACTGTGTCCTTTGCATCTGACTTCTTTGCCCACCTCATCTTCTTGCCTCTGCTCTTAGATTGTAGAATTCAGTTGCTTTTCCTTGTTAGCTCTCAGAACCACAAACAGAAGTCATTTTTATAATTGCACACATTAATGAAGGCTGGAATGAATGTTCAGGTTTCATTAACAAAAAAGGCATGGGCTATTTCTCTGTAGATTCCACCTTACTGAAGTGGTATGCTTGAATAATCTCCTACCCCAAAGACATTTTTGACACTTTAATTATCTTTATGTGATTACACTAAGTCCTTTAGATTTCTATTTGTTTTAACCCACCTCTTAGTAGCAGTCTTTCCATATCTATCTCCAAAATGTGGAAACTTGTAGCTTATTAATTTTTTCTTTGTTATAAATCATATGACTTCTTATTTCTTTATCCCACCTCACCTTGGAAGACAGAGTCCTTACATTCAAATCTGCCTTGAAGTAACATTTTTTAAAAACATTTTACGAGAGGCCCAGAGTAGGCCTTTGATGCTCTGCTTGGTTCAGCTCCCAGTAGGTGAGACAGAGTCCCAGATGTGACACTCCAGACTCCCGACTCATTAGCTGGGGAACACAAGGTGACCCTCCTTCTGCTCCAGGTTAGGCTTCCAGGCTCCGGACCCAGATATGGATGCTTGAAACCAGCCTTGGAGAACTGGTAGGTGGAACCCATGTGATATGGCAGATCTGTGAGTTCAACTCTCCCACTGAGTGTATGAGGCTGACGTCTGCTGGGTGGTGAGTGACACCAACTGGGCAGCAGTGACAGTGGTGGCATTCCAGACTCCCTATCCACTGGCTAGGGATCACCTGGGGCCCATCCCTCAACTCCAGGCCAGGCTTTCCTGCCCCTGGACCATTAGCATCCAGCCTCAGAGAGCTGTTAGGCAAACCCCACTTGGCGTGGCAGTTCTATGAGAACATCTCACCCAGTGAGCATATGAGGATGACCTCTACCCAGTGGTGAGAGTCCCCAGCTGCATGGTGGTAGTGGTTGTATTCCAGAATCCCTACCCTCTAGTTATGGAGCCCCTCAAGACCCTTCCTGGGTTCCAGGCTACACTTCCCTGGCTCTGGACAGAGATACAGATGCTTATAACCAGCCCTAAAGAACCAGTAGGCAAACCCCACATGGTGCAGGGCTCAAAACTGCCTGATTGCTAACTCCCTTGGGCCTATGAGGAGCTGTTGACTCCAGTACAATCAGAAGTGAAAATCCAAAGCCTAGGCCATCCAGCTGTTCATACATAATAAGGAGACAATAAAGCCACCTGAAAAATACAAGCAAAGTCAATCTTCAAGTCAACAAAGAAACATAAGTTTTGTAGCAGAATATGAACAACAAAAGAAATCTACATGTCAAAATCACAATGAAAAAACAATAACATGAAAAACCCAAAGAATTAGTTGCTGCTAAATACTACTTGTCCTGTAGAAGTCTCCTATAAGGAGGACCCCCCCCAAGATGGAACCCAGGGAACAGATCTTAAAAGAACTATCATAAACATGATCAAAGAATTCAAGGACTTTAAAGAACACACAAACAAACAAACCAAAGGGCTAAAAGAATATAGAGGGATAAACTAAAAGAAGATAATGCTAAACTTCTGAATGAATTCACAGAAGATACAGAAATACTGAAGAAAACTCAAGCTGAAGTGAAAAAAGAAATTGAACATTCAACTAGGTATCTGGAAAGAGTGGGAGAAAGCATCAGTAACAGAATGAATGAAGTAGAAAATGGAAGATCAAGACTGGAATATAACATGGAAGCAAAGATTATGGAAAATTAAAAAAATCACAGGAATGGAATAATCAGGAAATGTGGGACACCATAAAAAGACTAAACATACGCATCATAGGTATAGAGGAAGGAGAAGAATGTCAGGATAATGGTATTGACCAGATCTTCAATAGGATTGTAGAAGAAAATTCCTTGAAATTAAGGAAAGACATACCCATACAAATATAAGAAGATTCAATGCAATCCCAATTAAAATCCTCATGACTTTTTCAAAGAATTAGAAAAAAGTATCCTAAAATTGATATGGAAAAACAAAAGACCCCAGAAAATCAAAGCAAACCTGAGCAAAAACAGTAATGTGGAGGGTGGGGGTGGTATTACTATACTGAAGAGAACTAGCAGGCCATTTAAAGAACTTCATTTCTTTAGAGAAAAACTCCATTTTGTGCTAAATATTTCTTGGAAATAGTGTCATTCTGCAGGAATTGAAATAGCAGACAGGTGGTGTCTACTCAGAACCAGGCTTCAGCAGTGAGGTTGCAGAAAAACAGTGGGAATGGAAAGGCAAGAAAGTGAGTCAGCATTGGGACAGCAGGGACAATCAGGGTCGACAGAAAAGAGATGAGCCAACAGAGACAGCAGGAAGATGGGACTGTCTCCTCTGCTATTTGAAGATAACATAGGAAGAATTAGTCACTGAAAATAGTCACCTGCAATGACCACAGTGATAACTAACCTAAATCCAACCAGTATGTGAGCTTTGCCTTTAAAAACCCCTGTATAGAATTTCTTGGGGGTCACCTTTTCCACTTGTATGTAGTGAGAGAGTGAACCCCAGCACATCAGTTATCAATTTGGCATTTTTTCTAAATAAACTTAACAATTGGTCTTCCTTCCTTCCTTCCTTCCTTCCTTCCTTCCTTTCTTTCTTTCTTTCTTTCTTTTTGATTTTTTTGAGACAGGGTCTCCCAGCAGCCCCAGCTGCCCTGGAACTCACTATGTAGACAAGGCTGGCCTTGAACTCATGGAGATCTGCCTGCCTCTGCTTCCCAAGTGCTGGGATTATAGGCGTGCGCCCCCACACCCAGTAGTTGGTCTTTTTTCTAAATAAACTTTGTAAAAAGCAGCTGCCTGTCTCATTGGTCATTTGGGGGACCCCCCCTGCACCAATACCAGATTTCAAACTACTTTCTTGTATTTGTTGAGGTTTATTTTGTGCCCCCAAACTTGAGTACATGAAAGTTCAGCCACCTGATATTTGGCAAAAGGGCCAAGAACACTGAAGAAAGGCAGCATCTCCAGGAAATGGTGCTGACAAACTAGATCACCACCTGTAGAAGAATTAAATTAAACTTTACCTTTAATATTGTGCAAAAGTCAACTCTGAATGGATCAAAGACCTCAATATGTAACCTGAAACTCTGAAAATGTTAGAAGAAAACATTGGCAGTAACCTACAAGATATAAGTGTAGGAAAAGACCTAAATTAGATATCAGTTGCACAGGAAATATGGTCAACAATCAACCAGTGGGACCTCATTAAACTAAAATGCTTCTGTACAGCAAAATAACCAATCAAAGAAGTGAAGAGAAAACCCACAGAGGGGGAGGGACTCTTCACCTGTGACGCATCTGACAGAGGTTTAACATCCAAAGTACATAAATTACTCAAAACAAAAAAAGTACCAAGAAAAGTAATGACCCAATTAAAAGATAGGCCAAAGATCTGAACAGAGACTTTTTTTTTTTGGTCTTTTTTTGAGACAGCGTCTCCCTGTAGCTCCGGCTGTCCTGGAACTCAATATGTAGTCCAGGCTGGCGGTGAACTCACAAAGATCCGCCTGCCTCTGCCTTCCAAGTGCTAGGATTAAAGGCCACCATGCCTGGCCCTGAACAGAGACTTTTCAAGAGAAAAAGTAAAGATGGTCAGGAAATATCTTAAAAAGCATTCAACACCATTAGTAATTAAGGAAATGCAAATTGAAATCACTTTAAGATTTCATCTTACCCCAGTAAGACTGGCTATGATCAAGAAAACAAATGATATCAAATGCTCGAGAGGGTGTAGAGAAAGGGGAGCATACATTCACTGCTGGTGAATCACTGCTGGTGGGATTGAAAATTCACGCAACCCATATGGAAAGAAGTATGGAGAACTCTTAAAAGACAAAAAATGAATGTTTGACCCAGTCATACCACTCTTGGTTGCATGCCCAAAGGATTCATCCTATAGCAGAGACATGTGCACAACCATGTTTATTGCTGCTCTTTTTGCAATAGTGAAAAGCTGGAAGCAACACATGTGTCCCTCAACTGATGAGTAGATAATGAAAAAGTTGTGCTGTGGAGTGAGAAGTCCTCTGAGGATGCCCTGCCCCCGCAAGGGAGGGGTCAGAAGGAAGACCTCCTGACGCTCCAAGAACACAGAACTAGGAAGCCACTGACATCATTTTAGGGGAGAGCTAGAGACAGTATATAAGCTGCCTCAAGGGTCTGGAGCTCTCTCTCTCTCTCTCTCTCTCTCTCTCTCTCTCTCTCTCTCTCTCTCTCTCTCTCTCCATCTGGACTGCCTGGAGAGAGGTTATCAAGTTCATGTCTGAGCTCAGAATGAAAAAGAACCACCACTTGATATGTAAGTGACATAAATTTGTGTGTAAACTTGTGGACAGTGTCCCTATTTTTGCTTTGTAGATAAGTTCAAGTAAACTGGCTGGTTTTTTCTAAACTGTGGTTTAAGGAGTCTCTTTGTTTTGCTAGTTTTGGTAGTCCAGGGCTGGGAGAGGTAAAGCAGCAGGCCCTCAATCTCTCCTGATGGAGGAATAGTGGAATGATGTTGTCTCATTAACTTTGTAGGTAAGCTTGAATAAACTGGTTGGTTTTCCCTAGACTGTGGTCTAAGGAGCCTTTTGTTTGTGGATATACAGGAAGCCCAGAAAGAAGTGGGGGAGGTAAGGCATCATGTAGGTGGATCTCTCCTGGGAGGAATTTCTGCAAAAGGTAGATTTACACAATGGAGTTCTATGTAGCAATAAAGAATGCTAACATCACTGGTACAAGAAGATCAAGACAGGACACAATGCTTATCGGATCTCATTTGGTGACCACGGGAAGGGAAAACCCCACTGTGGATCACAAGGGCAGAACTGATGGTGGTTTGAGCTTGCCAAGGAGGAGCTTTCAAACAGGACATCTTTCAGCCTAATAAGGAAAAGAAATCATAAGCTGAAGATGCTTAAAACGTATGATATATGTGGCATGCATATATGTATGTTTTGGAGTGATGCATATTGAAAGGAACAACAACAACAACAGCAGCAGCAGCAACAACAAAAACAACAACAAGACTGGGTCAAAGAACTGACTGAAAAGGTGAAATTTTGCTCGAAACAGTAAAATTCTGCATTGAGAATTTTGAGAGAGACTGAGAAAAAGATGAAAAACATGTTTCCCAGAATGTGTGAGCTCTGGTGGGGTGGGGGTGGGGGGCAAGGAGGGAGACATGGGTCTAGATTTGATTTGAAATTTTGTATGAAATGCACAAAGCTTCAATAAAAATTGGCTTTGAATATAAAAGAATGACATCATGAAATTTGCAGGTAAATGGATGGAACTTGAAACGTTATGCTAAGTGAAGTAACACAGTCTCAGAAAAACTATTGATCTATGTTTCCCCTCATTTGTGGATCCTAGGACCAAATCCTTATATCTAAGTCAAAGTGGGTAATTGGTCAGTAAAGTTAATACCACATTGACTGATTTCGATATAGATATGGCTTGGGGTTTGTGTCTCTATTTTTCCTCAGTTGTAGGATTTATGAGAAAGAATAAATCTCTTTTTTAAGTACATTAAAACATGCATGCACTTGCTATGCAATTTAGGAATGTAAAGTTATATTTCTTTTTACCTGCATGGAAGTTTATTGTTGAACCGTGAATCCATAAATGTGTTTGGAATTAACCTATAGTTTATTTTCAACTATAAACAAATTTAAACAATGGAGACATGAATGAGACATCATGTGACCCTTTTAATTTATACAATTTTATATTTGTATATGTCAGCCAAAACAAATTTAAATAAAAAATAATAAAAGAAAGATACTGGCAGTTAAATCCAGAGCTGTGCACAGTTTAAGCAAGTACTCTGTCACTTTATCATCAGCTGCTTTTCTTTTTTTTTTCAAACAAAGCCTTACCCTATATCTCAGGCTGGCTTTGAACCCATGAGTCTCCAATTCTTCAGCTTAGTACTCTTCAAGTGCTGGTACCACAAGCATTCATCCTTATGCTTCTTTCTTTTGTAATCCCTTGATTTGGGATGATTTGAAAAAATATTGTCTATTCTATACATCAGTGTTTGGAGCTCTTTAATGTTAGATCTTAAGTTTCAACACATGATTAATTATAATATGTTCCACCCAAACCTACATTATTCTTCATCCTGATCTCAATTTGGCAAGACCACTGGTAGTCTTTAATACCACCTCCTGTTACTGGTTCACTTATAATTTTATTATGAAGAACTTTTTAAATAGACATAGACCCATTTTAGCTACATGCAATTAAATTTGACAATTTGTTTAGTCAATTTCTATGTTTGCCATTGTTTCTCATATCAAAAGGCAAGTTTTGCTCATTTTCCATCTTGTAAAGTACGAGGAACATAAACTCGGGCTTACAGGGTCTAAACATCATGCATTTGTTTCATTCTTGATTTACAGCTTAGCTGGATACAAAATAAGAGACTGCAGATCATTTTCTCAGCATACACTGAAATCAATCCATTGCATTTTGCAGGTTATCAGTTCAACTTTATTTTTCACTCCATCGGAGGGTCACTACACAGTAGCTTTAAACTGTTTTTTTTTCTTTGACATGTGACTACTGCATTTCTAGATATGTGTTTATTGCTGTTACTTTTTTGTTCCCACAGTTATTTTGATCTTATGACTCATTCTTTTCTTTAGTCTGGAGAAAGTTTTGGCAACTAGTTCACCTACTACTTCTTGCTTGCTATTCGGTGGACTTCATTCTGTATCAGTCCATTTTCTTAACTCATCTTTCATACTGACCCTGTTAATTCTGCTTTCTAGATCCATTCCTTAACATTTTTAGTGTCACTATTTTTCCATAATGTTTCTTCAGTCTATTATTATTAGAGGACATTGCATTTCCAGATACAATTACAGAACCAACTTTCCTCTTGTGTGATTTTTGCAGTGAGACTTCTTCATGCATATCAAGAAGAAGCTATGTCCCTTTCTAAAGAGACTGGGTCAATCTTATGATTTGGTTGGCTGATAGACTGTAGCAGAATGGGCACTGTACTCGTTCCAGTCCCCATCCTTTAAGGAGCCCATCCTTTTTAGCTTTCATACCCTCTTAATATAATAACACCACGGAACATCTAATGAGGAAACTTGAAGGAATGGAGTGGAACTGGCCCAAAAGAGAGGTCAGATGTGCTGTAAACAACAGAGCCCACTGGAGCACAGATAATGATATCATTAATTCCGGGTGGAAAAATGAGGTGCAGGATTTAGTGTTTATTCCATTGGTATTTGCCTTACTTTAGTCCAATCTTTCTTTGCTCTGCCTGCATTCTTCTGTTTTGGAATTGTAGTGTTTACTCTATGTCATTATATTATTGGAAGTATATAACTATATAACATGTTTTTGATTTTCCAGAGGCTCACAGTTAAAAATTGGCCTTGAGTCCCAGAAAAATTTTGTGAACTACAGTAATTCTAAGACTGGAGTCTGAGGCAGAAGCAGATGGATCTCTGTGAATTCAAGGTCAGCCTGGTCTACAGAGTGAGTTCCAGGACAGCCAGAGCTACAGGGAGACCCCGTCTCAAAAAAGACCAAAACAAAACAAAACAAAACAAAAAGACTGGAGTCTTAGAGAGGCTTTGGACTGTAAGACTGAACACTAAGACTTTGAGAGCTGTTGATGTTAAACTAATCCCACGGCTGATGTCACATGTTTACATCCTCTAATGGTTAGGAGATGTTATAAACCACACGAAGACCCTGCCATACTTGACAGAAGAAAATGTAGATCATGAATTGACATACCATCCAAAAATCTGTGTCTATACCAAAGTAACCTACCATAACAATTAGTACTGTTTAAATACCCATATATCTAATTGTGTGTGCTTCATTAGTAGGATCGAAAGGCTATACAGCTTGCTGGACAAGCTGGCAGCCATGGAAAGAAACAGCCAGAACTCGATAGAGCCAAGACATCAGTCCAGAGGAAAGTATACTGTTTTTCTTCTCATCCAATTGTGCCCTTTTCTGAGTCTAGGGAGCAATCTGCGTAAGAGGGGGGCGTGGTAGAATGTAAGGGTGTGGTAGAATGTAAGGTCTGCGATTGGTGTGAATGGTTAAACTACAGCGATGTAGTCTTGACATTCATTTGATCAACTTTATTAACTTTATTGAACATACAAGTTCCCCCTGCTGGATGGTGGGACCCATGAACTGTGATGGTGTTTGAGGGCACCAACTGCTTGCACAAATTTGGTTTTACATAGAAGGCATGCTTGTACTACACAAAATTTGATCACTTATCTTTTAAAAAAATGAAAACAAAACAATCCCCAAAAGCAGAAGAAATAGATGCAGGAAAAACTTACGGGCAGACATGCACAGAATTCTGGGAAAAATATGTGATAGGGGTGGAAAGTTGGGGAAGGGATTGGGGATATTTAGGGCAACCCTGAGAAAATCGTGAGGGGCTGAATTGGAAAATGAGTTTTGTATGCAAATACACTCCTAAAGCATCAATAAAAATTACCTCAAATTAAAAAAAAAATGGCACAATTGCTCATTGCCAGATTATGATAAAAAATGGAACATAAAGCCTATAGACCCAGGGGATGAACACATAGGTAAGGTGGATGTATAAAAATTGTCCTCTGCAGGAATCATTGTTTGGACACTTTGGTATACCACTGTCACCGTCGACACAGCTTTGAAGCCCGGGTCGGAGTGAATTTTGTAGATAGACTCACTTAAGGACTTGCTGGAGGAAGTTGGCCACTGTGAGGTGGGCCTTATGGGTATAGCCCAGCTCACACTCCAACACAAGGTTTTCTGCCTCCTAATCCACCAAGATGTGAGGAAGCAACCACAAGTCACTCCCATAAACATGTCTTCTCTGCTAGAATATATTCTATCCTCTGAATTGTAAGCCAGAATAGAGCCTTCCTTGTTTCATGAGTATTGTTTTTTGCATTATTTCTATCCCTCCCAACTCCTACCAAATCCTTTCTTGTCCCTTCTCTTACCTCTCACATGTTATATGTTAGCCATTTCACCAACTTCTGTTGATTTATATCAATTTATTATATAAATAAATATTGATATAATATATTATTTATATAGTATTTATTATATTATTAAATTATATCAATAATCCTAAGAATAATTAGCCATATGATATATATAATATATAATATCAAATATATATAAATATTATGTATATTATATATATATATATAATGCAGTGAGGTCATTTAGTGGTGCTTGTGCTTACTGGTGTTTAGGGTTATACATTTGGATTAGATAACTTCTCAGGGATCTATCTAGTCTCTGATTCTCCCTCCCTAAGCTACCATTGATTGCCTGCAGCTCTTCATGTGGAGGTGTAACCTCATGACATACCCACTATTCACTTTGGTATGTCCACTAGTTTTGCCATTATGTAGATCTTGTTAGACTAACATACTGTGGAGATTTTATCAGCTTCCCTGTCTTGTCTAGAAGGCATTAACTAAAAGCTGGTGACATGTTCATCTGGCTCTTGCACTCTTTTCATTCCCTCTTACATGATATTCTCTGAGCCTTGGGTGTAAAGTTTGATTGTAAATGTTGTCTCTTAGGCCTGGGAATCTCACAAGCAACTTGTCCTTTGCATTTGGTCAGTTTTGAAACTCTGTAATTGTCTCCATCTTTTGCAAACATAAGGTTCTTTAATGAATGGTGAGTGGTATATTTTTCTGTACAGCCCTTCCTTATCCCTCACCATTTAGAATACTCTGCATTTTCCCATTTTCTCTTTGATAATTAATTCTAGTTTCCCATGATTCCCCTCTCTCGACCTCCTTCTCATATCCCCTGGATTACTTTCCACTTTCCTGGCTCCTGCATTTGCCTCAGGATATAAACTCACATGTAAGGATTTGGAGCTAGAATCCACAAAAGAGAGAGCATTCTTTGCTTATTTTTCTGAGTCTGGGTTATCTCACTTAGCATAAATGTTTCTAGGTCCATCCATTTACGTGAAAATTTCAGCAGAACTCCAGAAAGCCTTTTTTTGTGTATTCCTCTTTTAGGGGATTCTCTGGCCACTTCACATAGGTGGAGCTCTCTGCCACTAGATCAGCATAGTCCCTTGACCATAGGAACCAGAGGAGTCACTTCTCTATAGCCATAACTTCACACAGAACTAGGCCCAACTGCAGAGCCTTCTCTTAGGGAAGATAGCTAATATAATAATCAAAGAGAGCTACCTATGGTACAGACGGATCCTGGTTGAGATCCTGGCTGTGGAACTTGATGGTCTAGTTTGGTTATTTTTTCTGTTCTACTGACCTCTGCTTTTTGGGGCTCATATGATTAGATTGAACCCACTTGGATAATCTCCTTATTTGAGTGTCCAGCATCATAATTACTTCCAAAAGTTTTTTTATATCAATATGTGAAATCAATGATTGCTTGGAAAATGTTAGAATAGGAATCTTCATAATCATCATAGGGTTCTGGCTACCATAGCAATTGATAACTGAATGTGTGTAACAGTATTTAAAAAGATTAATTTGAGGCTGGAGAGATGGCTCAGCATTTGAGCATTGTCTGCTCTTGCAGAGGTCCCAGGTTCAATTTCTAGCACCCACATGGAGGCTAACAACCATCTATAATTCCAGTTCCAGAAGATTCTATGCCTTCTTCTGATTTCGTGTGCATTGTATGACATTGGGTGCAGTTGCATACAAGCAGGCAATACATTCATACACATAAAAATAATAAATCAGTCACATTTTAATTTTTTTAATGAGCTTTTGTGCATTTCATACATTTCTTAATCAAGTTTGACCTGTTCCCCCATTCATAACCCCCAAAACTCATGCATTGTGTCATATGTGTTAAGTCCTCTCTTGCATCTTTTCTGTCTTTTTTTAAACTTTTTTGACATAGAACTTTATTGTTTTCATCAGTTCTTAGAACAAGTCTTTTTTGTTGCTATTGTTCACTTTAGTTTTATATTGCTCCAAAATACACATATGTACACTCCATATGATATGGAAATAACATACAGTTTGTTTTCAAAAGATACAATTTTAATATAGGTGTGATGTACCAGGCTGGTGTAACTTAGCCTTTCTAGGTGCTTAACTACCATACTTAATGCCCATACCAACTTGGCTGAGGGACCTAAGGGATAACTTTGTTCCTTGCCCTCAGAGGTCAACCAAGTCTTAGGGGACTATCCATGGGGCCATCTCTTGAAATATCTTGCAAATGTGGGTCACCAGTCTTTCTGTTCAGGGAGGTCTTGGAGATCCACTAATGGGACTTCAGCCAGTGTCCAGTCTATAAAGAGGAAAGTCTACTCATGCTTCAAAAGGGGAAGCCTGGTCTAGCAAGACCTGAGTTTGTCCTGGAGTGGATAGAACTGGTAAATGAAAAGCTGAAACGAGCCAGGGGCTCCCCCTCCCCAAAAAAGAACCTGGGAGACCCCTGAAGACCAGATACTCAACTGACCTTAAGAAAACAAAACTTTGGTTAATCTGGGATAACTGTGTGGCCTTAAGCATCTAAAAGGAAAGTAAAACCAGAATAAATAATCAGTAAGGCCTGAGAAATTGTACTTCAGATATAAAACCTGATATCTTAGTAAAAAGACAAAAAGAAAAAGGAGAGAGCACTGTTTGGCCTGTCTTCAATTCTTACTGGCAAGAGCATCTACTCTGAGGCTGCCACTGCTTTTGTCATTCTTCAAAGAATGACAGCTTTTTAACCCTCTAATATGGACTGAAGACTCATGTCTCTCCAAGAATCCTCCAAACCTTCAATGTCAGATGGGGACTACTGAGATACCCAGCTTGTGGACTGAACAGCTACAGGGATTTCAGCCTCGTCAGAATGTAGACTGCCATTGTTGGGCTGCCCAAGCTGTATCATGGAAGCCAGTACATGAAGTTCAAGACAGGATGTGTGCTTACTGGACTTCATTTGGGGGACCATGGGAGGGAAAGTCTCCAGTGTGGAGCACAAGGGAAAGATCGATGGTTGTTTGGGCTTGCCAAGGAAGAACCTTCAAACACTTCCTTAAGGAATACATGACATCTTTTACCAAAAAAAAAAAAAAATCATCCAATTCAGGTGATATTTGTATGCATGTATGTATGTGTGTGTGTGGGTGTGTGTGTATATATACATACATATTGCATATATATACATATATATGTATATATATGCAATACAAGTTAGAGAGAACTACAACAACAAAAGAACTTGGAAAAAAACCTCTGGAAGACTCAGAAAAAGATTCAAGACATGTATGGCTGAGTGCAGGAACCCAGGTGGGGTGGGAGGCATGGAAAGGGAAGTGACTCTAAATTCAATTGAAAAATGATATATGATGAATGGAAAAAGTTTAACAAAAAATAAACTGAAAAAAGAAAGAATTTTCCTACACCTATATCTTGTAGGTTACTGCCAATGTTTTCTTCTAACATTTTTAGAGTTTCGGGTTTCATTTTGCAGTCTTTGATCCATTTAGAGCGACTTTTGTACAAGGATTTAGTTTCAGTTTTCTACAATTGGTGATCCATTGGTGATTGCATGTAATCAACCTTGGGTCTTCAGTTTTGCTGCACTGATCTACAGGTCTATTTTTGTGCAAGTACTATGCTGTTTTTATGACCATAGCTCTGTAAGAGTTTAAAATATGGTATTTCCCCCCTACATCACTCTTTTTGATCAGGGTTGTTTTGGCTATCTGGGATCTTTTGTTTTTCCATATGAATTTTAGATTTTTTTCTAATTCTGTGAAGAAAATCATATGGATTTTGATTGGGATTGCATTGAATCTATATATTACTTTTGGTATGATGTTCATTTTCACTACATTAATTCTCCTAACCCATGAGCATGGGAAGTCTTCCACCTTCTGATGTGCTCCAGTTGCTTGCTATTGACAATCAGAAATACTGCTGATTTTGTCAATTGTAAATTTTGTAACTTGCCACTTTACTGAAACTGTTAGTCTTTTCTAGGAGTTTTCTGGTGGAATTTTTGGCACGCCTTAGAGGTATACTATTATGTCATCTACCAAAAGGGAGAGTTTGACCTCCTCTTTTCCAAATATTTCACCTTTAATTTCCTTCTCCTTTCTTACTACTCTAGCAAGAGTTTAAAGCTCTATATTGAAAAGGAGTGGAGCTACTGGGCAGAATTGCTGGGTTCCTGACTTTGAGGGGAATGCTTCTAGATTTTCTCCATTTAGAATGATGTTGGCTGTGGGTTTGTTGTATATAGCTTTAATTATGTTGAGGAATGTTCCCTCCAGTCCAATTCCCTCTAAGACTTTTAACATAAAGGTGTGGTGAATTTTATCAAAAGCCTTTTCTGCATTGAGTGAGATGACAA
This sequence comes from Rhizomys pruinosus, assembly GCA_009823505.1. Lineage (NCBI taxonomy): Eukaryota > Metazoa > Chordata > Mammalia > Rodentia > Spalacidae > Rhizomys > Rhizomys pruinosus. Next base: position 2,054,795 of record VZQC01010763.1, read on the forward strand.
TATAATTTTTACCTTTGAATCCATTTATATGATTTATAACATTTATTGATTTGTGTATGCTGAACCAATTCTGCATCTCTTGAATAAATCTGACTTGATCATGGTGGATTACCTTTTTGATATGTGCCTATAGATGGTTTGCAAGTATTTTGTTGGGAAATTTTGCATCTACATTCAATAAGGATATGGGTCTATAGTTTTCTTTTTTGGTTGTTTATTTGCCTGGTTTTAATCATAGAGTGGTGCTTGCTTCATAGAAGGAATTTGGTAGCTTTCCCTCTGTTTCTATCCTTTTGAATAACTTGAGTAATATTTGTTGTAAGTCCTCCTTAAATGACTGATAGAATTCTTCTGTAAATCCATCTGGGCCTGGCCTTTTATAGGTTGGGAAGTTTTGTATTACTGTTTCAATTTCCTCATATGCTATTGGTCTGTTTAAGCTGTAGATCTCTTCTTGATTAAGCTTTGGTGATTCCCAGGATTTCTCTTAGATTTTCAAATGTAATTAAGTATAGGTTTTTAAGGTATTTCCATATTATGTTCTGAATCTTTTTGTTGTCTTTTGTCATGTCTCCCCTTGCATCTCTAATTTTGTTGATTTGGAGTTGCTCTTGGTTTCATTGATTCTTTTCTTATTTTCATTGTTTCTATTTCATTAATCTCTGCTCTGAGTTTTGTTATTTATTATTGTCTGTTGGGTTTGGGATTCATTTGTTGTTGTCATCTTTCAAGTGTTTTGAGTTGCAATGTTAGGTTGTTTACTTGTGTTCTTTCTGTTTTGTTTTTCTTTAATAATATAGGGACTTAAAGCTATAAATTTTCCTCTTAGGACTGCTTTCAAAGTGTCCCATAGGTTTTGTTGTGTTGTATTATCCTTTTAATTTAAATCCAGAAATACTTTTATTTATTTTTAAAATTTCTCCTTTTACCCATATGGGAGTGTGTTGTTTAATATCCATGAGTTCCTGTAGTTAATAGGGCTTGTTCTGGTGTTGGTATTGAGCTTCATTGCATTGTGATCTGATAGAATGCATGGAATTATTTCAATTTTTTTTTGTATTTGCTGGGTTTCTTCTGTATCCCAGTATGTGATCAAATTTGGAGATGGATCCATGTAGTGCTGAATAGAAAGTATATTCTTTGGTGTTTGGGTGGAATATTCAGTAAATGTCTGTTAGGTCCACTTGGTGTATTGTATTGTTCAGTTCAGTTCTGTTTATTCTTTGTCCAGTTGACCTTTCTAATACACACAGTGGGGTGTTGATTTCCCCTATTACTAGTTTGTTGGTATGATTCTGTGCTTTTAAGTCCTGTAGAATTTTGTTTATGATGTTCAGTGCACCAGAATTTGGTGTGTATAAATTCATGATTGTGATAGCTTCTTGTTTAATTTTTCCTTTGATAAAAATGAAGTGACCCTCTTCATCTCTTCTGATTAGTTTTAGTTTGAAGTCAATTTTGTATGATATTAGAATAGCAAATCCTGCTTCCTTCTTAGTGCCATTTATTTGGAATATTTTTTCCACCCTTTCACATTAAGATAGTGCCTGTCCTTGAAGGTGAGATGGGTTTCTTACAGATAACAAAAAGATGGATTTTGTTTTTTAATACATTCTATTAGTCTATGCACCTTGATTGGGGCATCCATTTCACTGATATTTAAAGTTATTATTGCCGGGCATGGTGGCACACACCTTTAATCCTAGCACTCAGGAGGCAGAGGCAGGCGGATCTTTGTGAGTTCAAGGCCAGACTGGTCTACAGAGTGAGTTCCAGGACAGCTGAGGCTACAGGGAGACCCTGTCTCAAAAAAGACCAAAAAAAAAAGTTATTATTGAGAGATGTATATTGCTTCTCAACACTTTGGTTTCTGGTATATTCTTTATCTAGTTTTGTATTTCTACAGTCATACCTTCTTTAAATACTTTTTATTGCTTCTTATGCATAGTCATTCCCTCCTTGCATTCTTTGTATTACATCAAGTATTCTCTGAGGAGCTGGTGGTGTTTTAGGACTTAGTAAAAGTAAATATGTGCATATTGGACAACATTGGTTTGAAGGCTGATGAAAACAGTAATGCATCTGAGTTAATTGGTGATATAAATTGCTCTTGTCCACATTAGCTTTAACTAAAATCTGTATAACAATTACTTTGGGATTGGTATAAACAAATGTTCTCTATAATTTTGCTGTCGTATAGTATCACCTGGTAGCAATCTCTTTTACCTAGAGGATGATTTAACTCAAAAATAAACTTTGTTTCCCAAGTTAATCACATACAGTAACCCAAAACAGCATGGGTGAACTTGATGAAATCTGTGCCTTGATTCCACCCTATAGGTATGTATAAAACAACTGCTTTTTTGAGACTCATGGGTCAAAACTAAACACCTTAAATAAAAAATGGGGATATAGATAGATATGAAAACTTTTTGTCAAAAAACCTTGCAACCCAAATCTTAAAACTAACTATGGGAAAGGATTTGTATGTTCCAACAGGCCAGAGTATCACCAACTTAATGGCTGAGAAAGAAAATGCAGCTTTGCAGTGAGTAGGATGTACCAGAAAGTGCCAGCAGAAGGATTGACTCCTCTGGGCATTGAAGGGAAGAAATGCCTCAGATTGCTGCAGACATCAGGCCCCTCTGTGGATCCTACTAGTAACAACTATTTTTAATGATTCCTAACGAAGCTTACCTTCTAGGTGCCGCAAAGGTTTTAATACAAGAGACTTTCTTAACTCCCCCCCATAGAATAAGGAGAAATATGATGATGATGAGGTCGTTCTCCAGCTGTAGATTGGAGCCAGCTGTTATAGAGGTATTCTCTTGTAAAATCGGTAAAACTGCCTTCTTTAATTGACTAATGGACATAGAAACTGTGAAAAGGATTATTCTCTATTCAGAACCAAATATAATGCTAAAGTCTCCTTAAGCTATGCACTTAAGCAAAATATATTAATACAGGAGCTCTGACATCAACAATGGATTATTCTACCAAGGAGATGTTGGCCAGGGGATCCAAGCCCCCACAAATGGTAAAGGCTCCTTGCCTCCAAACTGGGATATCTGCAGGAAGAGAGGCGATAAGGCCCTGCTGTTGAAGACCTGATATAAACATGGGAAAGATGTATGGAGACCGCACTTGCAAGTATACAGATGGTCTCTGGAATGCCAGAGAGTGTTACCAAAGGCCACTAAACCAATAAAGCAAATATAGGTCTCCTTGAGTCAAGCAAGACTCCTCCGTCAGCACCAGCTACACCTCATCTGCCTGGAAATACTGTGCAGCAGTGGCAGCCATATGTCTGTATATCCCAAATCTAATTGGCTATTAGCTCTCTCCTTGGAGGAATAACCCACGGCTGATGCCACAAGCTTACATCCTCTAATGGTTAGGAGATGTTATAAACCACACGAAGACCCTGCCATACTTAACAGAAGAAAATGTAATTCATGAATTAACATACCATCCAAACATCTGTGTCTATACCAAAGTAACCTACCATAACAATTAGTACTGTTTAAATACCTATATATCTAATTGTGTGTGCTTCATTAGTAGGATCAAAAGGCTATATATTATACTGTTTAAATACCTAAATATCTAATTGCATGTGCTTCATTAGTAGGATTGAAAGGTTATGCCAGGACAAGCTGGCAGCCCATGAAAGAAAACAGCCAGAATTGACTAGAGACCAAGACATCAGCTCCAGAGAAAGTAGAGTGTTTTGCTTCTCATCCACCAGTGCCCCTTTTCTAAGCCTAGGGAACAATCTGCGGAAGAGGGGGCGTGGTAGAATGTAAGGGCTGCGATTGGGGTTAATGGTGAAACTACAACAATATAGACTGGACACTCATTTGATCAACTTGATTGAACATACAAGTCCCCCCTGCTGGATGATGGGACCCACGAGCTGTGTGGGTTTGGGCACAACTGCTTGCAAATTGGTTTTACATGAAGGATGCTTGTACTCACAAATTATCACTTATTGTTAAAAAAATGAAAACAAAACAAAACAAAAAAGCAGAGAAAGTTGCAGAAACCTTACGGCAGAATGCATGATCTGGGATGGGTAGGGGTGGAGTGGGGGGAAGGGAAGGGGATATATGCCTGAACTGAATTGGAAAATGATGTATGAAATACACAAAGCATCAATTAAAAAAAAGATTTTGCTTTCTCTTTCAACTATAATGAACATTTTTTTTCTGGGTATAGTATTCTGGGTTTTCATCTGTAGTCATTTACAACTGAGAATACTTTGGTCCAAGCTCTTCTTTCTTTCATCGATTGCAATGAAAAGTCCCCTGTAATTCTGAGAGATTTTCCTTTATACGTGACTTGTTTTTCTTTTGCAGTTTTAAGCATTCTCTCTTTGTTTTGAACATCTGTTGTTTTTACTATGCTATGGCACAGGGTTTTTTTCTGATCCTATCTATTTGGTGTTCTATGTCTTCTTGTATTTATATGGGTATCTATTTAATTAAATTTGGGAAATTTTCTTCTACATCCCTGTTGAATATCTCATCAATACCATTATCCTGAGATTCTTTTCCTTCCTTTATACCTATGATGTGTTCCTTTGGTCTTTTCATGGTGTCCCACATTTCCTCTCCTGTGTTTAAATTTTTTTCATTATCTTTGCTTGAGCATTACATTTCTTCCATGTTATTTTCCAGTCTTGATATTCTATTTTCTATTTTATTCATTCTGTTACTGAGGCTTCCTCCTGTCCTTTCCAGATGGTTTATTGAGTTTTCCACTTCCTTTTTCAATTCAGCCTGAGTTTTCTTCAGTATTTCTATATCTTTTGTGAATTCATTCTGAAGTTTATCATTGTCTTTTTTAGTTTATCCCTATCTACTTTTAGTTCTTGATTTGTGGGATTACTATACCAGATTTCAAACTATATTACAGGGGTAAAAGACCAAAAAAAATAGCCTGGTACTGGTACAAAAACAGACCCGTAGATCAATGAAACAAAATTGAAGATCCAAACATTCAACTTCAGCCACCTGATATTTGACAAAGGGGCCAAGAAGACTTAATGGAGGAAAGACAGCATCTTCAGCAAATGGTGGTCTCAAAACTGGATTACCACTTGTAGAAGAATAAAACTAAACTCCTATCTTTCACCCTGTACAAAAATCAACTCCAAATGGATAAAATACCTCAGTGTGAAACCTGAAACTCTGAAAATGATAGAAGAAAAGGTTGGCAGTAATCTACAAGATATAGGGGTCAGAAAAGACTTTCTAAATCAGACAGCAGCTGTGCAGTAATTAAGACCAAAAATCAACAAGTGGGACTTCATTAAACTAAAAAGCTTCTGTACAGCAAAAGAAACAATCAAAGAAGTGAAGAGAAAACTCACAGAATAGGAGGAAATCTTCATTAGTGACACATCTAACAGAGGTCTAACATCCAGACTGTATAAATTACTCAAGAAGCAAAAGAGCAAGAAAACAAAAGACCCAATCAAAAGATGGAGTAAAGAGCTGGACAAAGAATTGACAAATGAAGTAAAAATGGCTGAGAGATATCTTAAAAAGTGCTCAACGGTCACTAGTAATTAAGGAAATGCAAATTAAAACCACTTTAAGATTTCATCTTACCCCAGTAAGACTGGCTATGATCAAGAAAACAAGTGATATCAAATAAAGAAAGGCCACTACAAAGATTGGTGGGAATGCAAACTCATGCAACCCCTATGGAAAGCAGTGTGGAGAACTCTTAGAAGGCTCAAATGAACCCACCAATTAACCCCGTCATACCACTTCAGGGTATATACCCAGAAGATTCATCTTATTGAAGAGATATGTGAACAACCATGTTTACTGCTTCTCTTTTCACAATAACAAAGAGCTGGAAGCAGCCCCAATGTCCTTCCACTGATGAGTGGATAATAAAAATTGGTTCATCTACACAATGGAGTCCTATGCAGAGGTAAAGATGACATCATGAATTTGTGGATAAATGGAAGGAACTAGAAGCCATTATGCTAAGTGAAGTAACACAGTCCCAGAAAGACAAAGGACATATAGTGTCCCTCATTTGTGGATCCTAGCACCATATTCTTATATGTTTTTCTTTATAGCCCCATTTGGTAGCATTACCAGACTTTAGTGATCAATGAGAACATGCTTTCTTCTTATTATACAGAAGTTATCTTTCTCTTTGGAAAAGCTATGGCATGTGGTAAAATGAGCAATTCTGAGAGAACCTTCCTGGATCTGCTTTCTTGAGTACTTTCCCATCAAGGAATTCAATTCCATTTCCTGTGGCTATAGAACCTGGCCCCTGACTCTCTGCTGTCTGTCAATTAAGGGGACTCAGCATCTATATGCTGCTCACAAGCCTTATTATGTGGCCCTTTTGCAGCTGAAAAGTGAGCAGTCAATACTTTTTTCCTACTTTTAATCTCTGGCTTCATCTGCTACAACCTCCTTTTGCCTATATATGAAACTAAATAGGACCTTGAACCTGCTGAAAGCCTTATGATGTATTCCACAGTCCATACTCCATCATGGAGCTTTATGGTTCTCTTGTCCAATAGACCTTTTGCTCTGTGGATATGTGAATTTGTAGTTAAATGAAGCTAATCCGTTGTAAAAATGCTGAAGGATATTTGAAAGACTCTGTTAAATTGGTATTTTCTAAAGAAATACATGTACATCTATTCTCCAGATCAACCTTTGAATGACTAAGATAAAATCCTTTGAAAAAATAACGAAAAAATGTCTTCAATTTTACTATATTACATGTTTTTCAAACATCTTTCACAGTCCTGGGGACATTAGAGAATAAATATTATTATTTTTGTAAAAAAATATAATTATGCAAAAATATAAGTAAGTATTCATAAGATTGTTCATCATGGAGTTCTATGTAGCGGGAAAAAAACTAAATGTTCTGAAAATATAGAATTGATTAAAACTTATTTTTAATTATATGAGAAAATAGTGTGTGAAATTAAAAGAGGAGTATACGTGATTTAGTTACTGTTGTTGGTTTAAGCAAATGTAACTTGTAGGTATATAGACATTCTATGTATTTAAGTATTTCTTTTCAACTTAGAACATAAATCAGAATCTTTGTAAGTCAAGCTCTAGGCAGTAATAGTCCAGATGAAAGGAAATGGGGAGTTTATGAGCCATACCTATTGTATAGAAATAGCTAATGTTAGAAAAAAAGTCGTTTGTAAGTTGTATAATGGGGAAAAGTGGACTTACATTAGGAATGTACATTGATGACTATGTTTTTTTGTAAAGAGTACTTCATATTTATATTCCAACATTTCAGAATCTTTCCACATACTGAATCAATTTCTCCATAAGTCCTTTTTATGTTTGAGACTCCTTCATTGCCTTATCAGAATCTGACATTTGCTAGAGTAATCTGTGTCTGTGTATCTTTTTCAGGTAGACTGCATTTTATTTTTTTATTTATTTTTGTATGTGTATAAATGTACTGTCTGCATGTAGGTCTGTGCACCCGTGTCGTGCAATGCTACGGAGGTCAGAAGAGGGTCTCAGATTCCCCTGGAACTGGAGTTCTCCTGGAATTGGAGTTACAGACAGTTCTCAGCCACCATGTGGGTGCTGGGGATCAAACCCGGGTCCTCTGCAAGAGCAGTCGGTGCTCTTAACTGCTAGGCTATTTCTCCAGCCCATCAAGCAGACTACATTTTAATCTTATTCAATACAACTAGATTTCTTTTACTAGATGTTGTGACCTATTTTGCTGAGTTGAATTGAATGAACTTTTGGAACATGCTTTCATCTAAGTTCAGCTACAACAAATCCATATACCTTATGCTGAAGTACTGGATCAGTAATTGGAAGCTGAATCTGTGTGGTGATAAAACCTTGAGGCTTCATTGAGTTCTAACCTCTTGGTAGGCTTTCTCTAGACATTTTAATTTTGTGTAAGCAAAGGGAGATATATTGCTTCTGTTTGAGAGTTTGGTAAGAAGGATATTTTAATTAAAGTACACAACTTAGGTGACAATTTTCCAGATTTTTGTGTTTAGTGAGGAACTATTCATCTTTTCAAAGGTCTAGATATAGATGCCTTTTGTCTCCAAACCCCCATGGTTATAGTATGTCATGTTAAGAAAGAACGAACCGGGCGTGGTGGTGCACGCCTTGAATCCTAGCACTTGGGAGGCAGAGGCAGGCAGATCTTTGTGAGTTCAAGGCAGCCTGGTCTACAGAGCGAGTTCCAGGACAGCTGGGGCTACAGGGAGACCCTGTCTCGAAAAGATCAAAAAAAAAAAAAAAAAAAACTGTAAAATTTTTCTTCTATGAGCAAATTGTTCAATGATCCAGAAACACATGCTCTATCTTTGTCTACATCTAATTTGTGATAGAATGCATGTGTAAGGGAGTAACCTGAAGGCTGGATCAGAAGTAGTGAGAAAAAAACACAGGACCCAAGCAAAGGAACATAAATCGTGAGATGTTTCCCTGAGCCTGAAAAGAGTTGCTGGAGCTGAAGGTTGAAGCATCATTATTTCCAGGAAAATAAAGCTAAGTACTCTATCAGCTAATTTTTTAAAGCTTAAACAATTACACAACAACAAATACCATGCTGGAGTCCTTGATGTACATTGTTTTGCTTTTATATTAGTTATTATCAAACCATTCAGGAAAAAAAATGTTACAATCTTATTAATGATCTTCAAGACAGAAGAAGTATCAATAAATTTTTGGGTCAACCAATACTTTGCTGGTTTACACAGCAAAGCAAATTATATATATATTATATATATATATATAGCATATATATTATATATATATAATCAGAAAACTTGAAGTCATGCCCTTTTGTTCTATGCTTAATAGATATGGGAATAGTGATTCCAGTTCTCAGTATTATAAAACTTCATATATATGACAACTGGAACCAGCATTAGAGTTATAATTATTAGGAAAATGTCAAGAAGATTTAGATGTCTTTAAAGTTCACTCTACTCTTTCTCATTATTGTAGCTGGTTAAGGTTATCATTTGGTTAGTAGACTCATTATGTATGCAGCCACATGAAACAGCATGACACATTTATGCAAGTGTAGTGCTAAAAAATTAACAAGCTTTCCTATTCTTTTCTTCTCTATAATAAATCCTACATTTCTTTCTCGATTATAAATAGTCTTGCTCATTATTTTTTATTTATTTTTTGGTCTTTTTGAGACAGGGTCTCCTTGTAGCCCTTGCTGGTCTGGAACTCACTATGTAGACCAGGCTGGTCTTGAAGTCATAGGGATCTGCCAGCCTCTGCCTCCTGAGAGCTGGGCTTAGTCATGCACCACCACACCTGGCTATTTTTAAAATTTATTTTTATTTTACATGTGTGAGTGTTTTGCCTGCAGACATATAAGGACACTTATGTGTGAAATTCCCACAGAAGTAAGAAGAGGACATTTGATCCCCTAGAACTGGAGTTATGAACAGTTGTTAACCTCTATGTAGGTGCTGGAAATTGAGACAGGATCTTCTGAAAGAGTAGTCATGTTCTTAAACATTGAGCCATCTCTCCAGGACATCGTTCATCATTTTTTGTTCCAAAGAGTTTGTTTTTAAAAAGTTAAGCAAGAAAAATGAGAGCCTATTGCTGGAAAATACTTGCTAAAAAGATCCACACAAATCTCACCATTCGGACAAGAAAATTTATGGACTAGGGAGTAGTAGTAATCAGAAGAACTAAAATGGAGCACAAGGCTCCTGACCTCTGGCCTTGGGCTTTTAAGCAAGTCTTTAGTCCGTGGTTCTGTCCCTACCTCTGTAAAAGATTTAGTGTTAGACACACTGGTACAATATGGATATAATCTGGACTAAAGACTTTTACCTAGCCTTGCAACTAAAAAGTTACTGTTTATATTGTAAGCAAGCTCACTGAACCCTGTGCTTCTCTTGTGACCAGGCACCTTCGTTAATCCCCCAGAATTCCACTTTTTCCTCCACCCAAGATGGTGAATGAATGTGGTTGTGAATGATTAACATAACAATGCCCTGGAAGCAGTATGGTTTTCTTTTTTATTTTTTTTAAATTATATATCTATATCTATATCTATATCTATATCTATATATATTACAAGATTATGTTACAAATTAGATTTAGACTCATGTCCCCCTCCCACCCCCCCACCCCCACCTCACCCCACAAGATTCACCATTTCAGTCAGTTCTTTGATGCAGTCTTTTCTTTTGTTGGTGTTGTTGTTCTTTCCAATATGCATCACTCCCAACCAGAAATATTTACAACTAGGTTATTGGTGCAAGCATCCACAGATGAGGGATACTATTCATCGTTTGTTTTTCTGGGACTGTGTTATTTCACTTTACATAATATCTTCTAGTTCCATCCATTTACCTGCAAAGTTCATGATGTTGTCTATTTTTACTGCTGCATAGAACTTATGTAGTAGAACATTATGTAGATGTACCAAATTTTCTCTATCCACTCATCAATTGAGTGGCATTTTGATTGGTTCCAGCTTATTGCTATTGTGAACAGAGCTGAAATAAACATGGCTGTACATGTATCTCTGAGGTAAGATGAGTCCTGTGGGTATATACCCAGGAGTGGTCAGGTGGTAAGCTCATTTTGTGTCTTCCAAGGGTTCTTCACACTGCTTTCCATAGTGGCTGTACAAGTTTATATTCCCACCAGCAATGGATGAGTGTTCCCCTTTTCCCACAACCTCTCCAGCACTTGCTATCATTTGTTTTCTTGACCCTAGCCAGTCTTATTGGAGTGAGATATCTTAAAGTGGTTTTAATTTGCATTTCCTTAATTATTAGCGATGTTGCACACTTTTTAAGATGTTTCTCAGCCATCTCTAATTCCTTGCTTGTGAAGTCTCTGTTCAGCTCTTTACTCCGTCTTTTGAGTACATCATTTGCTTTCTTACTTCTTATTTTTTTTTTTGAGTAGTCTATACATTCTTCACATTAATTCTTTGTCAGATATATCACTGGTGAAGGTTTCCTCCCACTCTGTGGGTTTTCTCTTCACTTCATTGATTGTTTCTTTTGATGTAGAGAAGCTTCTGCGTTTAATGAGGTCCCATTTGTCAATTGTCTATCTTACTTCTTGCACAGCTGCTGTCTGATTTAGGAAGTCTTTTCCTACACCTGTCTTGTAGGCTGCTGTCTTTTTTCTTCTATCACCTTCAGAGTTTTGGGTTTCACATTGAGGTCTTTGATCCAGTTGGAGTTGACTTTTGTACAGCATGAGAGGTAGGGGTTTAGCTTTATGGTTATCCAGTTTTGCCAACACCATTTGCTGAAGATGCTGTCTTTCCTCCATTGTGTCTTCTTGGCCCCTTGTTAAATATGAGATGGCTGAAATTGTATGTGCTCAAGTTCGGATCTTCAGTTTGTTCCATTGGTCAACAGATCTGTTTTTGTGCCAGTACCAAGCTATTTTTATGTCTATAGACCTGTAGTATAGTTTGAAGTCTGGTACAGAGATTCCCCCCTGTATTGGTCTTTCGCTCAGGGTTGCTTTGGCTATTCAAGGTTTTTTGTTTTTCCAAATGAAATTAAGGACTTTTTCCCCCAAGCCTGTGAGGAAACTCTTGGGGGTTTTATTTGGGATTGCATTGAATCTATATACTAGTTTGGGTAGAATGGACATTTTTACAATGTTGATTTTCCCAATCCATGAGCATGGCAGGTCTTTCCATCTTCTGATGTCTTTTTCAATTTCCTTCTTCAGGGGTTTAAAGGCTTTTTTTGTAGAAATTTTTGGTGTCTTTGGTTAGGTTTGTTCTTAGGTATCTTATTGTTTTTGAGACTATTGTGAGTGGGAAGGTCTCCTTGAATTCCTTCTTTTTTTTTTTTTTTTTTTTTCATCTCTTAGTCTTTCTCAATATTTTCCATGGGGAAGTTGACTGTTTTGAGCAGAAGTTCACTGTTTCAGTCAGTTCTTTGATACAGTCTTTTCTGTTGTTGTTGTTTCCAAAATGCATTATGCCCAACTGCTTTGTACAAAAGCTCAGGGGACTCTACACAAGAAATACTTACAACTGGGTAATTGGCACTAGCATCCACAGATGAGGGATACCATTCATCGTTTGTTTTTCTCGGACTGTGTTACTTCACTCAGCATGATGTCCTCTAGATCCAGCCATTTTCCTGCAAAGCTCGTGATGTCGTCTTTCTTTACTGCTGCATTCCTTCTTAAATTGCTTGTTGGTGTAAAGAAAGGCTACTAATTTTTCTAGGTTAATTTTGTACCTGCCTCTTTACTGAAACTGTTAATTGTTTCTTGGAGCTTTCTGGTGGAGTTTTTAGCATCCCTTAGGTAAACAATCATATCATCAGCAAAGAGAGTGTGCTGGATAGCTTTAGTGTCAACTTGACACACCTGGATTGAGGGAGCCTCAGTTGGGGAATTGGCTCCATTGGATTGGCCTGTGGTCACATCTGTGGAGTGTTGTCTTGATGGTCGAGCAGTGTGGGAGGGCCCATCCCACAATGAGTAGTGCCACCCTGGGCAGGTTGTTGTGTACTGCATAAGAAGGTGGGCTGGGCATGAGCCAGAGGAGCAAGCCAGTGAACAGCATTTCTCCATGGCCTGTGCTTCAGCTCCTGCCTCCAGGTTCCTTCCCTGAGTTCCTGCCTTGGGCTCTCTGAGTGATGAACTGTGACCCAGGAGATGTAAGGTGAATAAACCCTTTCCTCCCAAGTTGGTGTCAGTCAGAGTGTTTTGTCACAGCAATGGAAGACAAACTAGAACAGAAAATGGTTAATACACCAGAGAGTGGGGTATTGCTGACCTTGGTGTTTTGGGGAAGGATTGTGGAAGCGTTTGGAACTTTGGGCTGGGAAGATCATTGAATACCTAAAGATCATTGCTGTGGAGCTTGGAGCAGTTTTGCTGAAAGAATTGTAGAAGATGGAGGCCTGGCTTGTGACGTTTCTAGTTTCAAAGGGAAGCAGAGATCATCTGTGTAATCTGTGGGTTCTGGTCAGCTGGGGCTGAAGAATCAGCTGTAAGTAACAAGAGACCAGAACCTGAAGTGAATCCTTTGTTTTACTGGGACAACTGATGCTGGTTAGCTGGGCTGAAAAATCAACTGTAAGTAACAAGAGACCAGCATCACTGTGGTGAAATCTGGGAAGAATTTCTTCAGGGTCAGCACACAGAAGCTGTGATCCAGAAGGGGCCCGAGCCTCCATATCAAGCCAGAAGCAGGACTTGGTAATGTGTTAGAGTCTCCTATTGGTTCTGGTGTTGAAATTTGAGGGGGTCACAGAGAGCATCTGAGGCTTTGTACTGTGAGAGGTCAGGAAAGACCATTGGTGGAAGTGCACCTTGGTTGCATTGGAGACCCCCGGATTGCAGGGGTCATGGAGAGAAGCTGAGGCTTTGCACCAGGAGACGTCAGAAGAGACCATTGGTGAAGGTGCTGCCTCAGTTTCAGTGGCGACCCCAGCTTTTTGGAGATGCCAGGACCATGGGATGACCACCAAGAGCAGCGGCAGGTGTGGAATGGAGTTGGCCTGGGCCTGCAAGTTGAGCTGTGTGTGCCATGGTCAGCAGAGTCAGACAGGGGGAGCTGCCGAAACCCTTTGGAGCTCAGAAGATCATGAGTGAATCCCAGATGTCCAGCCTTGAGCTACTTGCTGGACATGGGTTTTGTTTGAGAGTGCCTGATTCTTCCCTTCAAAATAAGACAGTACTTGCTTTGGATTTTACAGCAGCCCACAGTTAAGAGACTTTTAATAGACTGTGGACTTTTAAGTGTTTGGACATTTTAAGGACTGTGGAGCTTTTAAAGTTGTACTGTCTTAGGTTGTGATTAATGTTAACATCATACTTTGGGGATAAGAACTGGAAAGGTGGTGGTTTAACAGTGATGTGTTTTGTGTGTCAAGTTGACAAGGGGTCAATTGTGCTGTATAGCTTTAGTGTCAACTTGACACACCTGGGTTGAGGGAGCCTCAATTGGGTAATTGGCTCCATTGGATTGGCCTGTGGCCACATCTGTGGAGTACTGTCTTGATGGTTGAGCAGTGTGGGAGGGCCCAGCCCACAATGAGTAGTGCCACCCTGGGCAGGTTGTTGTGTACTGCATAAGAAGGCAGGCTGGGCATGAGCTGGAGGAGCAAGCCAGTGAACAGCATTCTTCCATGGCCTGTGCTTCAGCTCCTGCCTCCAGGTTCCTGCCCTGAGTTCCTGCCTTGGGCTCCCTGAGTGATGAACTGTGACCCAGGAGATGTAAGCTGAATAAACCCTTTCCTCCCCAAGTTGGTGTCAGAGTGTTTTGTCACAGCAATGAAAGACAAACTAGAACAGAGGGATAGCTTGACTTCCTCTTTTCCAATTAGTACTCCATTAATTTCCTTTTCTTGCCTTATTGCTCTAGCAATAAGTGTTTCAAGCACTATGTTGAAGAGGAGTGGTGACAGTGGGCAGCCTTGCCGAGTTCCTACCTTTAAGGGAATGCTTCTGTCTCTTCTGCATTTAGGATGATGTTTGGGGTGGGTTTCCTGTATATGGCTTTCATTACATTGAGGAATGATTCCTCCAAACCAATTCCCTCTAGGACTTTAAGCATGAAGGGATGCTGGATTTTGTCAAAGCCTTTTTCCGCAGCAATTGAGATGATCGTGTGGTTTTTGTCTTTCAGTCCATTTATGTGTTTTATGATATTTATTGATTTTCATATGTCAAACCATCCCTGTACCTCTGGTATGAATCCAACTTGGTCATTATGGATGATCTTCTTGATGTGAGTCTGTATGTGGTTTGCAAGTATTTTGTTGAGAATTTTTGCATCAGTGTTCATTAATGAGATGGGTCTATTGTTCTCTGTTTTGGTTTTATCTTTGCCTAGTTTTGGTATTAGAGTGATGCTGGCTTCATAGAAGGAATTTGGGAGATTTCCCTCTGCTTGAGTCCTTCTGAACAATTTGAGTAGTGATGGTTGTAAGTCTTTTTGAAATGTTTTATAGAATTCTGCCGGGAAACCATCTGGGCCTGGGCTTTTTTTAGTTGGGAGGTTTCTTATTACATCTTCAATTTCTTCATATATTATGGGTCTGTTTAAGCTGTTGATTTCTTTTGGGTTAAGCTTTGGTGATTCCCAGGATTTCAGATACTCTCCCATTTCTTCTAGGCTTTGTTTCCTAATCCAATCTCCCAGTCTGTGTCTTTTGATTGGGGAGTTTAGTCCATTAATATTTAAGGTTATAATTGAAAGCTGCATGTTTCTTCCTTTCACCTTATTATCCATTTGCATTTTTAGTCTCAATTTCTACTTCTGCATTTATGTTTTTATTAGTTTCTCTTTGTAGGTGCTTGGGGATAGTTGTTCCTCTCTTCTGTCCTTTGAATTGCTTCAAGTATTTTCTGAAGGGTTGATTTCCTGGACATGTATTCTATCATCTTGTTTATGTCATGGAAGATTTTTCTCTCTCCTTCAACTATAATTGACATTTTTTTCTGGGTATAGTTACCTGGGTTGGCATGTATAGTTCTTTAACACTGGGAATGCTTTGCTCCATGTTCTTCTTGCTTTCATGGTTTGCCCTGAGAAGCCAGCTGTAATTCTGATGGGTTTCCCCTTGTAAGTGACTTGTTGTTTTTCACTTGTGGCTTTCAGAATTTTGTCTTTGTTTTGGGCACCTAGCATTTTAACTATGATATGGCATGGGGAGTTTCTTTTCTGATCTTGTCTATTTGGAGTTCTATGTGCTTCTTGTATTTGTTTGGGTTTGTCTTTTATTAGTTTGGGGAAATTTTCATCTATTATTCTGTTGAGGATCTGATCAATACTATTATCTTGGGATTCTTCTCCTTCCTCCATTCCTATGATGTGGAGGTTTGATCTTTTCATTGTGTCCCATATTTCCTTGTTCTTGTTCTACTTTTGTGTATTTTAAAATTTTTCATAATCTTTACTTGAGGTTTTTAGTTGTTCTGTGTTATCTTCCAGGTCTGATAGTCTTTGTTCTGCTTCTTCCATTCTATTTCTGAGGCTTTTTCCATTCCTTTCCTCTTCATTGGATGAGTGTTCTATTTCCTTTTTCATTTCATCCTGTGATTTCTTTAGTATTTCCACTTCCTTTTGGAGCTTCTCAATCTCTTCTTGGTGCTCTTTACTTCACTGGTTGGCTTCATTTTTCAGTGTTTCCACTTCCTTCCAGAGTTTGTCACTTTGTCCCTCTAGTTCTTTCTGGAGTTTGTCATTCTCTCCCTTTAGTTCTTTCTGAAGTTTGTCATTGTCTCCTTCTAGGTCTTTCTTGAGTTTTTCATTCTCTCTCCTTAGTTCTCTGACTTGTTCTTTATAATCTTTAATTTCTCTGATTAGGTGTGTAATTGTTCCTTTAAGATCTGTTTCTTGGGTCACCCCCAGGGGGATCCCAATGTAGCAATCTACAGGGTTTCCCCTTTTTGCCTGCATTCTGATGCGAATCACAAATGCCTTTTCACTGTGTTGAAGGCTTGCTTTGCTTACCTCCTTCAGATGCCTTTTTTTTTTCTCCTTGTTTATGGAGTGTTGGCTTGTCTAGGTTTCAGTCTTTCAATTTTGTTTATATATTGAAAGTCTAATTCACTCTTCCCTTTCTGTTCTGAAGGTTCTCAAAAAAATCCACTTGGACACTCTCAGCAATTTCAGTTGGCTGGGGAAATGGGGTGGGGGAGGAGAGGGAGGATATGCCTGACTTAGCCTGCACCCCAGTACTCTGTGCTTCAGGTGGTCCTGGGAAGTCCCTTATCTAAGCATTGCACACTCAAGTCTCACAGTGGTAACAGGCCCACTTTTAATACCAGCTACAACAGTGACTCGGTCCCCACAGCCATACCAGACAATGATTTAACAGGCCCACCTTTAATCCCAGCTATCAGGGACTCCACCCCGGCCAGCCAGGCAAGACAAAGATTTATCTATCCAACAAACTAACAAATCAATTATCCAACAACCCAGAAGTAGATCTATCCTAAAACCTGCCTGGCTGAAGTGCCACCTCCTACCTGTGCTTCAGGTGGTCTTGTGAAGTCCCTGATCTAAGCACTGTGCACTCAGTATTGTTTTCTTATTGAAAATAATGAAAATAGTTGAGCAATCTATCTGCAATGTGGGTGTGTGATATTCTAGGCTTAGAGATCAAAAGGCAAGTTTCACTGACAAGATAAGGGCAGGTTTGATCTTCTACTTCCCCAGTTCAAGCCAGAGATACTGTTTTAATAAAAGAATGACTGAAGCCTGGCTCCAGGTCACAGTTCAAATCTACTCTTGGCCTTAAAATGAACTCTAAGTGTCAGGCTGTTTTGTAACTTTAAATGTAGCTTAGAAAGGCCACAAAGTCTTAATTTCCTATTCTATATATCCTTCTTTTGACCTGTTAATCCATGACTGCCTGTTCCTAATTCATAAGATAGTCAAAACTAAGCATTTAGAATCTTATATAAGAATAATTGAAGATTTCCTCTCACTCTGTGTGTTTACTCTTCACTTCCTTGATTGTTTCACTCTACAGAAGCTTTTGAGTTTGATGAGGTTCCATTTGTCACTTGTTGATCTTATTTCCTGCACAGCTGCTGTCTAATTTAGAAAGTCTTTTCCTATACCTATGTCTTGTAGGTTGTTGCCAACTTTTTCTTCTATCACCTTCAGGGTTTCAGGTTTAAAGTTGAGATCTTTGATCACTTGGAGTTGATTTTTGTACAGTGTGAGAAGTAGGGGTTTAATTTTGCTCTTCTAATGATGATCCAGTTTTGCCAGCACCATTTGCTGAAGATGCTATCCTTCCTCCATTGAAATTTTTTGCCCCTTTGTCAAATATGAGGTGGCTGAAATTGTTTGAGCTCAAGTTTGGATGTTCAATTTTGTTCCATTGGTCAAAGGGTCTGTTTTTTTGAGCCAGTACCAGGCTGTCTTTTTTACTATAAACCTGTAATATAGCTTGAAGTCTGGTAAAGCAATCTCCCCCTGTAATGCACTTTTCACTCAGGGTTGCTTTAGCTATTTGGGGTCTTTTGTTTTTCCATATAAATTTAAGGATTGTTTTTTCCAAGTCTGTGAAGAAACTCATGGGGATTTTATTTTTTTATTTGATTTTTTTAAACAATAGGTAATAAGTAATGAATACAAGCATCCTTCATGTAAAACCAATTTGCAAGCAGCTATGCCCAAACCCACACAGCCCAAGGCTCCCATCATCCAACTGGAGAGGCTTGTATGTACAGTCATGTTGATCAAGTAAATGTCCAGTGTGTGTTGCTGTAGTCTCATAATTCACCCCAATTACAGCCCTTACATTCTACCATGCCCCTTCTTCCACAGATTGTTCCCTAGGCTTTAGAAAAGGAGCACAAGTGGGCGAGAAGCAAATCAGTCTACTTTCTCTGGAGATGTCATTTTGGACTCTGATCAGCTCAGGGTGTTTCCCTTCATGGGTTGGCAGTTTTTATTTTTTGACCCATAAATCTCAAAAAGGGCAGTTGTAGTACACATACCTATAGGCAGGAATCAAGCTGTAAATTATCCTTAAATTTACCCAAGCTGTTTATCTTGACTGTATGTTGTTAATTTGGGAAGCAAACTTAATTCCTTAAGTTAAATTATCCTACAGGTAAAAGAAAATGTTACAAGATGATACTGTACAACACAAAAATTATAGGGAATATTTGTAAACATTAATCCCAATGATGTTGTTAAACAATTTTTAAGTAAAACAAACGTGGACAACAATTTATATTTCCAATTCTCCTAAATGTATTACCATTTTAATTAAAACCTTTTAATCAATGTTGTTTAATATAGACATTTTTACTTTTACTAAGTCCTAATAAATAATATGTAGACAAAGTTTGGGCAAATTTGGATACCTGTTCTCACATCAATTAAATATACATTAATTGAATGTAGACCCGTGTCCCCCTCCCAACCCTCCCACCCCACCAGATTTACCATTTCAGTCAGTTCTTTGATGTAGTCTTTTCTGTTGTTGTTGGTGTTGTTGTTCCTTCCAATATGCATCACTTCCCACAAGAAATATTTACAACTGCGTTATTGGTGCAAGCATCCACAGATGAGGGATACCATTCGTCATTTGTTTTTCTGGGACTGTGTTACTTCACTGAACATAATATCTTCTAGTTCCATTCATTTACTTGCAAAGTTCATGATGTTGTCTTTTTTTTTTTTTTTTACTGCAGCATATAACTCCATTGTGTAGGTGCACCCATTTTCTCTATCCGCTCATCAGTTGAGGGGCATTTGGGTTGGTTCCAGCTTTTTGCTATTGTGAACAGCACTGCAATAAATGTATCTCTATGGTAAGAGGAGTCTTGTGGGTATATACCCAGGTGTGGTACGACTGGGTCAGATGGCAAACCCATTTTGAGTCTTCCAAGGGTTCTCCACACTGCTTTCCATAGTGGCTGTACAAGTTTACATTTCCACCAGCAGCGGATGAGTGTTCCCCTTTCCCCACAACCTCTCCAGCACTTGCTATCATTTGTTTTCTTGATCCTAATCAGTCTTAGCGGAGTGAGATGATATTTTAAAGTGGTTTTGATTTGTTTTGATTTGCATTTCCCCAATTACTAGTGACATTGAACACATTTTAAGATGTTTCCCAGACATTTCTAATTCCTCATCTGTGAAGTCTCTGTTCAGCTCTTTGCTCCATCTTTTGAGTGATTCATTTACTTTCTTTCTTCTTTGTTTTTTGAGTAGTTTAAATACTCTGGAAATCAATGCTTTGTCATATGTATCTGTGGTGAAGGTTTCCTCCCACTCTGTGGGTTTTCTCTTCACTTCTTTTATCATTTCTTTTGATGTACAGAAGCTTTTGAGTTTAATGAGGTCCCGTTTGTCTATTGTCGACCTTAACTCTTGTGCAGCTGCTGTCTAATTTAGGAAGTCTTTTCCTATGACTATGGCTTGTAGTCTGCTGCCAAGTTTTTCTTCTATCACCTCCAGAGTTTGGGGTTTCACAGAGAGGTCTTTGATCCATCTGGAATTGACTTTTGTACAGGGCAAGAGGTAGGGGTTTAATTTCATTCTTCTACGAATGTTGATCCAGTTTTGCCAACACCACTTGCTGAAGATGCTGTCTTTCTTCCATTGTGTCCTCTTGGCCCCCTTGTTAAACATGAAGTGGCTGAGATTGTATGTACTCAGGTTTGAATCTTCAGTTTTGTTCCATTGTTCAACAGATCTGTTTTTGTGCCAGTACCAAGCTGTTTTTATGACTATAGCCCTATAGTATAGTTTGAAGTTTGGTATAGAAATCCCCCCCCCCTATTGCTCTTTTCATTCAGGGTTGCTTTGGCTATTCAGGGTCTTTTATTTTTCCCAATGAAATTAAGGATTTTTTTTCCCAAGCCTGTGAAGAAACTGTTGGGGATTTTAATTGGGATTGCATTAAATCTGTACAAGAGTTGGGTAGAATGGACATTTTTACTATATTAATTTCCCAATCCAACTCATGGAGATTTTAATTGGGATCGTATTGAATCTGTATCTTAATTTAGGTAAAATGGACATTTTTTAGTATATTAATTTTTCCAATCCATGAGCATGGGAGGTCTTTCCATCTTTTGATGTCATTTTCAATCTCCTTCTTCAGGGGTTTAAAATTTTTGTTGTAGAGATCTTTGGTGTCTTTGGTTAAGTTTATACCCAGGTATTTTATACATCAGACAGAGCATTAACATCCAGAATATATAAACTATTCAAAAAACAAAGAAGTAAGAAAAGAAATGATTCACTCAAAAGATGGGGTAAGGAAATGAACAAAGACTTCACTAATGAGGAAGTAAAGATGGCTGAGAAACATCTTAAAAGCGTTCAACATCATGAATAATTAAGGAAATGTAAATTAGAACCACTGTAAGATATCATCTCACTCCGATATGACTGGCTAAGATCACGAAAACAAAAGAGGCCAAATGCTAGAGAGGCTGTGGGGAAAGGGGAACACTCATCCACCGCTGGTGGGAATGTAAACTCGTACAACCATTGTGGAAAGCAGTGTGGAGAACCCTGAAAAGACTCAAAATGAGCTTACCATCTGACCTAGCCATACCATTCCTGGGTATATACCCACAAGACTCATCCTACTGCAAAGATTCATGCACATCAATGTTTATTGCAGCTTCTTTCACAATAGCGAAGAGTTGGAACCAGCCCAAATGCCCCTCAACTGAGGACTGGATAACAAAAATGTGGTACATCTACACAATAGAGTTCTATGCAGCAGTAAAGAAAGATGATATCATGATATTTGCAGGTAAATGGATGGAACTTGAAACCATTATGGTAAGTGAAGTAACACAGTCTAAAAAATAAAACAAACTGGGAATGGTTTCTCTCATTTGTGGATGCTAGTACCAAATCCCTTAATTGAAAGAAAAGCTGAGCAATGTTATTATTATATTTCTTTCTATCTGAAAACAACTGTAATGTTATAATGTAAATATCTTCATGAGCCTTAGAATTAACCTACCACCTACTTTCAGGCATGATTAATGTACATGGGCAGAAGGTATATATTCATATTTTAGAGTAATATAAAATTAAAAGAAAAAATCTGAATCCCTGAACATAATTAAAAAAAGGAAGGATGTGTGGATGAAACTGATAAATGAATACCAAGTTGGTTACCTACAGCATGAAGCTTTGGTGTATGATTTTACAGTAGAATCAATATAGATGTGATATTGCATGCATTTCAAAAGCCTCTAAGAATGAACTGTGTTATTTTGTTCAGAACTGTGGAATTTAAAAAATTTTTAACCACAAAGAAATTATACATGTTTAATGACTTAGACATATTCAGCAGGTTTAAGGTTTTTTTTGGGGGGTGGTCTTTTTGAGACAGAGTCTCCCTGTAGCCCCAGCTGTCCTGGAACTCACTCTGTAGACCAGGCTGGCCTTGAACTCACAAAGACCCTCCTGCCCCTGCCTCCTAAGTGCTAGGATTAAAAGCATGCACCACCACGCCCGGCTCAGGTTTAAGTTTTAAACAATGTATATGCATGAAACATCATGTGACCCTATAAATATGTACAACTTTATATTTGTATATGTCAGCCAAAATAAATTAAATAAAAAGAGTAAATTTGATAGAGAAATTTGTATATGTTGAAGATAATAGCAATTTGACCTTGTGTTTTTAATTGTGTATTTCTAGTATTTAATTTTGTTGCATTTTTAATTTTTAATATTTTATTTATTATTTTTATTTTATGTGTATGAGTTTATTGCTTGCATGTAGGTAGGTACACCAGTGTTGTGCAATACCCACAGAAGTCAGGAGGGGAAGTTGGATCCTCTGGGACTGGAGTTATAGACAGTTATTAGCCACCATGTGTGTCCTCAAAATCAAACCTGGGTCCTCTGCAAGAGCAGCCAGTGCTCTTAACCACTGAGCCATCTCTCCAGCCCCTTGTATTTTATAAATGTCTTAGTCTTCACCAGACTAGAAATAAAAACAGAGATGTACTGGGAAGCACTGTTCTAAGCAATCATTGACATACTAAAGATTAATAAGGGCATTGACAGAAGACTGCTTATAATCTTTTCAAAGTATTTAAAAGGCGTGAGATTGATACAGATACTGTAGTTGATCCTGGGCATCTAATGTGGGTCGTTTATAGAAAACAAAATAGGAGTAAAGATCACTGATTGAGGACACAATTTTCCTTTTGCCAAGTCAAGATAACTTTTAGCAAGTCAGAGCGCACAAGACAATTGTTAAATACAATTACTCTGATATATTTTTCACTGTAGTTTTTAAATATATATCTAAATATATGATGTTTTTTTCCTAATTTGAATTTTCTAAGCACATTAGTATATCTCTATACCTACTAGCCAAGTTTATTCTAGTTTCCAGTTAAATATCATCACTGTTGTAAAAAGTTGGATTTGATCCTCTTGGATATCTTTCACCTCTAGATTCAGCAAGAATAATTGCTTTCCATTATCCAAGTCAAAGAAAAACTCAAGGATGCTTGAACACAGTATCAATCACAGTGAAGATTTCTTCCAGGCTTGATAATGATAACCACCTCTTCACACAGTACAGCTGTTTATTAACCCATTTAGGGGGATACTCCCAGACCTACCATCAAACAGCTAAACCTGAAAGTGAGAAAACTAAACAGTGAATAAGAGCTCTGAAGAAAACTGTGCATGGTTCTAAATGCCAGGTCAGAGAGCAAGGCTGCCCAAGCACAGGGTGTTAAGACCAGATGTGTGCAGACTCAGCATGAGTTTATCCCATCTCAGAGTGTCAAGCCTTGATGTTTTCAGACTCAGGCTGGGAGCTGATTTTTTTTTTTCTCATCATGAATGCCCTATCTACCTCTATACCGACCTGCAGCAGTACTTTATCTAACAAGTCTATTCTATGGCTTTCATTCTATGTGCACCAAAAGGGCTTTGTGAAGAATTCAGTAGTTCTCTGGCTTTGGCTTACATATTTGCCTGTCAGAACTTTCCAATGAGCAGAATATTGAGCAAGAACTGTGTTATGTACACAATTGTATTCTTAGCAACTGTGTGTAATGATAAGTCCACAGTGTCTGCTGAAAGAAGGACTAGATTGCTGTCTGATTTTCCATTCAGGTTTTCTGAGGTATAAAATCTCCATCTGGAGCCAACTATCACATTCATTCATTAATCATGAAACATACATGTGATCACAGTCCTGTCAACCAGCAGGTTGATGGTTTCTTCTTGCAAATATTTAACAGCAACATAAAGTACAAAAGAGGCTAGAGTAGAAGTTGCTGTTGTTAAGACTAGAGCTCATATGTGCATTCTTGCTAGTGCTATATTATTACTTTCCATGTTTGGCCTGGACTTTTCTTCACAGCCCAGCAGGGATCTGACTGACTTTTTTCCCTCAGTCAGATGAGGCAAATCCCTTGTCTTCCTGCGTCTAAACAGTCATGTTCAGCTCACACTATTCTTGAGTCTTTTCCTTTACCATTTTCTTGAGAATATCTGTACATATACATAAGTATGAAATAAATACTCTAAATATGAAATGCCATTGACATAATAGGTACATGCTTTTGTAGAAAAGATAAATGGCTTAACAAATTATTCTTTTCCCTATTGTCATTTATTGAACAGACACTGTATTACATCTTTTATTGTTTATTAGATGAACTATTGTCATTTCTATTTTACAGATTAAGATTGTGAATTTGGGGAAGACTGTACAAATTGTCCAAGGTTTTACTACTTGCAAGGAACAGAGGATTTAAACTAGTGTAAATGCTAATTCTTCACATGCAATTATGTCATGACTGTGGGAGACATTATCTCTTCTTATTCCCCTTTTCTACCTTATCTAGAAATTTCCCTGTGAGGAAGAAAATTGAATTTTACTTTCTTTTTTTTTTTTTTTGGTAGTTTTTGAGACAGGGTCTCCCTTTAGTCCCACCTGGCCTGGAGGTCATTCTGTAAACCAGGCTGGCTTTGAACTCATAGAGAGATCCACTTGCCTCCACCTCCTGAGTGCTGGGATTAAAGGCGTGCTCCATCACACCCAGCTTGAATTTTACTTTCAAATTATGTTTGATAATTTATCTTGCACTACAGCTGCCATACATACACTATTCCCTATAATATTGATTAGTGACTTTCAGGATCTTTTTATATGTATGAATGGGTTTGTATTCTTGTGTGAGTTTACCTGTCTATGGGAGTACATTTACATATCCTGTGTATGTAGAGGCCAGAGGAAAACCACAGATGTTCTTCCCCAGGCACTGTCCATCTGGTTCTGTTCTTTGAGATAGAGTTTCTCACTGGCTCAGAGCTGACCACCTAAGCTAGGCTGTCTAGCCAGTAAGTCAGGGATCTACCTTTCCATCTATCCATCTCTGGGATCTTCTGTAAAGTCCTTGTAAATCTTTGTTTTTCTCCTGGATTTCTCTCACTATTCTCCCCAGCTAAGTTAATGAATTATTTACTGTGTAATTTTCTATTATTATCTTACACTTCTTTTATCAAACAAAATCACCTATATAATTATGCATAAATTCTCAAATCCAGTAGCTCAGTCACCCATAAAAAGACCGTAGAAATTTCATAAATAGTGTGTTAGAAAAATATCCAGGCCCTAAGCTTAGCTCACTTAAGCCTCTCCAGCAATTCTACTGTTGCTTGAATTTTCTGCCCTCTCTTCTTTCATGAGGCCTATTGTGCTTCCAATTATATTTCATTTAATTAGCCTGATTTTATCAGTGTTATCTGTGATAAATTTTCCATAGAAAATCGCAAATGAAAACCAAAACAAACCAGGATCTATGACAATGTGCACTCTTACCTTTCCTGCAAAGAGAAATAAATCACACAGAACCAGAGTTCTATTTCTCTTCAAGCTAATGATTTCTTGTCTATATTAGTCTCAAGATGATGGACACTAAGCAGGCAGGAGAAAGGTCTGCTGCACTTATGTGCTAATGATTCTTTGATACAGCTTTCCCCATAAAGAGAAACCCCTCCAATCTGTTGAAAAAAATCAGCTTGGATATCTTTATGTGCATGTGTGTGTCTGTGTTTATGTTCATATGTGTGCTTACTTGTCAAAACCAGAGACTGACATTAGACATCTTTCTTAATTGCTCTTCTACATTATTAGTTTTGTTAAATAAACAAATACAATGTATTTTGATCATATTTAAACTGCCTCCTGACTTTCTTCTCCCTCCCCTCCCCTCCCCTACCCCCTGGTCTTTATGTCTTCAATTATTATGTGTAGTTTACACTGAAATTTTTGTTCATTTTTAAAGGCTTATCAAATCCAATTCATGCCTCCCAAGTGCTCCTGGGTGTGGGTCATCTCCTGGAGTTTGGTCGACCTACCAAGCATCATGTCAGTAAGGAAAACTGGCTCCCTCTCTCTCTCTTCCAGCATTCATCAGTTGTCAATATACCCTGAGCTAGGGCTGGGGCTTTCTGCCCACCTTCACCATGCATGCTGGGCACCAGTCTGGCTTGGGATTTCACAGCTCTTGTGTATGCTGTCATGGGTGCTGTGAGTTCATTTGTGCAATGACCCTGTGATGTTCAGACAACACATTTTTCTTGTATTCATCTGTCACCTCTGGCTCTTACAATCTGTTTGTTCCCATTTCCCCAAAGGATCCCTGTGCCTTGGGAAGAAAGAGTGTGATATGTGTCCCATTTATGGTTGAGTGCTTTGTAGTCTCATATTCTCTGCACATTGAGCATGTGTGGATCTCTTTGCTAATTGCCACCAGCTGAAAAAAACAAAAACTTCCCTGATGAGAGGTGAGAGATGTACTAAGCTATGTGTAGAACAATAAGTCATTATGGGTCAGTTTAATATGATGTCTACTTAGCAAAATTATAGTAGTAAGTCTTTTCCTATGGCCTATGACCTATTTAGCCACAGTGTTCTTGGCTATGATAATACTTATACTCAGATGGTTGTCTAGAGAGCCCCAGGAATCCTCTTGTCTTTGCCTGTCCAGCCCTGGGATTACAGACACATGCTGACATTTCTGGCTTTTATGTATGGGCTAGGAATCTAAACTTAGGTCCTCATGCTTATGTACTAAGTCTGATCTATTTCTGTAGCCTCTTGATACGGATTGTTGAGGTCACTTTTATTGAATTACTTGTTCCATATTTGAAACTATCTATTTTGATAACCCTATTACCTAAGGAGAGCCAATAGTTAATTCAGCTTATTTAAATGGGACCTAGTGATGGTCAGTTTTAACTGCCAACACAATCTAGGATCACCTGAGGACAGTCTCAGTGAAGGATTTTCTTTTTTTTTTTTTAATTAAAAAAATTTTTATTATTATTATTTTTTATTTATTTCCATATGTGTATGAATGTACTGTCTGCACGCAAGTCTGTGCACCTGTGTCGTGCACTGCTGCGGAGGTCAGAAGAGGGCGTCGGATTCCCCTGGAACTGGAGTTCTCCTGGAATTGGAGTTTCAGATGGTTCTCGGCCGCCATGTGGGTGCTGGGGATCGAACCCGGGTCCTCTGTAAGAGCGGTCGGCACTCTTAACCGCTAGGCCGTCTCTCCAGCACAGTGAAGGATTTTCTAGATCAGGTTAGCCTGTGGCATGTCTGTGGGGGAATTATATTTAAGGAGTAAAGACACACCTACTCACTCTCTAGGCTTAACTACACAAGAACAGAGAGAGCCAACAAGATTCATACATTCATTTCTCTCAGCCCCTGACTTGGGCTATGACCAGCTGCCTCCAGTTCCTGCTGTCTTCACTTTCTCCCACTGTGAGCTCTTACTTGGACTTGTCAGCTGAAATAAAACTTCCTCCCCTAAGTTGCTTTTGTCAGTCTTTTATCACAACAACAGGAAAGGAAACTAGAACAGGCCATTTACTGAACGATGCTGACTATTTGAGTACCACTGCTGCATTTGGATTTTCCTGTTTTGAATGAGATTCTAATAATTATGATTATATTGTCAGTATGGTGGAAAAACCCAGTAGCATAATATTTCCTGATGATTTCATAATAAGAGATTTCTGGCTTATTTTAATCATGTTCTCAAATAATATAGTGGAATATGACCACCAGGGGTCTGGGAGGAACGGAAGGGGCACATCATATAAATATTTAAGTCGCAAATATTTCCTGTGTGAAGATAGAGTTTAAAGTAAACCAAGCTAAGCAGTTAGAAAAATCATGGTCATTCTATGATTACTTAAGTCAAAACTGTTGATAAGTGATTAGCTATACACATGTGGATTTATTTTCTCCTCTACTGAGTTATTATTACTCTATGTGTATTTCTGTTGCTGTGATAAAACCACCATGACCAAGGTAGCTTATAAAAGGAAAGAGTTTATTTGAGCTTATGATTGAAGGCTCCAGGGAATCAGAGTCCATTGTGGCGGGAGGCATGGTGGCAGGAGCAGAAAGCCGAGGTTTACATCTCGCAATAAGTACCGTTGCGTGTGAGAGACTGGAGACTGCAAGGCTTGTTAAACTCACTAAGCCCGCCCCCAATGACATACTTCCTCCAGCACGGCCACACCTTCTAAGACCTCCAAGAACAGTGCCACCAACTGGAGACAAAAATGTCTGAATACTTAAAGCTTATGGGGGACAATCTCATTCAAACCACCACATTCCACTCCCTGGCCCCCATAGGCTCCTGACCATATAAAATGCAAAATGATTTAGTCCAACCTTAAAAGTCCCCATAGTCTTTACCAGTCTCAATTCTATTCAAAAGTCTATAGTCCAAAATCTCTTCTGAGACTCAGGCCAATCTCTTAACTGTAAGCTCCTGTAAAATCAAAAGGCAAATTGCATACTCCCAACATACAGTGGAACTGAATACACATTCCCATTCTAAAAGGGAGGAATAGAGGCATAGTGAGGAAATACTGGACCAAAGCAAGACTGAAAACCAGCAGGGAAAACACCAAGTCCAGTAGCTCCATGTGCAACTTCTGGGACTTGACTTCCAAAGGGCTTAGATGACTCAGCTCTTCTAGGATTGCATGCAACATGGATCTCTTCCTTAGGCTGGTACCACTCCCTATATGCAGCTCTCCTTGGCAACTATCTCACAGCTCTGGCATCTTGAATATCTTCTTGGGGTCTCTGCTACCAACCAGGCTTCACATTCACAGCTTCACATTCACAGCTTCATGCAAGGCCTATCAGGGCCTTCTTTATTCAGGGACGCCCCTGCTGCACTTTGCCTGACCTTGGCAGCTCTCTGAAACTGTGGAGGAAGAACTGATGACCCTTCACTTTTGCATCATTCATGCCTCTAAAGCCAGCACCACTTGAATGAAACTGCAAGAGTTTGGCTGCAAGTTTGGGATGGATCCTGGCCTATTTCAACCACATTTGCAGATTTTCTCTGCCCTGGACTTGTTGGAGCAGAAAACCCTTTCAGTATTTTCCTTTCAATTGTTTGAGGATTAGCTGGGTGTGGTCTTGCCCTGAAAGTACTCTTTCTGTTGTTTACTTGTAAATCTCGAGGCCCCTTCTTAATCACACTTTTTCCATTGTTTACTTGTAAATATCTAGGCCTCTCCTTAATTACTTTAATCCCCTTGTGAAAGGGAGCCTCTCCTTCACATGCCTTGGCCCCACCTTTAATCTTCCTAGTGCACTTTTCAGATCCAAACTGTATATTCTGCATTTCTTTCTGCCCCATTAGCTCCTGTTCACTGTAGATCTGTACAATATTCACCATTAAAAGCCATGCCACCATTTCTATGTTAGGCTGTCTTGAACTATCCTCTGCCAAAGACATTAGTCCATTGCTTTTCAACTTAGCATCAGGCAAGCATTTGGGCTGTGGGCAAACTGTGGCCAGACTCTTTGATAAAAGATCCCTGTTGCTGCCTAAGTCTTTATTTTCCTCTGGAACTACATTTTTTTGCAGCAATGCTTTCTTTCAGGCTTCTGCTAGAATGGCCCCTTAAGCTCTGCTTAAAGTAGTCAACAGCTTTTCTAGCTCAAAGTTCCAGAGTCTTCCACATTTCTCCAAACATCCACATGGTCATGTTCTTCACAGGCAACAGCCCACTCTCTGGTACCAATTTCTGTTCTAGTCTGTCTTCCATTGCTGTGACAAAACACTCTGACCAATACCAACTTGGGGAGGAAAGGATTTATTCAGCTCACATCTCTGGGGTCACAGTTCATCACTCAGGGAGCCCAAGGCAGGAACTCAGGGCAGGAACCTGGAGGCAGGAGCTGAAGCACAGGCCATGAGGAGTGCTGCTTACTGGCTTGCTCCCCTGGCCCATGTCCAGCTTGCCCTCTTATACGGTACACAACAACCTGCCCAGAAGTGGCAGCACCTGTAGTGGGCTGGGCCCTCTCACATTGCCAAACAATCATGACAATACTTCACAGATGTGGCCACAGGCCAGTCCAATGGAGCCAATTCCCCAATTGAGGCTCCCTCAATCCAGGTGTGTCAAGTTGACACTAATGCTATACAGCACAATTGACCCCTTGTCAACTTGACACACAAACCATATCACTATTAAACCACCACCTTTCCAGTTCTTATCCCCAAAGTATGATGTTAACATTAATCACAACCTAAGACAGTACAACCTTAAAAACCCCACAGTCCTTAAAATGTCCAAACACTTAAAAGTTCATAGACTCTTAAAAGTCTCTTAACTGTGGGCTGCTGTAAAATCCAAAACACGTACTGTCTTATTTCAAAGAGAAGAATCAGGCACACTCAAACAAAACATATGTCCAGCAAGTAGCTCAAGGCTGGACACCTGGGATTCACTCACAATCTTCTGGGCTCCAAAGGGATTCGGCAGCTCCCCTTCTCTGACTCTACCATCTGTGGCACACACAGCTCATCTCGCAGGCCCAGGCCAGCTCCATTTCACACCTGCTGCTGCTCTTGGTGGTCGTCCCATGGTCCTGGCATCTACAAAAAGCTGGGATCGTCACTGAAACTGAGATAACACCTTCACCAATAGTCTCTTCTGACCTCTCCTGGTGCAAAGCCTCAGCTTCTCTCCATGACCCCTGCAATCCTGGGGTCTTCACTGCAACAGAGATGCACTTCTACCAATGGTCTTTCCTGACTGCCTCACACAGTGCCAAGCCTTGGCTGCTCTCTGTGACCCCCTCAAATTTCAACACCAGAACCATATAGGAGACTCTTACACACTACCAAGTCCTGCTTCTGGCTTGAGATGGAGGCCCCTTCTGGATCACAGCTTCTGTGTGCTGACCCTGAAGAAATTCTTCCCAGAAGATTTCACCACAGTGATGCTGGTCTCTTGTTACTTACAGCTGATTTTTCTGCCCTAGCTAACCAGCATCAATTGTCCCAGTAAAACAAAGGATTCACTTCAGGTTCTGGTCTCTTGTTACTTACAGCTGATTCTTCAGCCCCAGCTGACCAGAACCCACATATTAAACAGTCCTGATGATCTCTGCTTCCCTTTGAAACTAGAAACTTCAGAAGCCAGGCCTCCATATTCTACATATTCTTTCAGCAAAACTGTTTTTCCAAGTTCCACAACCATGATCTTTAGGCATTCAATAATTTTTCCATCCCAAAGTTCCAGAGTCTTCCACATTTCTCAAAACATCCACATGGTCAGGTTCTTCACAGCTAACACCCCACTTCTGGAACCAAATAACTGTATTAGTCACTTTTCTGTTGCTGTGATAAAACCACCATGACCAAGGTAACTTATAAAAGGAAGAGCATTTTAAGCTTACAATTGAAGGTTCCAAGGAATCAGAGTCCATTCTGACGGGAGGCATGGTGGCCGGAGCAGAAAGCCAAGGTTCACATCTTGCAATAAGCAACATAGCATGAGAGAGAGAGAGAGAGACTGGAGACTTGCAAGGCTTGTTAAACTCACTAAGCCTGCCCCCAATGACGTACTTCCTCCAGCACAGCCACACCTTCTAAGGCATCCAAGAACAATGCCACCAACTGGAGACAAAATGTCTGAATACTTAAAACTTATGGGTGATACTCTCTTTCAAACCACCACACTATGTGATTTTCTTTTGCATGGATAGATTGTGGCTCCTTATTGGATAGTTTAAGTAAGAGAGTGAGTCTCTAAAACCCTAACCCACAAATTCAGTAAATAAAGAGACCAACAATAGCATCAAAGGCCATGCATGTGTAAGACAGTAAGTGACAGTAGGGATAATGAGGGTAGGACTGAGTGATGAGAGAATAATAAATATCTTCAAAAACCTCAAGTATTTTCAACATGCAATAGTGTTTGATGACCTGCATATACATGCCCCAAGATAGAGGTAGGTCTGATATCCAGAAGTGCAAAGATCTCATAACAGTGAAGTGTTTTATAACTCTCAAATATATGATTTGAAAATGTTAGGGCTAGGGAGAAAAGGTATGCTCAGGGGCCATGGTGTGCAGAAACATGGGAGAAATTTATAGAAGTAATGAAGCCATCACTGCCATTCTGTAACTTGCAGATGTTTCTGAAGTTGATAGAAGTGGCTTCTTTGGGAGACACTGAGCCTTTAAGACCAAGATGCTCAGAAGATGCTCCTCCATGATTCTAAAGTGGCACGGGGATGGAAAACTCATGTCTGTTTAAGTTCTGGCTTGGAAAAGGTAGAATCATGGTGGAATGTTTATTGCCGCATTCTGATGAGGGAATCTAGAGCTCCATATCTGAAGTAAAAAGCCTGGGTGATGCATAGTTGGTTTGGAGAACAGTGTTGAGAAAGTTATGATTTTCGAGGAAGTGCTCATGTATTTAAGACAGTTCTTTTACTGAGAAATACAGGGTGATTTGATGCTTTATGAATCCCATTGTGTACCTATATACACACTAATCGCCAACACTTCTAATTGTACAAAAAGAACTGAGAGAAAAAGCTGGGAAGATAGCTCAGTGGATAAAGTGCTTGCCTTGTAAGCATGAAGACCTAAATTTGATTCCTAGAACATATGTAAAAAAATAATCCAGGCCTGCACCGAATTGGGTGGGAGAATGGTAGGGAGGAAGGTGCAGATGGGAGAGGGGATCTAAATACCATCAAATTATATTGTAAGAAAACCATAAACATTTCAATAAAAATGAAAAAAAAACCAAGCCCGGTAATACATGCTATAATCTCAGCACTGGGAAGGCAGAGGCAAGATCCTCAGGGTTCACTAGCCAGACAACCTATCCTACTCTATGAGTCCCTTAGCTGTCATGAGATCCTGTGTCAAAAATCAAAGTGTGTGGTACCTGAGCAGTGACACCTGAAGTTGTCCTCTGGATCACACACAGAAGCATGCATACATACTTACCTGCACACACATGGAATTTATAGTAATGTTAAAAATCTGAAGAATGACAGAATGTATTATTGTTTAACTTCAAATGTTTAATGATGTTGATTTAAAATGATCATGCTCCACAAAATACTTTTTTAAACCTATTTTCTAAAAGAATTAAGAATGTTATGACAAAATGTTAAGATATAGCCAAAGTATTACATACAATCTATAGTCAAATATTCTATCCAGTGGGTTAAAATAGGTTAGTTACACAAGAGGCTCAGAAAAATAGAAAGGAGAGTGAAAATAAAACTGTGGTGGAACAATTAACATCTCCAGTCCACTATGGTAGATGGACCCAAACCAAATAACAGATTGCTATTTGCACATGAATGCTGGATGATGAATCTGCAGTGCTGAAAACAATAAAACATTGCAAGTGATAATCTACCTATTACACATTCTGCTTTCAATACTATTTTGAATCAGGAAATATGTTAATATATGGGCCAGATGTAGAGTTCATTAATGGTGAATTGACACAGCTGCCTTTTGTCTTGTGGCAAAGCAGGTAGAAGTTTGGCCTTAGTTCAAAGAACAGCTTGTAAAACAGAGAGCTCAGCATGTATCTTCAAGGCTTCTCAGGCCTTTGATGAGTTTCTGGCATCTGCTGTTTGCTCTCTTGCCTTTTATGTGAAAGCTTTTTGCTCTTTCAATGGTCTGTTCTAAAGATCAGGCTCACAGAAATGTCCACTTATCTGGCTATCCCAATTGCTCCATCACATTTAGGTTACCATTAATGTTGGGAATCCACCCACTTCATTACTGTACAAAGAACAATCCACTCAATTTGTCCATCCTTCTGTAGAGTACAGCAACATGTCCTCTGTGTAAAACAGCATCAAAGGCACTCAGGCTCTTCCTGAGGGAGGAAACTTCCTTCTCTCTTTCCTGAATAATTCTAACAAGGCTGTGCTTCAGCAAAAAACCTTTGACCCATAAGTTGCAGCACTGGACTAAAGAACGCTAGGAATCTAGCAGAGTGTGCTGGGAGATGTCTCTTTTAAGACAATGTTATATCCTGTGAAAATGTATAAAGGTAAAACTAGGCTTAAAGTTAAAAACACATGACTTTGAATCCATCCTTACAACTTTCCAGTTATGTGAAATGAGCTTTCCTTCTGAATCTCCTTATGTTATGGGAAAAATAAGGCTTACCACTGAAGCGTAAAGAAAAAGCAAGGTGTACATCTAAGACGGACATGGAGAGGGCATCTGAACAACTATTTGCTAGGTCCCAAAAGGCTGCAAAGTAAATGTTAATCCTATCATGTTTTTATGGTGCCACATCCTACAGAAGGCCAGCCATTCTATTAAGTGCTTTCCATACACCAGCCATTCCATTATCCCAGCCATCTGGTGAAGGAGTCATTGTTTACCCTCATGAATTTGAAGAGGAAATGAAAGTGGAGAGAAATAAGCAACTAGCTCAAGCCACCCAGGTGAAAGTAGAAACTCAGAATTTGAACTAATTTGATAAGAGACTCTTTTCCTTTCACAAGTATTGGCTTTGAATTTGAATTAGAATGCTAAAGATCATAATAGGTGGAAACTCAAATGATATACTACTTTACAGCCATGTTACATGTCACTTCTTGTTTGGTATTTATTAGTGGATATTGTGTCTTTGGAATCTATGTCCTGTTCTATTATTATTATTATTATTATTATTATTATTATTATTTGAAGCATAGTCCCTAGAATATACTAGAAATCTTTAAAAAATTCATTTTGATTTCATATAATGGCTGGGGCAACAATTTGTGAATGCATGGAGGAAATGTGGGATAACTATGGGTTCAAACAGGACCTTCTTAGAATCAGTATGAATTTCTGAAAGAAGTCCTTACTGCTAGGTTTATTAGATCAGGATCTAACTAAAGAAGTCACTCTAATTTGAAATAGACAGGATGATTCTGGTTTGGTTTCTTTAATATTCTTGTCAAACAGGCACTAATTTCATGGCCAGAGATGATGGTATCTTTTCAGGCTTCTGTGGTACTCAGAGGTCAATAATGTTATGGGAAAAGTGGAAGCGCTCTCAGAATTGCAGGTTTCAAGAGTAAAACAGGGAGCTCAGGAGATGGTTCAGATGGAAAGGAATTTTCTGCCAAGTTTGGGCTTGTTCCTCCGAATCCACAGGGTGGAAGCAGAGAACAACGTCCTCAACTCGTCCTCTGATCTTTGCTGGACACTGGGATGAATTAATTTAGAATAAAATGGAGCTCAGGAGTTCTGAATCAGCTCAGGGCCCAGACAGATAATGGACTAATGAAAACAGTGTGTTCATCACAGGCGCTGACAATTGGAACAACCAAATGGGACACAGCTACCAAGCCCTGAACTCCCCTTTTATTCTATGGGAAAATCATCCAGGACAGTCTCCATTGATTGTTATCTATCTTCCTCTAGTTATTGCCTGCTTTACTTGGGACCTAAGTGCATCTGTGATTGTTGTCTGTCTTACTTGCATTTACCTAGATTTATGTGTACTTTCAATGGTTAACTGCCTTTCCCCAAAGTTTTTTGTCACCCAAAGTTTATCTATGAAGCCTTTTCCCACATACTCTCTGTATGAGGACACCTGTAATTTCACTTTCTTTGGAATCCTGGCCCTTTTGCACACTTTCTGAGACCCCTGCTTTTCAGTGTAAAAACTTGTAACAAAGGAGAGTAAACGAGATTTGTGAAAGATGAGTAACACAGAGGAGTGTCTGTTGGCTCTCTTTATGCCATTCCTTGCTGTGGCTCCCTAGGAGCCAAAGGTGGCTCAGCTTTGGTGTGGGTCTCTGCAGGTCTACACACACACACACACACACACACACACACACACACACACACCATGATACCCTGCCTGTATGCCCATACACACAAAATAAATAAGTGTTAAAAATAAATAATAGGGAAGTAATAGGTAAAAAGACATATGGAGAAAATAGTTTTCTCTAAATTCCATTGCAATTGGGGATATGTAGAACTAGAAAAGGAAACCTCAATGCCATTTCAGAGAGCAATCCTTATGGAAACTTCACAAAAGGTCTTGTCTAAAATAGCAGGGTGCAATCTCTTGGTTATTGATTCTGAAATGTTTTGTTTACATTGAACCATCCTGTGATTCTATCTAGTAAAGAGATAAACACATAGAGATAGATTGGTGGCTTTGATGGCTCCCTTTTTGAACTGGAAATACACTGATTGGCAGAGTTGAGAGAAGAAGAAAATGAGAGTGAAGTGAAAAGTTGGAAGCAGCCCGTTAAGTAATGGAAACATAATAGATCAAGGGATTCACACAGACTTTTTTTTTAATGGGGCATGGCAGTTGACGATGCAGCCATATCTGCTTTATTATTTGGGTAGACCTGCAACACTCATAGACTTTCCTTGGTGAAGTGGGAGTGGGGACCGGCTACTCACCATGTAGCCCAGCTTGTCCCCAGACTTGACTTATAATTCAGCCTGGCTTTGAACATGCAATCCTGGTGGGTGCTGGGATCACACCTGTGTGTTACATTCCTAGCAATAGAGTGGGATTTGTAACATTGCTCTAGATTGTGTATGAAACAGAAGTTCTAAACCAAATTCTTCCAGAGGACTCACATTTTTAAAATTTTTCTTTAAAAACATTACCATTTCGGGGATACAGAGATAGCTCAGCAGTTAAGAACCCACATTGTGATTAACAACTGTCTATAACTAGTTCCCGGGGAAAATGATGCCCTTGTCTGACTTCCATGTAAGTAAATGATGCACTTACATCCAAGGAAGCCACCTAGTCATACACATAAAATTAATAAATAAAATAAATGAACATCTCTTAAACATGTAGATTCATTTTATTTTATTTTAATTTTATTTTATGTGTATGAGTATATTGCCTTAATGTGTGTACGTTCACCTGTGTTGTGCATTGACTAGAACAGGGTGTTAGATCCCCTGGAATTTGAGTTATGGATGGTTGTTAGCTGCCTTGCCATATGGGTATTGGGAATCAAACTTGGGGCCTCTGCAAGAGCAGTCAGTGCTCTTACCTGCTGAGATGCCTATCTAGCCCCAAGCAGGTAAATTCTTGTTTAAATACAGTTAAATAACAGATGACTCAGCAGGTAAAGATGCTTGTCAAGGCTGATGAGATGAGATCTGCGTTTGATCTGCAGAATAGACATGGTGGAAGGAGAAAACAGACTCCTCCAGGCTTGCAAGTTGTCCTCTGACCTTCACATGTGTATTGTGGCATAAATGTACAACCCCCCTACACACCCATCCCCACAATGAATAAATAAATAAACAAATAAATAAATGTAATTAGAAGTAAATAGGCTTTACAAAGTTCAGTATGTCTTAAAAACAAAGTTCCT
The DNA here is from genome assembly GCA_009823505.1 of Rhizomys pruinosus. Taxonomy (NCBI): domain Eukaryota; kingdom Metazoa; phylum Chordata; class Mammalia; order Rodentia; family Spalacidae; genus Rhizomys; species Rhizomys pruinosus. Next base: position 2,091,975 of record VZQC01010763.1, read on the forward strand.
TTCAGTCTTTTAGTATTCTCCAGATTTACAGCATGAGTACAAAAGTAGTCTAGTGTGAGTTGAGAAAAACAATCTAAAATATTTTCTAATTTCAAAATCAGATATCTGTAATTCTAACCCATGTCTTATATAACTCATCATGATCTAAGCTCACAATTAAAAAAAAAAAACCTCTCAGACACTTAAACAATATTATTGGAATAGAATTTCTTTAACAAACATTTCCACATTCCTTCCACCATGGAATGTACATGGTTCTAGTATAAAAGTTTTTGAACCACCAGGCGTGGTGGTGCGTGCCTTTAATCCTAGGATCTGGGAGGACAGCTGGGGCTACAGGGAGACCCTGTCTCGAAAAGACCAAAATAAATAAATAATAAAAGTTTTTGTACCACTGCTAAAACAAACTGCAGGATACTTACAGAGGCATGTGACCAATTGTGAATGTTGTTCTGTTGTTTCAGGAAAGGTTATTGGTTAAAAAAAAAAAGGTAAAGGAGCATCCACTAGGCATCATAACTCGGTGTTGGACATCAAATGGGGTAAAGGGAGAAGCTGTTGAGCTCTGAGGACAGCTGCTCAGGTAGTCAAGCCATCATCATTATTAATTACCTCATTCATTTTCACACCATCTGTTTTCAAACATGGGCACTTTAGCCTCATTCTCCTCTCTTGATGCCCCAGTGTATCTAATGCATATCTCATTTTCAGCTTATTTCAAAGAAACACAGTCTGCACAGATGGATAGTGCTGGAACAAAGGAAAGATGTTAGTCCATTCCATTGATGATTCTTTTGTTTAAGACAAGATTATTCATTCATATTAAACTACTTTAAATACTTTGCTGCTGGCATGCAAATATGGTTTTAAAATTTAAAAACTAAATACTGCCATCTGGTGTCGAAAATAAACATTACATTAATATCCAGGAGGTATTTCTAGAATTATAGCTCTACCTTCCATTGTTAGTATCTTCAGTGGTACAATAATTTTAAATGAGTTGACTGATGTAATCAGTAGGCAAAACAAAAATAAACAGTCAAGATATCCATGAACATTTTGTAGTATGTATAACCAGGTCCAATTATACAGTAACAAAATTTCCAATTCAAATTGCTCATGAGGACTTCTAAGAAATTGTATAAAGCCAAGGAAGTAGTTTCATCTTATGCAATTATGCACAGTAATTTCCTGATGTTTGATGTTATCATTTATACAGTAGTCACAAGTAAATGAGATCTACCCATGAAATCCTGGGCTGTTAACATGGAGGAAAAAAAATCTACGTTGAGAGTAGTTATCATGACTTTTATTGAGTCTGTGTAAATGTTGCTCACCATTGCAATTTATTCATGTCCAAAATGTAGAAGCCTAGACCTTTTGTTTTTCATAAGAATACAAGAGATTTTGAACCCAATAGAGCTGAGGCTGAAAACCAGTGTCAGCACAAGCTTGCATTTCACTGAGGACTTCCTTTATCCTGCCAGCCTTTCTACTTTATAAAGACTAAAGTATTTCTCAAGAAAGAAGTTATCAAAATGTGAAGTGTTTCCAGGCAACAGACGCAGTTCCTCTATCTTTTGATTTCAATTTCCCTTAATATTGGCCTTTTCTAGGGGAACTGGGAATACACCTGTCACGAAGGTAGCATTTGATAAGTGTTTGATGCTTCCCTTACAGCCTTAGTATGAAGAGTTTTCAAACAAAGTGGAATACCAAAAGTGCCAATCTCATTACTTTCCAATTAAAATCCTTCAAAGACTTCATAATTGAGTGCAATTTACAGGTTATTCAGAAGCTCTCTCTTCCTCAGATACCCTTTTTGGCTCATCTTTACTCATTTCCTCTTTCAACTCTCTGCACTAACACAGATACACACAGACTCACACATTCTTCAACACTTAGAAGACTATGTGATGTTCCACAAGCTGTCCTGTTTTATAAGACTTTGATGACGTTAAGTTTGTTTTTGTGTTGACAAGAGGTTTATTCAGTTCACAGTTCTCAACTCTGGCCTTGCCATCTGGCAAAGCCCTGTGTTGGGTGGGATCAAAATGCCAGTGTTTGATCCATGGGAGAGCTCATGTAGTGAGATGGGTACTCTGAGACAGACACATGGGTTTGGCTTGCTGTCTTATAAAAGTCCCTCATGTAAATCAAGTATGGTCTGAAAATCCCTTAAATACCACAATTTTGGGACACATCTTCCAACACGTGAATTTGGGGGACATGTTCAAGCCATGTCCATAACCAAATCGTAGCAGTGATGGAAATTTTCTACATATTTTTCCAGTGAACTGTTAATCAACTTAAAGGATTTTGCTCAAACACTATTTCCTGAATTCACAAATTACTGCAGAAATTAAATACCAAGGAAATAAAACTGTCAGTCAACAAACTGGTTAATGAATGGAAGTTTTGGAAAGAATAAACATAAACAAATAACTGTTTTAATATTCCTAGTTATCATGGGAATGTAAATTAAAACTACTTTAAGGTATAACCTCACCCTGTTAAGAATGACTAACATTAAGAAGTCTGACAAGAAAGGGGATGTGAGGAAGGACGGACCCTTGTTCTCTGATGGTGGGAGTGAATTAGTTAGACCATTATGGAAATCAGTTTGTGTGTTCCTCAAAAAATTAAAAATAGAACTACCACCCGTGTATTCCACTCCTGGGCATATACCCAAAGGAGTATATATCCTACCATATTTGTACAAGCATGTTTATTGCTGCTCTATTTACCATAGCAAGGAAATGACCAACCTGGATGTTCATCAGCAGATGAATGGATACTGAAAATCTGAAACATATGTAAAATCATCACCAAAGAAAAAATGAAATCATGAAATTTGCAGGAAAGTGTATAGACTTAGAATGTATAATATAGGGCTGGAGAGATGGCCTAGTGGTTGGGAGCACCGACTGCTCTTGCGGAGGACCGGGGTTCGATCCCCAGCACCCACATGGTGGCTGAGAACCATCTGTAACTCCAATTCCAGGAGAATGCCAGTTCCAGGGAAATCCGACACCCTCTTCTGACCTCCATAGCATTGCACAACACGGGTGTACAGACCTACAGGCGGACAGTACATTCATACACATAAATAAATAAATAAATAAAATTTAAAAAAGAATGTATAATATAAAGCAAGGTCACCCAAACTCAGAAGTAAAAATCCCCATGTTCTCCCTCATATGGGGATCCCAGCCTATAATGTATACATGGAGATATGTAAACAGCTCTAAACGTGGGTATATACAACAGTTAGAAAGAACACAAAAAGGCAACATTACTTGACAAGGAAAGACAGAATGCAAGCAAAAGGACACATGAATTATGAAAGATGAGATAAAGCTAATTGTTTTTCTAGATCAACTCTATCACAGCCTTTTTATGAAGTGGATGAGTGCACAAAATTTTAAGTGACAATGAAAGTATAAAACCCTAAGCAACAGCCGAGCATGGTGGCGCATGCCTTTAATCCTAGCACTTGGGAGCCAAGGGGGCAGCGGATCTTTTTGAGTTCAAGGCCAGCCCTACAGATGAGTTCCAAGACAGCTGGGGCTACAGGGAGACCCTGTTCACGAAAAGACCAAAAAAAAAAAAAAAAACAAACAAAAAAAAAAAACAAAAAACAAACAAAAAAAAAACCTAAGTAAAACTCCACAGCTTCAAGAATGGCCATTCTAACTGTATACATAGAAATTGAGGCTAGGCAAGTGCTTGTTGGAGTGGCTACCTTATTTTAGCTGTGTGATGTTTTTATTTCTGAGTTCCTTCAAATAAAATGATTTTTCTTTCACAAAGGGACAGAGTCAGTGTAATGGTTAATTTCTATTATCAACTTGATCAGGTTGAGGAATACTAAAGGCATTAATGAGTCAACATTTTGGTATGTCTTGAAGGGCATTTCCAGGGAGGTTTACCTGGGGAAGGAAGACCCACCTAAATGTGGATGGCATCATCTCATGCTATTGATGGGAAAAGGAAGTAAAAAATCACATTGCTACTGATACTTGTTTACAAAATACTAAGGACTTTAGATCATTTTCTAAGGCAGGCTGGCTAGTATTACTAAAATGACTGAATAGATTAAACAATCATGTTTGGTTTAATTGAATTTGTTTCACAAAGACTATTTTTACCATAGGAAAGTCTGAATTTACTGGAAGCTAGTGTCCTCTAAAAGTCTATGTCACAGAACTTTACTCAGCAAATACACACAAAGCAGGTGTTTCAGATACTGGATCTATGCATACACATTTCTTAACTTTCTTTCACAAAATAGGAAAAAAAAACCCTAAAAACTGTCCACATGCCTTTCCTCATACAGTATACATACAATCAGAGAATAGTTTAAATCTTCCATACAAAATGCATAAATAGTATACTTTTTAGTTCTTAGAGGTTATTATTCTCATAATTACAGATTAAAGACTATAATTTTTATTTTAACATTTTTATTATTTTATGTGTATGAGTGTATTGTCTGAATGTATGTAAGTACATCCATGTCATACAATGCCCATAGAGGTCAGAAGAGATTGTCTGATTCCCCTGGAACTGGATTTATAAATGGTTTTTAACTGCCATGTAGGTGCTGGGAATTGAACCTGGGTCCTCTGAAAAAGCAGCCAGTACTCGTAACCATGGGGCCATCTCTCCAGCCCCCACAAAGACTATTATTAAAATGTGATAATTCATTTATACTACAATAGATTCACAAATTTTTCATAGTATATTGGTAAAATCTATTACTCTATTACCAAAATATATGGATTGAGCTAAGATGCCTTAGGAGCATAAAGAAAATATAATCACTAGAGGTGTGTGGGAAAGATGGCTCACTGATTACCTATTGGATAGTGAAGACTGAGTCTCCTGGGGTTTGGCAAAATCTAACAGGGCATTAAAAGAGCCATGCCTATGCCTTTTCTCCAAGAAATTCTTTAAGTCATGAGAGGTCTTATCTCAGAAGTTCCTTTCATAAAAATCAGCTGAGGTTAAGAAAAACTCAATTCACTCACCTAACCACCTAGAACAATAACTTTCTATTCAGTAAGGAAAAACATGCAGTTTGCTTTTCATGGTTCTGCATCTTCACAAAATTGTTCTTATTTTAATTTAACACTACCATATTCTTTCTCGTGAAAAGAAAAATATTTCATCATTTATTTCATTAATTTTTAAACTATAATTAAGTTTCAGCTGGAATTTAATTACTTCTCAAATGAGGTAGTATATTTATTTTTCCAAGAATGTGTTGATTTATCTTCCAATATAATTATGTAGATCAGCATAAGTAGAGATGTACAGAAATTTCAGGGCATCAGTTGGACATAGATATGATAGGTCATGTCATCAGCCTCACTAATCTGCCCAGTCAGTACCTCATGTGTTCCTAAGGCATTTTCAGGGAGTATCTTATTCTGAGGCCCATTTGGAGACTACCACTTAGAGTTGCTAGGTACAGGGATGTTTGTCTTCCTTCGTTAAGAATGAAGAAGGAAATGTGTTAGCAATACGCAATTACTTAGGGGCCAAATTGACATCTAATGACTATAAAATATCGCGGGGCTGGAGAGATGGCCTAGCGGTTAAGAGCACCGACTGCTCTTCAGAGGACCTGGGTTCGATCCCCAGCACACACACATGGCGGCCGAGAACCATCTGAAACTCCAATTCCAGGAGAACTCCAGCTCCAGGGGAATCCGAGACCCTGTACTGACCTCCGCGGCATTGCACGACACGGGTGCACAAACTTGCATGCAGGCAGTACATTCATACACATACATAAATAAATAAAATTAATTTAAAAAAATTTAAAAATATCGCTATAAGCCTGGCTAAATTCTCTGAAAACTTACAAAGTTCTCATTTACTTAGAAAGAGGAATTAGCTGGGCGTGGTGGTGCACACCTTTAATCCTGGCACTTTGGAGGCAGAGGCAGGTGGACCTTTGTGGGTTCAAGGCCAGCCTGGTCTACAGAGTGAGTTCGAGGACAGCTGGGGCTACAGAGAGACCCTGTCTCAAAAAGACCAAAAAAAAAAAAAAAAAAAAAGAAAGAGGAATCATCAGAGTATAAACTGAAGCTTGATGAGAAATGCCTTAATATGTTAATCAATAAGCATGCTCTGTGTCTTTCAGAATCCCTGACACATTTGGAATATTTCTATTCTTGGGAAATACTAGTATCTATTCTTTATAATACTAGTATTATAAAAATGAAACAAATGACAACCAAAACAGGATGGTTAATCACATTGCAATTTGTAATTATATTGCAAATTTTTTTAGAAGTCACAACTTGGGGGAGTGCAGAGCTGGCTCCTCTAGAGGTAAAGAGCACTGGCTGACCTTGCAGAGGACCGAAGTTCAAGTCCTAGCACTACATGGAGGCTAACAGCCATTCTTAACTTGAGTTCCAGCTGATGCCCTCTTCTGGCCTCTGTGGGCATTTTATGACAGGGGTGAACTTACATACATTCAGGTAAAAGACTCAAAGACATAGAAGTAAATAAATAACAGAAGTTGTCTTATTTTTATAACTTTTTAATGATTCCAGAATTTCATGCAATGAAATTTGATGAGATTTAGATGACTTCTCCCCCTTCCAGTCTTCCTCCACTATGCCCCCATTTCATGTCCTCCATTATTATCTATCATTTAATTATTTATGTATTTACATAATTAATTTTTGTTTTTTTAATGACCTCTTGTTTCCACCTCCTGTGGCACCTTACTAATTTTCTGAACTCTAGGGATTTTCCAGTTGAAACACACCTATGTAAAGACTGAAAACTAGCATCTACCTGTGTGAGAAAACATGCGAAGTTTGTATTGCAGGATCTGCGTTACCTCACTTAGGATTATTATTCACAGCTCCATCCATGAACCTATGAATTTCATAATTTTATTTTTATTAACAGCTGAATAAATACCCCATTGTGTAAATGTATCATACTCCTTTATTCATTCATCAGTTGATGCAATTAGACTGTTTCTATTTTCTGGCTATTGTGAATAGGACAGCAATAAACATGAACAGAAATGTCTGTAATAGGAATCTCTTCAAATATATGCCCAATAATTCTATTTCTGGGACATGTGGAAAATATATTTTTAGCTTTTTGAATAAACTCCACATTGATTTCCATAGTGACTTCACCAGTTCTCACTCCTACCAGCAGTGAGTAAATGTTCCCCTTTCCCCATATTCACACTAGCATTTATCATAATTTGTTCTGGGGATTTTAGCCATTCTGACTGGAGTAAGATGAAATCTCAAAGTAGTTTTCATTTGAATTTCCCTGATGACTAAATATGTTGAACCTTTAAAAAATTATTTCTCAATCATTTGTTTTTCATCATTTGAGAGCTCCATGTTTAGTGCCTTCTTCCAATTTTCAATTTTTTAATGTTTAATTTTGTGAGGCTTTTGTACATATTATATATGCATATATAAATATATATGTATAACTTTATATAAAGAATTTTATATAAATTATTTTACATAAATAAATATATGTAATTGTTATATATTTCATATATAAGTATGTATGCATATATATGAAATATATAACAATTACATGTATATATATATTCTAACCTTCTGTCAGATGTATAGCTGGTCTACATTTTTTTTTTCCATTTTGTAGTTTGACTATTCACATGAATAATGGCGTCCATTGTCCCAGGCTAATCTCCATTCTGTGGCTTACTTAGAAACTTGATAAAGTTTTCCATTTGCTTAGATGTTCTAGGAGTGAAATTAGTGCAGAAAATTGTTATTCTTTTTTTAATTTTAATTTAGTTTTTAAATTTTATTTATTTTTGTATGTGTATGAATGTACTGTCTGCCTGTAGGTTTGTGCACCCGTGTCGTGCAGTGCCGTGGAGGTCAGAAGAGGGTGTCGGATTCCCCTGCAACTGGAGTTCTCCTGGAATTGGAGTTGCAGACGGTTCTCAGCCATGTGGGTTCTGGGGATCGAACCCGGGTCCTCTGTAAGAGCGATTGGCGCTCTTAACCGCTAGGCCATCTCTCCAGCCCCCAAAATTGTTATTCTTAAAGGATCTGAGCTACATCATCATGTCTACACAAAAGATGTCAGAGGTTCTCTTTTATTCATCACAACACTTGTTTCTGTTGCTCTGGAGTACTCCCAAACCAGGAGTAAATTCCCAAATTCTTAGTTTGTCACTCCTTACTGATAAGTTTTTCAGGCTGACATAGGCCTTGAAGCAATGAATTTGTGATGGCAGGCTGAGTTTCTTATCCTCAGATAGGACTTCCATAAAGTGTTAAAAATGGCTCCTCATCATATCTGAGTCTGAAGGAAGGGCTGTGGGCATATTCTATTTTCTTCTGGTTTCACCCAAATGGGTTTTCCTGAAAAAAAAAAGGATAAAACCATTTCAATGAGGGATATAATATATTTTAGCGACATAATATATTACTTGATGATTTATATGATTATAGAATATAATATCTTGAGCAACATATTCACTTGGTATCTCAAGAAATAAAGTTAAAATGACTTGGGGACCAGGATGAGAGTTCAGTCAGTAAAGTATTTGCCACGGAAACATTAGGACTTGAACTCAGATCTTAAGCACCCCTGTTTAATATATATATATATATATATATTATATATATATATATTATATATATCTTACATGTAAAGCTGGAAGTGATGACATGTACCTGTAATCTCAACACTGAGGAGGCAGACAGGGATGATTCCTGGAGCTTGCTGGCTAGTAGGTGTAGTTGAATTAGTGAGCTTCAGGTTCAGTGAGAGTCCCTATATCAAAAAGGAAGTTGGAGGGCAATAGAGGAAGACCTTTGGCCTCCATATACTATGCAGACACATGCATGCACACACATATGAACATGAACATACACATACAGATAGAATTACTTCAGCACAGGCACTTGTGTTCTCGGTTTTTGTTTATTTGACTATTTATGTCATTTATGAGCACTGCAATAGGTTAAGAAAAACCCGGAGACCCCTGAGGACCAGATCCTCAACTGACCTTGAGAAAACAAAAACCTTGGTTAATCTGGGCTAACTGTGTGGCCTTAAGAATCCAAAAGGAAAGTACAACCAGAAATAAATAATCAGTAAGACCAGAGAAACTGTACTGCAGACATAGAACTTGAGATCTTAGTAAAAAGAACAAAGAGGGAGTACCATTGTTTGGCCTGTCTTCAATTCTTACCGGCAAGTGCATCAACTCTGTAGCTGCCACCACTTTTGGCACTCCTCAAAGATATGAGACACAGCTTTTTAACCTTCCAATATGGACTGAGGACTCTTGTCTCTCCAAGAATCCTCTAAACCTTCAATGCCAGATGGGGACTACTGAGATACCCAGCTTGTGGACTAAACAGCTAAGGGGATGTCAGCCTCCTCAGAATATAGACTGCCATTGTTGGACTACCTGGGCTGTATCATGGAGGCCAGAGCAGGGAGGCAGGTGGATTGAGGCAAGACATGTGTTTATTGGACTTCACTTGGGGGACAATGGGAAGGAAAGACCCCAACGTGGAGCAAAAGTGCAGGATTGATAGTTGTTTGGGATTGCCAAGGAGGAACTTTTGAGCACTTCCTTAAGGAAAACATGACATCTTTTAGGAAAAAAAATCCTACAATTCAACTGATATGTGTATGTATGTATATCTGTATGTATATATATATATATATACATATATATATATATATGTATGTATATATACTGTAGCAATACAAGTTGGAGAGAACAGCTAGAAAAGCAGTGAAAAAAAAACTCTGGAAAAACTCAGAAAAAGATACAAGACATATATGGCAGAGTGCAGGAACTTGGGTGGGGTGGGGGGCATGGAAAGGGAAGCAACTCTAGATTCAACTGAGAAATGATGTATGGCCTATGGAAAAAGTTTAATAACAATAAAAATTTATATAAAAAAGATAACATCTAGATACAACATTTAGGGGAATTAGTAAAACTGCTTTTTTTTTTTTTTTTTTGGTCTTTTCGAGACAAGGTCTCCCTGTAGCCCCAGCTGTCCTGGAACTCACCTTGTAGACCAGGCTGGCCTTGAACTCACAAAGATCCGCCTGTCTCTGCCTCCCAAGTGCTAGGATATAAAACTGCTCTTTTATAAAGGAGTTTCAGCAACCATGACCAGAAGTACTGTGTTGAAAAATTATTACATTGTTGTAAAGAACTTAGAAATACACATTCGATAACCTCACATGAACCTCATTAGCTTAAACTCCTTTCGGCCAATCATTTCCTGGGGGAATAACAGAGTTTCTAAGGATACTATAAAAGCTTTTGTAGTAAAGATATTGAGAACTTATTTAAAGGTGTTTTGCAGATAAGATGTTAAACCAGATTTTGTGTCAGAAATGTGTAATCATTTAATATATTCAACATTGCACTGTTTTCTAATCCGTAATAAAATTTATGATGATGTACAGTATGTAATAAAATATTTGCTGTTATTGAGATACAAGAAGGTATAGGTAACCATAGAATATTTGTAGTATGGAAGAATTCAAATTACATCTCCAATTAAGAAATGCGATTTATCATCCTTGCCTCTTATGAATGAAAAATTTAGATTAGTTCTTTGGCTATAGTTAGCCTTTTAATGACAATGGTACTTATATACCATATAAATACAATTTCTGTGATGGATAAAGCTGGGGTTGACTCTTTAGGAATCTCCATAATAATTTCCTTAAAATAAATTTGAGATGTAGGGCTATGCATCAAAATATGAATATCTTTAAAGTGTGAATATATATATAGCTAAAACATGCTCTTGACAATTTTAGTCATTTTATGTTCCTTTGTAGTTGTACAGATAACCATTTCCATAGACAAATAGTGGGCATTTTGAGGCATATTTATTTGAGTCTAGACAATACGTAAAAAGATAAGCAATAGAATTTTAAGAGATAAAAGATGTTTCCCATAATAATATATTGTACCTTAAAGAAAAGAGAGGTTTTGAAGAATATGCAATGCATTCAGAAGATGGAATAATGATTGGAAAAGAAGCAAAAAGGGAAAATTGCACATGATGGTAGATTGACATTGCATTGCTTCTTCAGTCAAAGAGAAAGCAGTAGCTCACACTTTGCTATTTGATAATGCAGGAGTACCTTTCACGGATGAAACAGACTCTGCTAGCTACTGTTAAATAGAAAGTATTGACAAAAGAAATATTTGCTATTTGTTTCAAAGCTATGGAATTGAAAAAACGTTCATCCGTGTCTGGTTGTAGATAAGAGGAGTAAAGGTTTTAACATCACAATTAAAATACTCTGAGTGGAGAACCTAAACTCAGGGATTGTTTCCACCCCAAATGTGGGCAGCACCTTCTGGTAGCAACCAAGTTTTTTTTTTAAGAAAAAAAGCATGGCAGAAGGAAGATTATTTGCCTTTTGTTCACTTGGCCTTTCCTCCTGCTGCTGAATTATCTTAACCTGTTGCTGCTGCTGCTGTGATTCCCTCACTGAACTGATACTACAACCAGTTTCCAAGTTTCCAGCATTAACTGCGGACCACAGGCTCTCCAGGAATCTCCTGGTTTTCTGCTCCAGATTTCTTTGTCAGTTGGAGTATATGATTTTTTTCATCATTGCAAAACAGACTTTACTTAAGGTAAAATAACAGATAAAAGCAGGAAAAATTTAAATTTATGTGACTTAAGGCAACAAATATGTATTTCTCATTTATGTCTCTAAGTTGGGAGGTGAACAACTATTGGCTCTGCCATTCCTTATATCTGAGTCCTCTGGTTCCTGGAGAATTTTGAGACTGCTGTCACCCAGGATCGTGGACAGAGAAACTTCCAGGTTCTCAGCCTCTGAGGTATAAGACAGATCTCAATACTGCACCAATGTAAATTAACTTATTAAATTATTTATATGTATTTATTCTATTGGTTCTGTTCCTCTAGAGAACCCTATCTGTTCCATATGGTATTACAAATACAGGTGTGTGTTAATCTGAAGAGGATAAACAAACACTGCATTTAATTCTCATGTGTGGCTCTATTATAGACTGCATTTTTTGTTACTTTAGCTGGCTCTTTTCTTTATTGCATTCACAGCTCAGAGCTAATGAAGTAGAACATATTTGTCTCAATTTGGCACTTGCTAATCCTACTTCCTGACTTCTCCTAAATTGAAATAAATGTGGCAGATGTGTGAGCTGAGACAACAAGAACACAAAGGTTTGCGTTAGGAAAGACCTGCATTCAAATTGTACCAAGCATTGCTATCTGTAAGTTTAGTCAAATTTAGGAGTGAAAAGTTCATTAGTTCTTACTCTCATACAGTGATTTCTTTGTCAGTATATGATTTTTTTCATCATTGCAAAACAGACTTTACTTAAGGTAAAATAACAGATAAAAGCAGGAAAAATTTAAATTTATGTGACCTAAGGCAACAAATATGTATTTCTCATTTATGTCTCTAAGTTGGGAGGTGAACAACTATTGGCTCTGCCATTCCTTATATCTGAGTCCTCTGGTTCCTGGAGAATTTTGAAACAAAGAGCACACAGAATCAAATATGAGGTTTTAAGTAGCCAAAGCCTGGGTACTGATAAAGCATATACCATATCTTTACTCACATGACATATTAGAAAATTGGTTAGCTGGTGGGTATTTGCTACAGTTTGAATTTGGAATGCCCAAAGGCCTGTCTATATTTTAAATATTTGGTGATATTGGGAAGTGGCTCAGATGTTAAGAGATAGGCCTAGTGGCAGGTATTCAGGTTATTAGGACCTTGAAGGAGATAGTGAGAACTGAATTCTTCTTTCCCTTTTTTTCTTTCTTTAAGACAGGGTATCATGTATTCCAGGCTGTCTTCCAACTTCTGTGTAGCAAGGATCACTTTGAATTTCTGATCTCACCTCTACTTTTGGAGTACTAGGATTATAGGCCTGTGAATTACCCAATTTATGTGGTGCTGGAGACCAACCCTGGGGCATCATGTGTGCTAAACAAGCACTCTGTCACCTGAAATGCATACCCATCCCTCTCCTTTTTACTCTTTTATGCTTCATAACTACAAGTGAGTGAGCATTTTTTTCTTATAGCGGCACATACTCCAAACATGATGTGTCACCACATGATTGGGTATACTAGTAGTTCCTTACCACTCAGCAATAACCCCAGTCCTTTTTTGTTGTTGAGACATAGCTTATTATATAGGTCAACATGGTCTTGAACTCACTATGTAGCATAGGCTAGCCTTGAACTCATCTATGTGTTTCTGCCCGTGATGTGCTGGAGTATATTCATGAGCCACCACATCCAGCTCTGACTTTGTTTTGATATGTAGATAATTTAGTTATGGTTCCATTTAATTCACTTATATTTTATTCATGCTTAAGCTTTCTATGGATGATTCCAGAATTATCTTTATTCTAAAATAAGTTAATTCTGCCATGACAGAATTAAGTTTGCAGATCTCCAGTGAATATCCCAAGGATCCTCCACTCTAGCTAGCTGAAACATTTCCCAGTATTAAATGTGTAGGAAGCTTTCTTTTTGTGCTGAACAGGAACCAAGCAGCCCTGCTAGGGGGAAGGGGGACACAGCACCTGCCAGCAGTTGCTGTGGGGAGCTGGCCTCCCTGTACAGAGACCAGCTGGCTACTTCCCATAGCCCAGCCTGGGTGGTACTTCCGACTTAGGCCCTTACCCTGGACCCACGAGGCATGTTTTCCGCTCTTGGGCTAGACTTCCCACCTGCCTAGAGACTGCTGAACCCTGGACAGGAATTTCAGGGTGTTGGCTGATGGCCTTTCTTCAGCCTATGTCTACTCACAACACCAGCTACCCAGATTGGTAGTCCACAAGGGCACCTTTTTCCAATCAACGGGCCACCTGAACAAAATGCAGGCCTACCTTGGCAATAATTAACAAAAAAAATAATGGCTGGGAATTCTGTGATGATGTTACTATGAAATTCAAATTTATTCCTTGCTATAGCCTGCTTTTATAAACTAAATGACGTCAGTTCCTAGAGCCAATCATAGGCCCCCACAACTCCCCGCCACTGCACACCGTTGCCCCACCCAGCATCACCCAGCTAGGCCACATTGTTTACTCCTCCTTGGGGCAGGGTCAGACCCTCAGCCATGAGGTGCCCTGAGGTGTGGTAGCTGAAAGATAGCCTCAATTTAAACTGGATCTTCCTACATAAATAAACTTTGGAATAATTCATTTGAGGCACTGGCTGACTTTTCCTGGCATTTTCAGATGTCTTGGGTTTTCTATGTAATTTCTTCCCCTCTGGAGTTTCAGCTACTTGTCACTGAACTTGAATTTTCTCTTTCTAGCTCAGCAAATTCCATGCTGTTCTTAATTTTTCCTTTTGCTCCACAGGTTGGAGTGTCTCTCTTTAAAAAAGGCAAAGCAATTACAGTGCTAGACTCATTTATTTTTCTTTTTTTAGGATCACATTTCTGTTTTATTTGTTGTTCAATACCTGGAAATCATTTAATATGTTGTGTAGTCGTCTAGTTGCTTATCTATGGAAGGTAATTAAGTTTCTAGTCCTTTATTGTGATCAGAAAAGAACATCCTAATTCAAAAAGTTTTTGTGCCTGTTGCCGAATGCTTTCAATGTTTACAACTTTAAAAGAAAGTATTTTCAGGTCTATATAAGCAGTCATGGCATTGTTATCCAGCCCATAGTCCAGCATTTACCAAATAAAAGTGCTGCACATGGGAGTTTTATCTGTTTAATCATTATCACTTAATGTTATTGCTTTTTCTAATTTAGCAGCCATCCCTTTCCCTCCTGCCACTTGGTGACTAAAAGAGGAAGACATGAAGAAGACCTTATATTATCTTTAAAATACTATAAATATCAATGTTACAACCTTCTCATGGATACTATGGTTACAGATAAGGATAAATGTGCAGTTTTCAGTTTCTAGATTAGTGGTGCCCATTGTGACAAATCAGTGCTGATATGACGCGAAACAGTCATTAAGAACATGGGCAACGTCAGAATACATCTATAGATGACTGATGCCTACCTAGTGTTTTTCATCTATAGATGACTGATACCTACCTAGTAGCCTTCAGTCTTTATTTCATAGTATATTATCTCCATGAAAATATTGTACCACATGAATCAGATTGTTGGTAGTTTTTAATTGTTCCATATGTTTAGAAGTTAAGCTTCATCTCAATCTTTTTTTATTGCTATTACAGATGTGTAATATAAGGCATGCACTTGTTCTCCAGGAGACTATATAAATAATTAAGCATGTGTTCATTTAGTAGAGTTAATTCTTTAAAATATACATTGTGAATATTTTATTTTAGTGGATTGAGAGACCTGAGGATGATAAAGAATTGCTAGCTTACTATATATATATATATATATATATATATATATATATATATTCCATCCCTTCAAAAATTTAGGGGTTAATATTTGATAAAATTAACAATTTAAGTTAATATTTGATATAATATTATGTTGAAGGCATTGTGCTTGGTATCAGCTTTCTCTTCTTTTTCTCCTTAATTAAGGAAAACTTGAAAATGCAAATATTTATTGTGTACTATGTGGTAGAAATTATGTTCTATTCTGGGAAGTTAGTAATAAATATCAGAAGCAAGATTTTTTTTAGTTCACTGCAAGGAGATGAAAATGAATAACACATAAGTAAGCAATAAAATAGGTAAGAGCCATAATATATAAAAAAAGTAGAGTGCAGTGTGGAAGTAACTTCTTGAAGGCAAATTCTGGTCAGAGAAAAGAAATTTAATCTGTGCTGTGAATAAGTACTTGTGAAGTAGCTAGGGAAAACGCCTTAAGTGAGTAAATTCAAGGAAAATACAACCACCCTTTTTCTCCACCAAAAAAGAGGGTAAAAAGTAAACCATTAATTTCATTGAATGCAGTCGTGTAAGAGATACAGAGAAAACAATGGTCAGGTGACTTAATGTTTTGCAATGAATCTTCCAAAACACTCTGCTGACTGAAAAGTTACAAAAAAAAAAAAAAAAAAAAATAACCCATGGCTGATGCCACAAGCTTACATCCTCTAATGGTTAGGAAATGTTATAAGCCAGAGTAAGACCCTGTCATATTTTATAAAAAAAAAAAAAAAAAAAAAACCAAAAAAAAACCAACCTTTTTCTCTCAGAACACCTTGGTGTGACTGCTTTGACTTTTCTGATGAAATATGCAAGCACCATTTTTCTCTGATGCCTGCATCTTCTTCAGTCGTTAGTCTCCATCCAATTAAATGTCTGAGAACTCTGATATTATGAGTATGTTTTACACCTTTCAAAGTCCTTTCCCAGGACAATTAAGCCCTCCAGAGTCTTTGAGAGGCATGCAAGTTATAGATAGGTGTTTCTCTAACCACTTTTCATGGAGTTGAATGGTTTGTGATATGTGCCACCATTTTTGTTTTGTTTTGTTTTGTTTTGGTGTTTTTGAGACAGGGTCTCTCTGTAGTCCCAGCTGTCTTGGAACTCACTATGTAGACCAGACTGGCCTTGAACTCACAGAGATCTGCCTGCCTCTGCCTCCCGAGTGCTGGGATTAAAGGCGTACTCCACCACGCCCGGGTGTGCCACCACTCTCGGGTGTGCCACCACTCTCTAGTCAATAATCAGACTGTGGCTCTTGTAATTTAATGAATATGTGCGAGGGTATTTTATATACATAACATACAAATAGCATGCATGATGCAGTCTTTATATCTCAAAACACTGGGTCTACAGCTAAGGATAAAAAGCAAAGTTGGGGAAACCCAAGGATCACACCAGCTTTAAATGAGCATATGTTAAAAAAGTGTTTTTTTTTTTTTTCTGGAACAAATATGAATGAGGAAAATTGAGCATAGCTATGCACCCATCTATTTGTGACTCAGTTTAGAAAAATATTGTTATTTAAAGACCAATTCTGGTTCTCTCCCATACTTTTTATGTATTTGATAATTTGGTAGTCACTTAGAAGATATTTGAATATATTTGGCTTAAAAAAGCTAATTTGAATTCATTCTGGAATGATGAAATGTTATTCCAAAGAGTGATATTCTATTTCTGTACCCAGATTTTATAACTCCTGTTGCTAATGCAAAGAAACAAACTCCCACACATACAGCTATTTGAGCTATTTGTGTCTTTATGGGCTAAAGTCTGTGACACATTTTTTTTTCCTCTCAGTTGATAAAAGAGATAAATTTGTATTGATTGTGTGAATAATTAAAGAGAGGAGTGAAATTAGAGCTTCTGAAGGATGCTGCACTCTAGATAAAGCTGTGAGGGAGGATCTCATAAAATCCTCACTTGATTATCAGGTAAATTGTATAGTTCTTGAGGTAGAATCTCTAATTCTGTGTGAATAATAGGCAAATAACTCCTTGAGAAAATGTTTAAAGTTTAGCTTTAGTAATTATACTTCCTTTTAAAAAATTGTACAGAATTTTTGTGCATTTAATATAGTATATCTTGGTCATATTTAGCTCCCTTTCTATACTTCCCATAGAACCCCTCACCATATTTCATGCATTATATCAAGTCAAGTTTGTGCCCCAAATGTCCCTAGGTATGAATACCTTCACGGGAGCCTGGTCACAGTATCTGTATCAGCCAGCACTGATCATTTGCCAGTAGTTCTGCTAAGGTTGGGGCTTCTTACCCATTTCCTCAGTTCTATGCTGAGTATTTGTCTGGCTTGAGTTTGCATGGGTGTTGTGCATGCTGTCAACATTGCTGTAAGTTCATAAGATGCTGGGGGAATCAAACTCCTGTTGTTGTAAGTGCTAGGATGTCCACGAAGCTTTTGGCCTTCTGGCAAGGTTGATGAGCCCACAACTAGATCTGTGCCTGGTCTGCTGGGCTCTCAACACACACAACATTTCTTAATCAAATTTAAACTCATTCCCCCATCCATGCCCCCCTCACTCCCCCATCCACGCCCCCCCTCACGCAACCCCCCCCACCAGAGCCCATGGATTCTGCCATGCATGTTAAGTCCTGTCTTGCTTTTTCTCAGTCTTATTTTTCAAAGGAAAAATAAGACTTTTTCTCAGTCTTATTTTTCCTTTGGGTGCAGAAGTTTACTGTTTTGGTCAGTTCTTTGAACAGGTATTTCTCTCTTTTTTGTTCCCTTTAATTTTATATTACTCCAAAATATGCATATATACACTCCACACATAACTGGGAATTACAGTGTGAAAATAAGCTACACGTTAATTCCAAAACACATTTAGGGATTCACATTTTAACAGTAAAGATGCACGGAGGTAAAAAGAAATATAACTTTACATTCTAAATTACATGTATGTTTTAATGTAATTTTTGAAGGCTCTATAAGAATTTAATGTAAAATTTACAATCAGTTTACAATGTAACTATACATTATTGTGATATTTCAATAACTCAGGGATTATACTGAAATTATTCTATAAAGCTATCAATACTTTTTTAATTTTATATTATTCCAAAATATGCATATATACACTCCACACATAAGTCAAAATTAAAAACTCTGTAAATGAACTGTATGTTGATTCCTAAACACATTTAGAGAGTCACATTTTAACAGTAAATTTGCATGCAGGTATAAAGTTGTGTAACTATACATTCTTTTTTTAGATTATGACTACATCTCCTCCATCTATATGTGGAATTACAATGTGTGAGTATAAGTGGTAAGATAATTCTAGACCCCATTTATAGATTCTCATTGTAATAACACAGTTGCTTTCAGATACAGTGAAATATAAAAATAAAGTTGCTCAGTTTACCTACCAACTGGAGATTTGGTGTTAGCATCCACAAATGAGGGAAACCATTTGCCTTTTTTTTACTGGGACTGTGTTACTTCACTTAGTATAATTGCTTCAAGTTCCATCCATTTACCAGCAAAGCTCATGATGTCATCTTTCTTTACTGCTGCATAGAACTCCATTGTGTAGATGTACCAGATTTTTGTCATCCACTTGTCTGTTGAGGGGCAGTTGGGTTGGTTCCAGGTCTTTGCTATTGTGAGGAGAGCTGTAATAAATATAGCTGTGTGTGTATCTCTGTGGTAGGATGTGTCCTTTGGGAATATACCCAGGAGTGGTATGGCTGGGTCAGGTGGTAGGCTCATTTTGAGTTTTTTAAGTGTTCTCCACACTGCTTTCCACAGTGGTTGTACCAGTTTACATTCCCACCAGCAGTGGATGAGTGTTCCTCTTTCCTCACAACCTCTCCAGCATTTGATGTCTTTTGTTTTCTTGATCTTGGCTAGTCTTATTGGAGTGAGGCGATACCTTAGTATGGTTTTAATTTGCATTTCCTTAATTATTAATGATGTTCAACACTTTTTAAGATGTTTCTCAGACATCTTTACTTCCTTACTGGTGATGTTTCTGTTCAGCTCTTTACTCCATCTTTTGAGTAGGTCATTTGTTTTCTTATTTCTTTGCTTTTTAAGTAGCTTATATATTCTGGATGTTAATGCTTTGTCTGATGTATCCGTGGTGAAGGTTTCCTCCCATTCTGTGAGTTTTCTCTTCACTTCCTTGATTGTTTCTTTGGCTGTACAAAAGCTTTTGAGTTTGATGAGATCCCACTTGTCAGCTGTTGTCCTTATTTCCTGTGCAACTGCTGTTTGATTTAGAAAGTCTTTTCCTACACCTATGTCTTGTAGGTTGCTGCCAGCTTTTTCTTCTATCACCTTCAGGATTTCAGGTTTTAGGTTGAGATCTTTGATCCACTTGGAGTTTGTTTTTGTACAGGGTGAGAGGTAGGGGTTTAATTTTGTTCTTCTACAAATGGTGATCCAGTTTTTCCAACATCATTTGCTGAAGATGCTATCATTCCTCCATTGAGTTTTTTTGGCCCCCTTGTCAAATATGAGGTTGCTGAAGTTATATGAGCTCATTTGGATCTTCAATTTTGTTCCATTGGTCAATGGTTCTGGTTTTTTTTTGCCAGTACCAGGCTGTCTTTATGACCATAGCCCTGTAATATAGCTTGAAGTCTGGTAATGTAATCCCCCCAGTATTGCACTTTTCACTCAGGGTTGTTTTAGCTATTCAGGGTCTTTTGTTTTTCCATATGAATTTAAGGATTTTTTTCCCCAAGTCTGTGAAGAAGCTCATGGGGATTTTGATTGGGAATGCATTGAATCTGTACATTAATTTGGGTAGAATGGACATTTTTACTGTATTAATTTTTCCAATCCATGAGCATGGGAGTTCTTTCCATCTTTTGATGTCATTTTCAATCTCCTTCTTCAGGGTTTTAAAATTTTGTTGTAGAGGTCTTTGGTGTCTTTGGCTAGGTTTATTTCTAGGTATTTTTTTTTTTTGAGGCTATTGTGATTGAGAAGGTCTCCTTATATTCCTTCTCCAGTTGCTTATTGTTGGTGTAAAGGAAGGGTACTGACTTTTCTAAGTTTATTTTGCATCCTGACACTTTACTGAAACTTTTGGTCATTTCTAAGAGTTTTATGGTGGAGTTTTTATCATCCCTTAGGTAAAGTATCATATAATCTGCATAAAGGGATAGTTTTACTTCCTCTTTTCTAATTAGTAGTCCTTTAATTTTGCTTTCTTGCCTTATTGCCCTAGCAAGCATTTCAAGCACTATATTGAAGAGGAGTGGTGATAGTGGACAGCCTTGCCGTGTTCCTGCCTTTAAGGGGAATGCTTCCAACTTTTCTCCATTTAGGATGATGTTGGCTGTGGGTTTCTTGTATATGGCTTTGATTACATTGAGGAATGATACTTCCAATCCAGTTCCCTCTAAGACTTTAAGTATGAAAGGATGCTGGATTTTGTCGAAAGGTTTTTCTGCATCAATTGAGATGATTGTGTGATTTTTGTCTTTAAGTCCATTTATGTGTTTATGATATTTATTGATTTATGTATGTTGAACCATCCCTGCATCTCTGGTATGACTCCAATCTGGTCATGATGTATGATATTTTTGATGTGGGTCTGTATGCAATTTGCAAGCATTTTGTTGAGAATTCTTGCATCTGTGTTCATCAATGATGTGGGTCTATAGTTTTCTTTCTTGTTTGTGTCTGCATGGTTTTGGTATTAGAGTGATGCTGGCTTCATAGAAGGAATTTCAGATATTTCCCTCTGTCTGTATCCTTCTGAAAAGTTTGAGTAATAATGGTTGTAAGACCTCTTTAAATGTTTTATAGAATTCTGCTGTGAAACCATCTGGGCCTGGGCTTTTTTTAGTTGGGAGGTTTTTTTATTACATCTTCAATTTCCTCAAGTGTTATGGGTCTGTTTAAGCTGTCAATATCTTCTTAGTTAAGCTTTGGAGAATCCCAGGATTTCAGATATTCATTCATTTCTCTTAGGTTTTCAAATTTAGTAGAGTATAGGTTTTTGAAGTATTCTTGTATGATTGTCTGGATCTTTTCTTTATCTGTTGTGATGTTTCCCCTTTCATCACAAATCCTATTGATTTGGAGTTGATCTTTCTTTCTTTCAGTTAACTGGGCTAGAGGTCTATTTTGTTTATCTTTTCAAAGAACCAGGTTTTGGATTAGTTGATTTTTTGTATTGTTTTCTTTGTTTCTATTTCATTGATTTCTGCTCTGATTTTTATTATTTCTTCCTGTCTGTTGGGTTTAGGGTTCATTTGTTGTTGTCTTTCAAGTGCTTTTAGCTGTTGTGTTAGATCATTTACTTGTCCTCTTTCTGTTTTTCAATGTGGGCACTTAGGGCTATAAATTTCTCTCTTAGGACTGACTTTAATGTATCCCACAGGTTTTGTTGTGTCGTATTGTTGTTTTCATTTAGTTTCAGGAATGCTTTTATTTCATTCTTTATTTCTTCTCTGACCCACTCATTGTTCAGTATTGTGTTGTTTAGTCTCCATGTGTTCTTGTAGCTAGTCAGGCTTGTTCTGGTGTTAATATTGAGCTGTATTGCACTGTGGTCTGATAGAATGCATGGAATAATTTCAATCCTTTTGTATTTGTTGAGGTTTCTTTTGTGTCCCAGTATATGATCAATTTTGGAGAATGTTCCATGGGGCGCTGGGTAGAAAGTATATTCTCTGGTGTTTGGATGGAATATTCTGTAGATATCTGTGAGGTCCATTTGGTGTATTGTGTTGTTCAGTTCTGATATCTCTTTGTTTATTTTTTGTCCAGTTGACCTATCCAGGTGGCTCAGTGGGGTATTGAAGTCCCCCACTATTTGCATACTGGGACTAATGTGTGTCTTGAGGTCCTGAAGGATTGTGTTTATAAAGTTAGGTGAACCAGAGTTTGGTGCATAAATATTTAAGATTGTGAGATCTTCTTGGTTAATTGTTCCATTGATAAGGATATAATGGCCCTCTTTGTCTTTTCTGATTAATTTTACTCTGAGGTCTATTTTGCCTGATATTAGAATAGCCACTCCTGCTTGCTTTTTGGTACCATTTGCTTGGAATATTTTTTTCCATTCTTTCACTCTAAGTTGCTCTCTGTCCTTGAGGGTGGGATGGGTTTCTTGGAGGCAGCATATAGATGTATTCTGTTTCCTAATCCATTCTCCCATTCTACATCTTTTGATTTGGAAGTTTAGACCATTGATATTTAAGGTTATTATTGAGAGATGTGTGTTGTTTCCTTTCAAATTATTTTTCATTTGAGTTCTTGGTCTAGGTATTTATTTACTCTGTTATGCTTTTGGTAATTTCTCTCGAGTTGCTTAAGGATAATTGCTCCTTTCCTCTGTTTTTTGAATTGCTTTGAGTATTTTCTGAAGTGTTGTTTTTTTGACATGTGTTCTTACATTTTGTTTATGTCATGAAAGATTTTTTTCTCCTTCAACTATGATTGACATTTTTGCTGGGTATAGTAATCTGGGTTGGCATCTAAAGTCATTTAGTACTGGGAATACTTTGGTCCATGTTCTTCTGGCTTTCATGGTTTGCACTGAGAAGTCAGGTGTCATTCTGATGGGTTTCCCCTTATATGTAACTTGTTTTTCTCTTGTGGCTTTCCATATTTTGTCCTTGTTTTAAGAATCTGGTGTTTTAACTATGATATGATGGGTGGAATTTCTTTTCTGGTCTTGTCTATTTGGTGTTCTATGTGCTTCTTGTATTTCCATGGGTTTGTCTTTTTTCAGTTTGGGGATGTTTTCTTCTATTATTCTTTTGAAGATCTGTTCAATACCATTCTCAAGGAATTATTCTTCCTCTATCCCTATGATGCAGAGGTTTGGTTTTTTTCATACTGTCCCACATTTCCTGGTTGTTTTACTCTTGTGTTTTCTTAACTTTTTCATAATCTTTACTTGAGGTTTCTAGCTGTGCTGTGTTATCCTGAAGGTCTGATATTCTTTTTTTCTGCTTCTTCCATTCTGCTTCAGAAGCTTTTTCCCATCCTTTCCTGCTGATTGGATGAATGTTCAATTTCCTTTTTTATTTCATCCTGTGATTTCTTCAACATTTCCACTTCCTTTTGGAGCTTTTCTTTCCTTTCTTGTAGCTCCTTGCTTTGCTGATCAGTTTCTTTTTTCCTTTCAGCCTGAGATCTTTTCAATGTTTCCACTTCCTTCTGGAGTTTTTCATTCTCTCCCTCTAGTTCTTTTTGGAGTTTGTATTTCTCTTCCTCTAGTTCTTTTCTGAGTTTATCAATCTCTCCTTTTAGTTCTTTCCAGAGATTATCATTCTTTCCTTCAAGTTCCTTCATGAATTTTTCATTCTCTCCCTTTAGTTCTCTGATTTGTCCTTTATAGTCTTTGAATATGTCTACAATTGTTCTTCTAAGGTCGGTGTCTTGGTTCCCTTCCAGGGTGATCTCAATGATGGGATCTTCTACAGGATTGGTTGAGTTCGGTGGGGATTTATTTTAAGCTTTTCCCATATTGTTGCTTTTCTGTTGTGTTTTGTGCATGTGTATTTGTTGTTGTTGTTGTTGTTGTTGTTTTTCCCACTTCATTTGTTTGCCTTCTGTTGCTAATCTCAAATGTTAATATGGAGGACTGGTTGGTCATTCAGTTTGCTTCCTGTTGGTTTCTTCCTCAGTTTCGGCTATGCAGCCTCCAATCACTGACACTGCTGGATCTTCCCAACAGCATTAAACCACAGCACCAGCAGTTTATACTTTCTACCTCAGTATCAATAGCTTGAGCAGGGGTTGGGAGGCGCTTGTGGAGTTGGGCCACCTGCCAATGGGCCCTCATGGCACAGACCTCAGTAGGCTTTTGAATTAATATATTTCCTTCTGGTTTTTCATACCCCTGCACATTATTTATCTGACCTCATTACTGTATAGCCTTCTCTTATTCCTTCCCAGTTAAGTACCCCATTTCCCCATTCCCCCCTTGATAACACCTGTCTCTACTATGTTCCTTCTCTTCATCTTCTTCTTCCTCTTTATCTCCATGGTTCCTTTCCATTTTCCTTGCTCTTGTGGTTACAACAGAATAGATACTCACAATTAAGGATTTGGAGCTAAAATGCACAAGTGAGAGAGAACTTACACTGCTTCACTTGTTTTTCTGACTCTATTTACTAGTTACTTTGCTTTATAACAGTTTCTAGTTCCATATACCTGCAAGTTTCATGGTTTTGTTTCTTTTTACTGATGAGTACAATTCCATTGTACAAATGTATCAGATTTCCATTATCTATTTATATGTTTGAGCAACATTTAATTTCTTTCCATTTCTTAGTTATTGTGAAAAGAGGAGCCACAAACATGGCTGTGGAAATATCTCTTTAGTAAGATGAGTCTGTTGGGTATACACCAAAAAGTGACATGATGAGTTCATATGGTATATTTATTATTTTTAAATTATTATTTATTACTTCCAGTTTTTATAAGAATTCTCCATATTTATTTCCATAGTTGTTATGCCAGTTTTCTATCCCAAGATCAGTGGGTGAGGTTTCTCTGTTCCCCTGCTCCTCACCAGAATTTGATGTCATTAATTCTCTTACTCTTAACCATTTTGACTTGGGTTTGATGAAATATTAAAGTGATTCTGGTTTGCATTTCCCCATTGCTTAGGATGTTGAACACTTTTGAGGTGCTTCTTAGCCATTGTTATTTCATCTTTGAGAACTTACTCTTCAGATCCATAGTCTGTTTTTAATTGGGTAATTTGTTTTCCTGGTTACTTGTATTTTGAGTTCTTTGTATATTTTGAATATTAATCTTGTTGGATGAAGAGCTGGTGAAAATTTTCTCTCACTCTGTAGGCTTTCTCTTTACTCAATTGGTTGTTTCCTTTGCTAGCCAGAAGTTTTTCAGTTTAACAAGATCCAATTTGTCAGTTGGTGGCTTGAATTCTGGATTGACTGATGTCTTATTTATAAAGTTCTTTCCTATTGGTACTGCCTATGGATTCTTCTAAATGTATTCTTCTTTTTCTGCACTTCAGACTTTACACTGAATGATGTCTTTGTGTGTGTGTGGCTATGGTGAATGGAAGTGTTTCCCTGAACTTTTTCTCTGAATGCTTGTTATTTGTATAAAGAAAGGCTAATGATTTGTGGATTGATTTTTTAACCTACCACTTTGCTGAAAGTGTTGATCATTTGTAGGTTATTATTCTGGTGGGATTTTTGGGATTTCTTATGTAAAATATATAATTTGTAAATAAGGATAATTCTACTTTCTTTTTTCCAATTAGTACTCCTGTAATTTTCTTCTCTTGTCTTATTGCTCTAGGAAGATTTTTAAGCACTGTATTGAAATGGAATTAGGATAGTAGACAGCCTTGTCTAGTTCCTCATTTTAATAAGAGGTCCATTTGATAGATGCTATCATTTAATGCAGATGTTTCTCTATTTATTCTTCATGCAGTTGACCTGTCTATTAGTGATATTTGGGCGTTGAAGTTACCTACTATTAGTGAATTGGGATTAATCTGTGTCTTAAGGTCCAGTTGTACTCTTTTTGTGCAGTTTGGTACCAAAGTTTGGTGAATATATGTCCATGGTCAGTTGTTCTCTTGATCAGAATGAAGTGTCTTTATCTCTTTTGAAGAATTTTAAATTGAAATCTATTTTGTCAGATATTAGAATTGCAACACCTTTTTGTTTCTTTTCCGTCCATTCATTCTAAGGTAGTGTCTATCCTTGAAGATAAGATGAGATTCAACTAGCCTGTATCTTTTCCCTGGGATGTTGAAGTTATTTATATTTAAAGTTATTATTGAAAGATGTATATGTGGGAAGTTTTCTTCTGTAATCCTGTTGAAGATCTGGTCAATGCAATTGGCCTGGGATTCTTCTCCTTCCTCCTTATCTATCATGAACAGATTTGGTTTTTCAGTTGAGTCTCACATTTCCTGATCATTTCATTTCAATATTTTTAAAATTTATTTATTTATTTATTTATTTTTATTTTATTTCTGAATGTTATGGCTGCATGTATGTGCACTCATGTTGTGCAGTGACTGAGGAGGCCAGAAGAGGGAGTCAGATACTCTGGAACCAGAGTTATAGATGGTTGTTAGCCACCATGTGCATTCTGGGATTCAGACCTGGGCCTTCTGCAAGAGCAACCAGTGCTCTTAACCTCAGAGCCATATCTCCAGCCCAGCATTCCTGTGGTTTTTTTTTTTTTCCTCTAATGTTTCATATTCTTTGATTGAGTCTCCAGTTTTTTGACTTCATATTGATATGATAATTCAAACTTGATATTCTGTTTTCCAATTCACTCTTTCTGTTGGTGAAACTTTTCCTGTCATTTCAAAGTAGTTTGAGTATTTAATTCCATCTTCATTTTGGTGTGAGTTTTCTTCAATATTTCTAACTCTTTCATGAATTCCCCTTTCAAATCCTGATTTGTCTTTATCACTACATTCATCTGTATATTTGTATTTTCTTGAGCTTCAGTAAAGAGTTTATCTCTGTCTTCTTTTATTTCTTTGAGTTTTTCGTGTGTTCCTTAAATTTGTTGAATTCTTTGATTATTATGTTTGTGATTGCTTTTTTTTTTTTTTAATTCTATGTCCTGAGGTTCCTCTCAGTAGTTTTCATTGTAGATCACTTCTATGTGACTCACTAGTCAGGTGCTCTCTGGTGGCCTTAGCCAGATGGGCCTAATCCCCAAATAAAGCAGATGTGAGCAAGATGGACTGGTTTTTACTACTAGTTAGCATAGAGGATTAGAGCTCTCTCTTTCTAAATTTATTTTTTTATGTGTACCAGTGTTATGCCTACATGTAAGTAAGTGCACTTGTGTTGTGTAGTGCCTGCAGATGACAGAAGAGGATGTCAGATCACCAGGAACTAGGGTTATGGATGGTTATGAGGTACCATATAGATGCTAGAATTTGAACTCACGTCCTTTGCAAGAGTAACCAGTGCTCTTAAATGCTGAGCCATCTCTTCTCTCCAGACCCTATTTCTGATTTTTTAATGTAGGTGCTTAGAATTATAAATTTCTCCCTTAAGACTGCTTTTAATTCTCCCAGAAGTTTTGTTGTGTTGTGTTATTTTAGTTTAGTTCCATGAATATTTTATTTTTTTGGTTTCTTCTTTGACCCATTCACCACTCAAGAGTGTGTTGTTTAATCTCCATGAATTCATGTAATTACTAGAGCTTTTTGATATTTATTTTCTTTTATTTATTGATGACTGATAGAAAACATAGAATTATTTCAATTTTTACTTGTTCAGGCTTGTTAAAACATAGAATTATTTCAATTTTTACTTGTTCAGGCTTGTTCTGTGTCCTAGTATGTTATGTATTGTAGAGAAACACTGCTGAGTAGAATGTGTATTATTCATTGCTTGCATGGAACATAATGTCTCTTAAGTTCATTTGATGTATGACATCATTTAATGCAGATGTTTTTCTGTTTGTTCTTTGTACAAATGACCTGCCTATTGGAGAAAGTTAAGTATTGAAGTTCCCTAGTATTACTGAGTTGGGATTAATATGTGTCTTGAAATCCAGCATTAGCACTATTATGAAATTATGTACACCAGAGTTCGGTGCATATATGTTCATGTTCATGATTGTCATTTCTTCTTGGAAGAGTGTTCCCTTGATCAGAATGTGGTGACTTTCTGTGTACTTGTCAATGATATACTTGGGTAGAGAGAACCTCAGTTGGGGAATTGCCACCATTGGAGAGGCCTGTGTCCATAAGTGTGGGGCATCTTCTTGATTATTGAGTAATGTCAGATGGCCTAGGCCTGCTGTGGATGGTGCCACCACTTGTTAGGTTGTTCTGTATTACATAAGAAAGCAGGCTAAGCATGGGTCAGGGAAGCAAGTCAGTAGGTAGTGTATTTCCATGGCCTGTGCTTTAATTTCTGCCTCCAGTTTCCTGCCCTGAGTTCCTACCTTGGGCTCCATAAGTGACGTACTGTGGTTATGGAGATGTAGCCACAATAAACCCATTCTTCCCCAAGTTGACATTGGCGAGTGTGTTTTGTTGCAGCAATTGAAAGCAAACTAGAAAAACTTCATTATTTCTTCTGATTAATTTTAATTTGAAGTATAGTTTTTCAGATACTAGAATCAATGTTTGTTAGTTTCTTAGTGCCATTTGATCAGTAAATTTTTCTTTCTTTTCATCCTAAATTGGTACCTGTCTTTGGAGTAAAATGGGTCACTTGTAAACAACAAGGAGATACATTTTCTTTCTTTTCACCAGCCTGTCTTTTGACTGGGAAGTTGAGATAATTGATAGAGCTATTATTTCAAAGGGTGCATTCAATACTTTCATTATACTCTATGTGTTCTTAGTCTTATTTTGTGTTTCCATATTTTATACCTTCATTTGTTCACTTTATGTAACCTCTTGAGTATGCTCATGTCTTTCTTCAGTCCTTTCTATTGCTTTAATTATTCTCTGTAAGGCTAGTTTGGTGGGCATGAATTCTTTCTGCCTCTTTGTATCATGCACAATTTTTCTTTCCCCTCCTGCTATCATAGGCTGTTTTGCTAGGTAAAATATTCTGTATCAGCATCTATGGTCGTTTAGAAATGGGAAAACTTTGCTTTAGCCTCTTCTTTCCTTCATGATTTGGATTGGAAAATCAGCTATAATTATGAAGGGTTTTCCTTTATATGTAAGTTATTTTTCACTAGCAGCTTTCAATACCATTTCTTTGTCTTGTACATTTGGTGATTTTACTATATTATGCTGTGGGGAGTTTCTGTTCTGATCCTGTCTAATTGGGATTTTGGGTGTTTCTTGTATTTGTATAGGTTTGTCTTTCTTTTAATTTGGTAAGTTTTCTTCTATAATCCTGTTGAGGATCAGTGTCATTGACCTGAGATTCTTCTTCATCTATGTATATGATACATAGATTTGGTCTCTACATGATGTTCCACATTTCCTGTATGTTCCATGCCCATGTTTATTAAAATTTTTCATATTATTTGCATGAGTGTTCCAGTTCTTCAACTTTGTCATCCAATCTTGATTATAGATTTTGTCTTTTCATAAAGTTCCACATTTCCTGCCTAATTCATTACTGTGTTTAAATTTTTTTTCATATTCTGGGGCTGGAGAGATGGCTCAGTTGTTAAGAACACTGACTTCTCTTGCAGAGGACCAGGCTTCAATTCCTAGTACCACATAGCAGCTAGCAACCATCTGTATCTCAAGTTCCAGGGGATCTAACATCTTATTCTGACCTCCAAGGGCATTGCACAACATGGGTACACTTATACAAATGCAGGAAATGCACTCAAATACATAAAATAAAAATAATGAATAAAATATTTTACAAAGGGACAGAGAGATGGCTCAGCAATAACAATCTCTGCATGCTCTGGCAGGGGACCCTTTGATTCTCAGCACCCATATGGTGGCTAAAAATCATGTGTAACTCCAGTTCCAGGGGGAATATATGAGACCTATGTGGGCATTGCATAACAAGGGTGTACTTACATACATGCAAGCAATGCACACATACACATAAATATTTCATATTCTTTGTCTATATGGTCCAATGATATATTATCTTGGGTTTTTCAGGTTTTGGTTTTTTTTTTGCAATCTTGCTTCAGCATACTGTTTACTTTTGTTGGTTGTGTGTCTGATATGAAATTCTGGAAG
The DNA here is from genome assembly GCA_009823505.1 of Rhizomys pruinosus. Classification (NCBI taxonomy): domain Eukaryota; kingdom Metazoa; phylum Chordata; class Mammalia; order Rodentia; family Spalacidae; genus Rhizomys; species Rhizomys pruinosus. The sequence continues at coordinate 2,122,020 of VZQC01010763.1, forward strand.
TTTGCTACTATTTATATTATTGATGTAGTCTGGTTGCTTTCCAATCAAATATGAATAATTAGTCTGTGCTTCAAGCTCTCACTTGTGGTTTTTTTTATTGGTGTAAACAAGATAGTTCCAAGGTGGCTAGTCAAGAGCTCTCTAGCCAGCTGAAAGTGCCTAGACCCAATTCAAGACTATTGGTATCCAATGGCCAGGATATGGCAGACTTGTCTGCAATTTTCATGTGGGAGTGGGTATAAGCCCAAAGCAGGGATGACAACAGTGTGTCAAGGGTCTAACTAGCTTAACTGAGTGGATGTGAGCCCTGGATCAGTAAGAATGTCGCTGGTCTCCAAGTAGGAACATCAAGGCCCAGTTGGCAGGATGTAACTTACCAGGCTAAACTGGAGGTCTCATTGAGGATGAGAAGGAAGGCTCAGGCTGGGATAAGGACTGGATGGGGAAGGGTCTAACAGCTAATGTGAACTTGGAACAGTGAGTGAGCTGCAACTTTTGAGTTGCAGTTTCAGGATTGATGCATAGTTTCTGGGATCATCAGGTTGAAATTAATCTGTTACATTGGCCAGCAGGTTAAGATGGGAGGTTGTAGATCTGGGGTTAACAGAGCTCAGATCATGGAGTGCAGGGAGGACTCAGGGATAAAGCTCTGAACATCAAGTTTGGGGTGGATCCCTGAGATCCAGGTGGGGCTGAGAGCTGAGATGGGTGAATGACTCACTCTGTCAAGATGAGGTGCATGCAGATCTAGGATGAGTAGGATCCCTGTGTAGGATCCCTGTGACAGAAGTATGAGAACTACAGTGGTGGCTGTATTAGTCACTTTTCTGTTGCTGTGATAAAACCACCATGACCAAGAGAAGGAACTTATAAAAGGAAGAGTTTATTTGAGCTTAAGATTGATGATTCCAGGGAATCAAGAGTCACCATGGCAGGGAGGCATGGCAGCCAGGGCTGGAGCAGAGAGTCAAGGCTCATATCCTCCAACAAGAACAGGAAGTTGAGAGAGAGTAACTGGAGTCTGCAAGGCTTGTTGAACTCACTAAGCCCACCCCCAGTGATGCACTTCCTCCAGCATGGCCACACCTTCTAAGATATCCCAGAACAGTGCCACCAACTGGGAACAAAATGTCTGAATACTTGAAGCCTATGGGAGATCATTCTCATTCAAACCACCACATTCCACTCCCTGGCCCCCATAGGCTTATGACCATATAAAATGCAAAATGCATTTTGTCCAAACTTAAAAGTCCCCATAGTCTTTACCAGTCTCAATTTTATTCAAAAGTCTACAGTCCAAAGTCTCTTTTGAGACCCAGGCCAATCTCTTAACTGTAAGCTCCTATAAAATCAAAAGACAAATTACATACTCTCAACATACAGTGGAACTGACTACACATTCCCATTACAAAAGGGAGGAATAGAGGCATAGTGAGGAAATACTGGACCAAAACAAGACTGAAAACCAGCAGGGCAAACACTAAATCCAGTAGCTCCATGTGCAACTTCTGGGACTTTACTTCCAAAGGGTTTAGATGGCTTAGCTCTTCCAGCTTTGTATGCAACATACATCTTTTCCTTAGGCTAGTACCACTCCCTGTATGCAGCTTTCCTTGCAAATATCTCACAGTGCTGGCATCTTAAATGTCTTCTTGGGGTCTCCACTGCCAACCAGGCTTCACATTCACAGCTTCATGCAATGGCCTATCAGGACCTTTTTTATTCAGGGATGCCTCTGCTGCACTCTGCCTGGCCTCTGTGGCTCTCTGAAACCCTGGAGGAAGAACTGATGACCCCTTCACTCTTGCATCCTTCATGCTTCTAAAGCCAGCACCACGTGAATGAAACTGCCGAGTTTGGCTGCAAGTTTGGGATGGTCCCTGGCCTATTTCAACCACATTTGCAATTTTTCTCTGCCCTGGACTCGTTGGAGCAGAATACCCTTTCAGTATTTTCCTTTCAAAACTTGGAGGCTTAGCTGGGTGTGTTCTTACCCTGAAGGTGCTGTTTCTATTGTTTACTTGTAAATCTCCTTAATCACTTTAATATCACTCTTTCCATTGTTTACTTGTAAATATTTAGGCCTCCTTAATCACTTTAATCTCCTTATCAAAGGAGATTAAAGCCTCTCCTTCACAAGTCTTGGCTCCAACATTAATCTCCCTCCTGCACTTTTCTAATCCAAACTGTGCATTCTGCATTTCTTTCTGCCCCATTTGCTCTTTTTGACTGTAGATCTGTATAATATTCACCATTAATAGCCATGCCACCATTTCTACATCAGGCTGTCTTGAAATATCCTCTGCCAAAGAAATTAGTCCATTGCTTTTCAACTTAGCATCAGGCAAGCATTTGGGCTGTGGCCAAACTCTAGCCAGACTCTTTGCCAAATTATCCCAGTTGCTGCCTAAGTCTTTATTTTCCTCTGGAACTACAATTTTTTGCTGCAATGCTTTCTTCTGGGCTTCTACTAGAATGGCCCATTAAGCTATGCTTACAGTCATCAACAGCTTTTATATCCCAAAGTTCCAAAGTCTTCCACATTTCTCCAAACACCCACATGGTCAGGTTCTTCACAGCCAACAGCTTACTCTCTGGTACCAAATACTCTTTTAGTCATTTTTCTGTTGCTGTAATAAAACCACCATGACCAAGGGAACTTATAAAGGGAAGAGTTTATTTGAGCTTATGATTGACAGTTCCAGGGAATCAAGAGTCCACCATGGCAGGGAGGCATGGTGGCCAGGGCTGGAGCAGAGAGCCCAGGCTCACATTCTCCAATGAGTACAGGAAGTCAAGAGAGAGCAACTGGAAACTGCAAGGCTTGTTGAACTCACTAAGCCCGCCCCCCAGTGATGTACTTCCTCCAACATGGCCACACCTTCTAAGATCTCCCCAAACAGTGCATTTAAACAATGGAAGGGTACCTTCAGGGGAAAACATCTTGCTAAGCCTTCAAGTTGTGAAAGGAAATGCCAGAGTTTGCCTGCCTCTAGAAAACCACAGTATAGAAAAGCTGTTAATGTACATGAACCAGGCCAGGGTCCATTCTAGGTGGCAGCTGAACTTTGTAGTGTAAATACATGGTGCTGCCTTTAGAGGCATGAAAGATGCAAGAACAATGGGGTCATTGGTTCTTCCTCCACAATTAGAGAGCCACTGAGACCAGGCAGCATGTAGCAGGAGTATCCCTGCATAAATAGGCCCTAACAGGCCAAGAGGCCCTGATAGGCCATTGTGTGAAGCTGTGGAGGCCAACTCTAGTTGGCAGTGTAGATTCTAAGACGTTGGAGATGATAGAGCTTTGAGACATCTTCCAAGGAGAACTGCATACAGGGAGTGGTACTGGACCAAGGGAGAAATGTATATTGTGCACAACAAAGCAGTGGAGGCTGAACCATCTAAGCCCTTTGGAAGTACCAAATGTTATCAGACATGGAGATGCAGGATTTGGTGTTTGTCCTGCTGGTTTTCAGTCTTGTTTTGGTCCAGTATTTCCTTAGAATTTGCCTGCCCATTTATACTTTTTGGATTGGAAATGTGCTTTTGGTTCCACTGTTTATTGGAAGTATATAATCTGTTTTTATTTTGAAATTTTATAGGGGCCTACAGTTAAGAGATTGCCTTGATTCTCAGAAGAAACACTGAATACTATTGAGAGTGGTGAAAACTATGGGGAGTTTTAAAGGTGGCATAAATGCATTTTGTGTAAATGAAGTTCCCAGGAAAACTGCATTCTTGAAATTGAACATTCTACGAAGGCTGATCAACTAATTAGAACTTCAGTGATTGTGGAGAGTTTGGATAGTTGCAGTTCCAGAGCCTAACTGCCGTTTATCTCAGGCTGTCTATAGTCCCTAAATAGTCATTTCCTTGTCCACCTCTGTTTCTAATCTATTATCCTTTGACTAACACATTAAAAAAACCTTTTGGAAAAGTATTTGCTAGCAGACAACCAGCTTCCATCAACCAAAGAGCTAAGAATAGCATTAGATAACATCTGAGACTTATAGCAAATTTTCCCTCTACTATGAGCCACCTACTGAGTGTATCTACCAGTGAATTTGAAAAGTATATTAATTTGTGACTTTCCTTGTTCTGTTACTATAAAAAGTTCATGAAATTGGTACCTCATTGGAACATGGAATCTGTTTTCCTGGGCTATGGTCACTCACATTTGGCCCCAGAATAAATGATCTCTTAACCCCTTTGAGGTGAGAGCTATGCTTTTGCATTAACACATGTTATAGTTTCATGCATGTACAGGGGTGAAAGTGTATATTGTGCCCCCATACCTTCCCTAACATTATCACTCCAACCCTCTGATTCATAAGCCAAATAGACTATTTTTTTTTTTTTGGTCTTTTCGAGACAGGGTCTCCCTGTAGCCCCAGCTGTCCTGGAACTCACTCTGTAGACTGGCCTTGAACTCACAAAAATCCACCTGCCTCTGCCTCCCAAATGCTAGGATTGAAGGTGTGTGCCACCACGCCAGGCTCAAATAAACTATTTCTTCTGTAAGCTACTTTGGTCTTGGTGTTTTATCACTGCAACTAAAAAGAGACTGATACATTGGTGAAGCCATTTATTCTTGGCTTGTTCTAAATAGCTCCATCACAAGGGCCTCATCTTCTAAAGCCATTATATATAAGAGGTTAGGGTTTGGCTGGACCAGGTGGCACATGCCTTTAATCCCAGCACTTGGGAGGCAGAAGCAGGTGGATCACTGTGAGCTCAAGGCCAGCCTGGTCTATGTAGTGAGTTTCAGGCCAGCTGGGGCTACAGGGAGACCCTGTCTCAAAAAGATAAAAAAAAAAAGATGCTAGGATTTTAACAAACACATTTTGGGTCATAGAATACAAACTTTTACTTCATAACGAATAGGATATTTCTTAGAAACGTCTAAATGTGTTAGATTATTATTATTATTTTGTTTGATTTTTCAGACAATCTCACCATATAGCTCAAGATGACCTCAAATGCAGGCTTCTTTCCTTAGCCTCTGGACCTTAAGGATGTTTGTCACTATTCCCAGTCTAAAATATATTACATTAGAAATCATTTTTAACAATAGCATGTAAAAAATTATCACTAGGGCTGGAGAGATGGCTCAGCAGTTAAAATCCCTGGCTGCTTTTGCAGAGGACCTGATCTTGATTGCCAGTACCCACATGTCAGCTAACTACTGTCTGTAACTCCAATTTTAGGGAACTCAACACTCTCTTCTGTCCTCTGTGGACACTGTAAGACATGGGTGCACCTACAGGCACTGAATACACTTATATACATAGAATAATAAATAATAAATTATTAAAAAAACAGTACCTTCTATTAAAAGTACTCAAGTGTGGGGCTGGAGAGATGGCTCAGTGGTTAAGAGCGCTGACTGAGACTGCTCTTGCAGAGGACCTGGGTTCAATTCCCAAGACCCACATGGCAGCTAAGAACCATTTTTATCTCTAGTTCCAGTGGAATCTGACACCCTCTCTGACCTCCGCAGCATTGCACGACACCGGTGCACCTACCTACATGCAGACAGCACAATCACACACATAAAAACAAAAATAAAAAAATAAAAACAAAAGTACTCATGTTTTAAGAAATAATACACTTGAATAGACTACCTGCTATTAAAAGTAATCAAGTGTATTAGGAAATCTTCAGGACAGCTTAAAAATTTTTAATTATATTTGCTTATTTATTTATTTCATTTGTTGATGGGAACACAAGCCATGGCCTACAGATTTGGTTATCTTCCCATTGTCTGAGTGAGAGGAGGTCTGAAACTTTAACTACCCAGCCATCTCTCCAGCCCTAAGACAATTTTTATATCCATTTCTTCCCAGAAAATTGGAAAGTAGAATTTTAGATTTCTTTATTTAAAAAAGTGGTTTTTTTAATATGTTCAATTTTATGGTTAAAATACGTATTCTCTTCTTGGGTGGGATGAATGTCCCAATTCTAGAGAGGAATGTTTTGTTGAGATAGCACTATGGATACTGGACATAATCTGGGACCAAGTCACTGTCAGCTGCTTTGTATTTTTATTGGGCTCATAAAAATAATTATCTTCAGCTGTTTCTTTTCCTGCTTCCTCCTAAACTGTCTTTGCTTGGCAGTAAGGAAAAGCAGACTGAAATTCTATTTTAGGGAGATATAAGAGCATAGTCCATATAGGTTATTTGAAAAAAAAATCACAGAACTAGATTTATTAGCCAGAGTCCAAACAGGAAGCAAAAACTATAAAATTTGAACTGAGAAATTTCAGTATAAGAATTATTAGCTTTAAGATGAAACCGTTAAGATAGAGTGAAACTTTCCCTTGGCCCAGATATATGTTTATATGTTTATATGTTTATATCTGGGCCAAGGGAAAGTACTACTTAAGAAACAAATTTAAAAGGCTGGGGCCCTAGTCCAGATCTTGGTAGAAAAGGTGTGGCTGTAAGAGTGGAGAAATGTGTAGTGTTGAGTACCATAGTTAGTGCATAGTCTCTGGGCCCATAGAGATTCGCATGGGCAAAGGCTACAGAGCAGGCAAGGAAAGGAGTTGGCATGTTAGAGTCAGCAGGATGGTCTGGTTCAAGGAGGCCATATCAAGTAATATATGGTCTGAGGCCATGGTGGGATGGCAACTGGGTGTCCACACCATGTGCTCTTCTACCTATAGCATGGTAGGGAAAACAGCAGACTATTTTTAAAAAAGGAAGATAAGCTTCCCCTCGCTTATCTATGATGTCCTTCCTGTCCACTTTCCTGAAAAGCCAATTAATCTTGTAGTTACTGTAAATAACTGCTTAAATAGATCTGTTCCATTGTCATATAACAGGTAATAAAGGATATATTTAAGCTGAAGCAGCAACAAACAGATAGTTTGGACAGAGGTAAATAAATTGGCAAAATAGATTGAAATTGTATTTTCTTCTTCACAATTAGACTTAGGTAGATATTTGTAGATGTAATATATTGTGATTTTTGCACCCTTCAGTACAGTGTATGTAGAATTTGATCATGATGTTATACTTCAGTGATGAAAATTTCTATTGACTTTGGTAGTTTTCTTGACTTCTGCCCCCACCTGCATTTATGCATGTTTGTGTGTAGCCATATATATGCACATGGCCTGGGTGTACTGACATACACTCGTATGGATATATACACACACACAGAGTATAAATTATGTTCTGCAATCATTCAATTCACAATTTTCTAAGACTTACTATGCCAAATTTTTAACTTTTATTTTTTAATTAATTTTTGTGGATGCAATTTAGTTTGATGATATTTAAATATCCTCCCCATCTCCATCTCCACTCACTGCCCCCACCTAATTTAATGTGCCTGCCCCTCCCTCACCTAGAATATACATCAATTACCATAAGTTCCTTAGTTTGTGTTGGGATTTCTTCCCCACTTCCCCATCTCTATGCTGGGACTTTGGTTTGAGCTTGTGTATGACTTGTGATTGCTGTCACTATTGCTGTGAGTTTGTGTAACTGGCCAGCTGTCTGAAATACTGTTTCCTTGTATTCATCCATCTCCTTCAGCTCTTAAAATCTTTCCAACTCCATTTCTGCAATGACCCCTGAGCCTTGGGAGGCAGGGGTTTGAAATAGGTGTTGTGGGGTAAGTTACTCCTTCTTTTGGAAATGGACATCAAGCTGCAAGATCCAATGCCCTGTCTAGTTTACTTAGGGGGAGGAATTACAGGCTCAAAAATTGCATGTGACATGCTCACTGGGAATATGTGACACTTGCTGGGAACAAGTAAGGTGAACTTGGAGAAGCCACTGTGCCATGTTGGAAAGGGTCGGGAGTGCAAACAACCCAGTATGGATGTGGCTTTAGGCACAACCCTTAAATTCACTAACTAAATATTCCCGAGAGTCTGTTCTCAGCCCGTCTCATGAGTCCATGGGGTTGTGGAGAGGAGGCAGAGTGAAAAAATGGCCTCTCGAGCATACCTCTGAGCCAGGAGCACACCACTGTTCCGAGAAGGAATATTTATTAAGACACAATTGGTATAGTTTAGGCAGGATTAGATAGAGCTGCAGATCGGTTTGGGAATGAGCAAGATGAGTTTTGGGAAGGAAGATGGGATTCTATCTGTTATGGGAGAAGAGGCTGGTAACTGAAGTAAAGGTGGAAAAAAAAAGGTAGAGGGAATCCTGGCATGGTGGATTGTTTACATAGTATTGGCAAGTGTAGCTATAGTGGTATGGATTAAAGATGTGGAACTATAGTGAAGCCTCTCAGGCCAATAGAGTCAATGGGAAAAATTCCTGGTTGGCCATCTGCTTCTAAGTGGTATAAAGTAGCATGCTTAGTTGAGCAGTGGGGTCCACTACTTGAATACGGAGATTTTTTAAATACTTTTATTGATGATTTCCGTATTTCATACATTATCTTTCGGTCCAATTTAGACACATTCCCCTCTCCCTGCCCCCCACCTCACCCCAGTTCATGCCTTCTGCCATACATGTCTTGCATCTTTCTCTCAGACTTTCCAAAGTTTTTCACTGCAGAGGCTTGTAAAAAGCATAGAGGCCTGGCGTGGTGGTGCGCACCTTTAGTCCCAGCACTCCGGAGGCAGAGACAGGCAGATATCTGGGAGTTCAAGGCCAATATGGTCTACATAGCGAGTTTCAAGACAGCTAGAGTTACAGGAAAACCCTGTCTCAAAAAGAGAAAAAAAAAAAAAAAGCCCAAACAAACCAACAAACAATAACAACAACAAACCCACAGAAAGCCTGATGCAAAAATTGTGAGGCCTGGAAGTCGTGAACAAAGGGCAGGATTTGCAATAAGCTGTGGCTGAGGTAGCCTGGGTCTTACTTCATGTTATTAAGGATGTATCACAAGTAGAGGAGATAGCCCAAAGAAAGGTTAAAACTTTAAGGGAGAAATTAGAGCTGGAAAAAAAATAAGAACCTGGCCTCTTCAATATTGGCCTCTGACCTTGCCAGTAAGTTTCATAAAAGAAAAAAGGAGGTAGAAGTGTTAGCCTGCTGCTTTTTACATCTGGTAGACCCAGGAGAAAAGGCAGGTAATGATGAGAAGGAGAGCAACCTAGGAAAAGCACAAGATGCCCCTCAGGTTTGACCTTTAATACAAAGAAAGAAAAAAATTCATGCTTTAACATGTTGATAATGGTCTTAATAATGGCCCAGTGTGGGAAAATAAGATAATCAGAGAATACTCAGCACTGGATTGTTGGAATTGGAGATGTTTAAACAGGCAATGAAGGAACCCCTCACCAATGTCTTGTGAGGCTGTGGGACATGGGGGCAGATAGAATTATTGTAAATGTTGCAGAAGCGGAAAAGCTGAGTGATATAGCCATCCATCCTTCTTTGAAACATAGGCTGAATAGTCTGAGGTAGCACAGGGGGAACCAGTTCCTAATGTATTGAGTACTGGGCACCATTAGAGACAGGTGGTTGTGAGGTACCCATGAATACCAGGGAGGTGGAGGGCAATAGGAGAGGGGAAAGCACTGCTGAGGGAAGTAGGTATGAGAAAGCAGTACATAGTGCCCAGTTCACCAGATAAAACTGTTTTACCTGTGATTTAAAGAAAGCCTTGATTGAACAAGGACCCACCTCAAGATTGGTAAGGAACTTCAGTGGCTGAACTGAGTCACTTGATGTGACAGAGTCTTTATAAAGTAAGAGAGTCTTTGTCCGATCTAAGTGACCTAGACCAGCATGTAAAGTATGTCTGTAAAAGAATAAAATAGCATAAAGTTGTTATAAAAAGGGCAAAGCAGAAAGGAAAGTCTACTTGGGTTACTCAGAGGCAGATGTGACAAGATTTATGTCAAACCCAAACTCCTAAAAACAACAAAAAAAAAGATGAACATCCAAATTCTATGCTAATGAGCCCTTGCAAGGTTTTAAAACCTGAGGAACAGTTCACAAAAAGTATGGGGAAGATAAAAACTGTTTGGAGGCGGGGGGGATAATGATCTCCCCAGGTTAAACACACTATCTTTCTCTGCTGAGAACAGTTATGCCTTGGGGTGGAAGCAGTTTGCCTAGCTTGGACCTCCCCCAGCAGCCAGATGGAGTCAATGAAATGAAAAGATAACAGATGCAATTATAGCCAAGAGTCACGCCCAGGGCCTGTCTAACCCAGCGAACCAACAAATGCAGCAGGGGTGAAAGGAGACCGAATTTTCCTTGGCTTTATGCAGGGCTAGGCAGCTTGAGCCAGGCCCAACGAGTCTATCAAATCTAAAGAATTGCATGGACGCTGCCCCCCAGAAACCAAATGGATTCAAGAAAATGACTACAGATACTGAAGAGCCAACTGAATTAATGCCTCTCATCTGTGCTATTGTATCTAACATGGATCTTTTGAGACAACAGTTGGTACAAATAGATAAAAATCTTCCCATGCTTTGTTAAACCTTGTTTATATTTGACTTAATATCTAAAGTTAATGTCTGAGTGTTTTACAGATGTAAGACCCACTGGAGAGATATCAAGTACACCTGAAAAAACAAAGATAAAGAATAAATTCACTAAAGTGTACCAGGGCCAGGTATAACTATGGAATCCTTGGTAGCTAATAAGACATATGTAATATTCACTGAAATGGTCGAGAAAAGTCTAAAATGGCCTGAGCCTATAGCTGCTGAACTGTAAACAGATGTCTTATAAAAATAAAAAATAGACCATCCCTCAAAATCGTACAATTGGTAAAGACATCAGTGAATATATACTTCAGTAAACAAACACTTCAGTAACAGGGGTGGGCTGGTCACCAGGAGCTGTTGGCTAGGGAGGCTCTAGAGGCCTCCCCCCAAAAAGCTGTTGCTTCTGATAATGGTTGCACACTGGAAACAGATGGTAAGACCCTATTACTGAAGATATGGCATGATGCGAGTGTGGGAAAGAGAGGTCATGCTGGGACCTAGCCCTGCTACTGGACAGCTGGCCTTCACAGTGCTAGAGAGTGCTATGCAGATCACTAGGGAGAAATGATCTCCAATGTTCTACTACAGACTTCATGTGCTGCAGTTTTACATGCCAAATAAAGTGTTCTAGTGCAATGATGGCATTCTGGTATATGTGCACCCAGGGAAAATTCCAATTGGATTTATGGCTCACTCCCTGGTGGTGGATGGACAGAGGGGAGCAGGGGGTGGGGGGTTGGGGGTGGGGGTGGGGTTGATGCTGATTGATACCTTAAGCCAAATTGACCCCTAGTGGCAGGGGATGTTATAGGTCCAAATCCGCTAAAATTGTTTGTTAAAGGGCTGTGATGTCCAGGCTAGGATACTATCCAGCCATTTTTTTTGTGTGTGCCAACAGTATGACTTCTTTCTTATAGTTAATGCCTGTTTTGATGACTGTGCTTCCTTCTATTTGCGTTTTATTAGTAGGAGAAAATACCCCTGAGATGAGCCAGCAGTCCATTGGAAACAGAACCTGGACAGACCCAAGAGTTCGATGTCTCACCTCAGAAGACAATTTAGATCATCCTGCCTCTCTCTCACCCCTACCTCAGACCCAGGGACTCTTGTGGAAGAGATTGGTGGGTACAGATTGTGAGTTCAAAAAGGAGGGGTGGAGTGTAGGATGTTACACCTTCTTTTGGAAATGGACTTTTCTGAACATCAAGCACACTGTGAGCTGCATGACCCAGTGACCCACCTGATTTATCTAGGGGAGAGACTAAGGGTTCGAAAAACTGCACACATGCGCGCTCTGGGAACACACATGAACTCCGGGAAGCCGCTGGCAGAATGTTGGCAGGGGGTCCGGAGAGGGAGCAGCCCATTGTGGATGTGGCTTTAGGCACCCTTGCCATCATGTGAGTGGAAGCTTCCTTCCTTCTCTCTGTAGGAACAACTCATTGAATTCATTAACTAAATATTCCTGAGACTATGTTCCCAGTCTATCTCAAGTCCATGGGGTGATAGGAGAGTGAGAAAATAGCTGCATCTGAGCCAAGAGAAAGCCAATCTCCCGAGAAGGGACTATTTACTAAGATACATGTTCTACCCAGGGATAAGCACTCTGTGGTCTCTTGTTCTCTGAACATTGGCCAATTATTGGTTTCTGTATTAACCACCATGTGTTGCATAAGGAAACTTCTCTGGTGATCACTGAGAGATTCATTCATCCTATGTATAGAGGTTGTATTGAAGGTGTGCCACTTAGAATTAGTAATCTCACACACACTTATTCTCTTCATTTGATCAATTCTGGAACTTTGCAATCATCTCCATCTGTTGTAAAAAGAAGCTTCTTTGATACAGAGTGAAGTGTACCCTCGTCCTGGCTAGTCAGGCAGTCTCAGGTGGTCTCAATGGGATGGGGCCAAGGCCCAAAGAGAGCTGATGGAAAGGCTGTGCCTAGTTTTTAAAGTACCATTTAAAGTATGTCCTAAGCCGGGCATGGTGGTGAGTGCCTTTAATCCTAGCACTTGAGAGGCAGAGGCAGGTGTGTTCAAGGCCAGCCTGGTCTACAGAGCAAGTTCCAGGATTAAAAATATATTTGAAAACTTAGCTTATTATAAGCACTGAGTGATAGATTCCTCTCTTTAAAAGTCTGACTCTAGGACTATTGTTTAATGGTGCTCAAATGAGAAGATTGCAGGTGATGTTTATCTTCATATTTCTGGGGAAGCTTCACAGAAAATCCCAAAAGAATGTAACTCCAAGGAACATTAAGGAAATATCTATGGATTCTACAAACCAATTGAAATTATAAATTCATTTTCACCTTTAGGAAAGGTGAAAGGCCTTTACCTCAAAGTTCTATGAGAATATAATAATTGCTTATCAATTTATGTAGATCATCTTTGGAACCCAAAATGTTTTTTAATAAGTTTTTCCTTTTGCTCCTCATTCAATATATAGTCCTAAACACACACACACACACACACACACACACACACACACACACACACTTTAAGATAGAAAGAAATTTGTTGTAATATGAAGTATATTTCTTACTACAAAATTCGATGCTCTTTTTCTCTAACATGTTATAGTTCTTGATGTTTCCATCTGGACTGTCACTGAAGACTTATTCTTCCTTCAAGTGTTCAATGACCCTGGAAGTCAGAGTTGGTATCTTGAGCCCTTGACCTTTTCCATATTGGCACGTGGCCTGCATGTTCCTCTTATGGTGAGTTTCTCCTGTTGGAGGTTTGTGTATTTTGCTGTTTCCAGATGAATATTTCCAGGTTAGAAGTTCTTTGTGTAATATAAAGAAGAGAAAATATCTTTTTCTCATTAATATTGTTTGTTTTAGGGAATCCTCCAACAGAATGTATGTACACAAGATAAAAGCATACAAATCAATTTTGAATGGGACATGAACTTTCCTAAGAAAATGAAGATATAAAACAGCAGTTAAGCCCCATTTTTAAAAACAGAATTAATGGAGTCAGTAGTCATGGTGAAATAATGTAAGGAAATACTATGGCTTCCTGTTAATGATTGGGAGAAAATTCCTGTGTTCCTAAGTCCTCACAGGTGAACATGCTTCTCTGGGTATAGAGAAATCTCTTCTCACTCACAAGTTTCATGAATTGTTCAGGGATGAAAAATGATAATGTTGTGAGTAAATTTGTAAAGAATGATAATGTTGTGAGTAAATTTGTGAAGAATATTCTGAATATGCTATTCTCAAATTCCTTCAGCTTAGAATATTCAGCATGGCCAGGTGGCATATTTTAGATTAGCTTATGTGAACTGACCAAATACAATCTATTACGGTTTATAATAGTGGGTGCAGTCAAATATGTTTTCTATTAAATAATAATTGCTTGAAATATAAAGGATGGAACTTATCTTCAAATTCGTAGTAGTATTTGATCAGAAGAATAATAGCAATAATATAAATTACATAATTGATAAAATGACATTAGATATATTTAATTCTAACTTCTAGTCTCAGAAATCCCTAATACATTCAGTGAGTTAAAATCCAAAAAGCATAAGGAGCCATCTTCTGCCAACTGTATCTTTCTATACTTATTCAGCTCTCCTCAAGCTACATCATGAACATTACTTTATTTCTTTGACAGAGAAATTTGATTTACATATAAGTAAAAACATGCACAATAATGATCATTTTATTTATGGCTTCAGAACTTTGCCCTTTAACCTAGACGCTTAGGATAGTGTTCTGTGTAACATGCAAATAACAACAAATAATATTTATTTTTCATTATATATCAGATTTTCTTAGTGCTTTAAATAGAAAAACTTATTTAATACTTAAAATAGCCTTAAAAGTTAGATGTTATTGTTCTCTCTTCACTAATGAAGTAACTAAGGCATTAAGAATTAAATGAGCCAGGTGTGATGGCACACACCTATAATTCCAGCACTTGGGAGGTAGAGGCAGGTGGGGATTAGTGAGTTCAAGGCCAGCCTGTTCTACATAGTGAGATCCAGGACAACTAGGGCTACAGGGAGACTCCGTCTCAAAAAGAGTTATAAAAAACTGACCAGTGTGCCTTAGCTGGTAGTGGCACACTCATGAGTAGAATACTGACATATGACTATTGTTCACTTTTTAATGGAAGACTTAACATTGTGTACTTAACAACTGTCCCTTTTTTCATTGCTACAGCGTGGAACCAAAGTCTTTTTCATGGAAGGCAAGAACTCTACCACTGTACTAAATTCACAACTCCAGTAGCTTCCTTTTTTTAATATTAAAAGGGAATTTGTTAGATTGGCTTATATGAGACAATTGGAATGGTCCAACCAATAGCTGTCTCACACCAGAGAGGCTGAGGATCTGGTAGTGGCTCAGTCCATGAGGCTGGGTGACATGGCAGTCCCAATCACACACCAAAGGCCTAGATGACTCCTGAATAGTTATTAGTCTTCAGTCCACATTGGAAGCCTGAAGAAACTGGTTTTTTAAAAAATTTTTATTGATGCTTTGTGCATTTCATACATTATTTTCCAATTCAGTTCAGGCACATTTCCCTTTCCCTTCCCCCCCACCCCCACCCCATCCCAGATCATGCATTCTGCCATAACTGTCCTGCATCTTTCTCTCAGTTTTTTTCATTTTTTAGCTATAAGTGATAATCCATGAGTACAAGCATCCTTGGTGCAAAACCAATCTGCAGGCTGTTGTGCCCAAACCCCCACAGCCCAGTAGCTTCCATTTTTAATGTCCATAGCATGTCAGATACAGGGCTAATCAGAGTGCATAATGGAAGGAAGTACAATTTGCATGGGATTCAATGTGACTGCATCACCTCTGGAGGTTTGTTATGGATGCTCTGGGCCTGCACAATAACTTAAGAAGAAATGGGATTTAGAATGGTAATTTATTCAAGAATATATACAGTACTAATGAGTGGTAGAACTGGGATTTGTATGTGAATCTCCCTGACATCATAGTTTTATTACCACAAGAATCTGTCCCAGTATCTTTCAGGCTTAAATCCTTAGTAAATTCAAACTGTCTCTGAATTTGAGGTGGTCATGCAGATCATGGATTACCTCCATTCCTGATGAGCTTCCTTCTAGATAGGTATATTGGTTATTATAAAACTTGCTTTATTTATTCAATTATATTACAATTTTTAATGGAAGCATAATAGGAGCTCATACAAACAAGATAAATATTAAACTTAAGATATGGATTTTAGCTAGTTCTGTCAATATGCTTTTCAGGCCACACCCATCCAAAAGAAATTATGAAAGAAATAATGACAGAGAACTGAAAATATTATTTATTTTTCTTTATAAAATCTGCTTTTCCCCCCTAGCAGTTCAGTTCAACTCTGCCAGCTTTGCCTTGCTGGAAGATAATTTTTCCTTGGGTTACAAATGAGTGACTCCCAATTCTGGAAATGGATGTAAATTTGCAAAGTGCCTAAGAAGCCTGTGTAGTTTTCCTTTCCACTTTGGAAAGGGTCTTCCCTTTAGGGGGAGAATGAGCAGATGGCACTTGCAGGAGTTCGCCAGATATCTGTAACAAGGCTATTACTTGACTCTGTGTTGTTGCTGGAGCATCTCTCAGGAAGGAGAGTTATATTCCTGTGCTTTTCTGACAACAATTAATCACACCTCTCCTCCTCCTTTCCTCACGGTTCAGCATGTTGTCGTTTTCAGACCTGGTGCCAGGAGATTTCAGTGACTTTCTGGCATAATTCAAAAGAGAGGCCACAGCAATAGCATTATTGTGAGTCCTATGAGATGAAGAGAGACTTCGCTGCAAGAGATGCTGACATTTGCTCAGTTATTTCTGACAAGACTATATACAGTTGGGCACTTAATCTCAGGAGAATTATGATCAGCGATGACATCTCAGTAAAGAAGGAAAACATAATATTCTGTGGACAGTGTGTGAACTCATTCTTCTCCATTCGTTTGACTTATTTCCAGTTAGTCTATATTTAAATGTGCATATGCTGACACAGGGCGTCAGCATCGAGCATCACCCTGTCTGTTACAGGGTTGTGCTTTTCAGCCGTGGGGCACACAGCATAAGCTCTTGTGTCTCCACACCCCCCAACCCCTGTCCCCTTGCCATTGGAGGTGAAGCCATGTGGAAACCATGCTGTGAGCAGTTTATAAGGTTTGCTTTGGTTTGGGTTTTGGAAAGATGCTTTTGTCACCAGGATGTGAAATAAAAAAAAATAAATGTGCATATGAAGAGGAAAATTCATCATTACCACAAGAGATGCTCATGTCACAGATCAAGTGTCTGAGTGTGACAGTATTTATGATATTGTCAGAGAGAGTGAGATCAAAAGACAAAGAGAATAAAATCACCTTATATCCTATTGGTCCTGCTTCTTTGGAGATTTTTGAAGGTAAGACTATTTAAGGGGAGTACGAATATTCCCCATTAGATGAGTAAAATCAAAGTTGTAAGTTAGGCATCTAATAATTCTTCACTTTCTAGCTATAACCTCAGTGGTATTTAGCTGAAGCCATCCATGATTTAAATATTTCTGCTCAGCACTCATCTAATCCATTTAAGCTGCATGTAGATTAAGCGAAGACAATGGGTTCTCCTAACATCAGAATTAGAAACTCATATACTGTCCAGTGGATGGGATAAGACTCTGATTTGCTTTTTTCTTATTTCTTTTGCCAAATATTATTTTTCTTCCTTTTTATTGAGATATATTGGAGTTTCTTCAGAACAGAGAACATGGAACAATGATACAAGAACAGAAGCTGCCCGTGGAACAGCTAGACTCATTGCCACAGTACAAGGGAAAGGTCTCCTACTATTTTCAGTTATTACTCATGTATTGTATTCTCTCCTTCACAAACAGGAGAGATATTTCATGCTACTTTAAAAAGTTTTAGGCTCCAAAGTGAAATTATTGGAAATATGATGCCGGTAAATGTGAATTTGTATTTACTTATTGTGATTTACTCAGATTCTATAAATATAAAAAAACCCTGGATGCTTTATAATAGCTATATTAAGAAAATGTCAATTGTTTATACCAAATAATGATTCTAGGTCCTGGAGAGCAATATACTTGATATTAATAGTGAATAAATCACATATGAAGAATAATAACAGAGTTTGGATAAACTTCAGCATTGATATCAGCATAAATATGATGCTGACTGCACATAGTCCAGATCAGGAGGAGATCTGCTGTTTTCTCCAGGGGAACTTGTGAAATTGTTTGGAAAACAACTCCTTTAGGCTTCTAGAAATAATGCCAAATCCAAGCTGCAAATTAAGAAATACTTATTCCAGGGCTTGGGAGATGGCTCAGATGGTTTGCACATTTTGTACTAGAGTGAGGATTTTCATTAGGATCCACATAAAAAGTCAGGCCCCTCAGAATTCTACGCCCAGGAAGCAGAAATGGAATCCACTTACATCCTGGTTAGCTACAGTGGAGCTAATCAGTGAGCTCTGGACTAAGCCAGGATTAAGCCTGGGTAAATAAAATGGAGAGCAAAGAAGCAATCAAATCAAAGCCAAACTCTGGCTTCACAAGTGCCCATGCTCACACACGTGCATCTCTACACAAGACATCACACACATACAAACCTGCTTACACCTTACACACAATGCTTTTTGCCTTCTTCACTTCCCATTCTTCCTCAGCCTATTGTTGCTGGTGAGGTCCACGTCTTCTTCTCTGGACACTGCTTCCAATCATGCCTGCTCATGGACTGAAGGTGGAAGCACTGGGAATGCTGGACCTTAAAAGCATGTCTTTCCGAGTTTCATGCCAGAACAACTAAACTTTTTAGTGACAGAAGCTATAGGTACAAAAGAGCACATACACATGGTTCTATTCCTATGAAAATTCAGAATAGCTTAGTGTTTGTTTAGGGCTGGGAGGGTATAAAGGATAGAGAGAGTGATGACTAAAGAATCAAGCATTCATGTGCAGGGCATGGTTGCAGCACTTGGGAGGCAGAGGCAGGCCAATCTCTGTGAATTCAAGGCCAGCCTGGTCTACATAGTGAGTTCCAGGCCGGCTGGGGCTACAGGCTACAGGAAGACCCTGTTTCAAAAAGCCAACCAAAAAGCCAAAAAAACACAAAAAAAAAAAAAAAAAGCATTCTGAAGTGATAAAATATATAGTTCACTGTGATAGTGTGTCTGTAAATATTAAAAACTACTAAATTGGGTGTGTTTCATGTTTCATTCAAATAGATCTATTAAAAATAAAAACTAGACTGAAATGATGAAGAAAGAGAATAAACCACTCAATAAATGCAAAGTTAGTGATTGCTTCATATATGACAAGAGCCAGGAAGAACAAATACTCTAATTAGCAGCTGAAGGGACCTGATAAGCAGACTAAAATGCTATGACTTTATAGCTCTGAGCCTCCTTTTAAACGCAGCTACCCTATATCTATCTGTAAGCTTAAAGATTATAACATCTTACAATCACAAATACCTATATCTATCTGTAAGCTTAAAGATTATAACATCTTATAATCACAAATACCTATATCTATCTGTAAGCTTAAAGATTATAACATCTTACAATCACAAAGACCAAATTCAGTCATAAATAAGTTCATATTTTGTCATATTATTGAAACTTTTCTGCCAGTCTTTTCTCTATTTATTTATTTATTTATTATTTATTTATTTATTTATTTTTTAGTAAAGGGGGAAGCCTTAACTTGCAAGACAATTCTTGCGCAGTATGTACAACATAATTTTTATTTCCATGGAATGGAATCAAACACAGACTGAGACTACAGAGTATACACTAGAAATCAGCAAATTTTGGGGATCAGAGGAGGAAAAAAGACAAAGAAACGAGGGCTAAAGACATGAAACCCTTCCCTGGGATCTGATCAAAGCCAGAACCAGGGCTGGATCACATAGTGGATTGAGACGGAAGAAGAAAGTGTGGCAAGGAAGGGGCTGCACTGGGGTGTGTTTAGTACCAGGTAAAGTTGCTCTTGGTATTTACATACAAAATCAGTTGGCTCTATTTCTTAGAAATACAGAAAGAAAGGAAGATTTGATCATTACTTTATGAATCTGTCGCTTTACAATATCGACATCAGAAATAGGGGCAATTCACTCCGATTCAAATTTCAGTAGCAGGAAATAAATATCAAAACATCATCACTGGCGCTCAATACAAAAACTCTGTCCCTCCCAAAGCTCCCTCCCCATCCCACCCACAAACCACTACCATACCGTTCCTGGGTGGCTGTTTCACTGCTGCCGTCTCCTATACATCCCACCAGGGTCCTGTGCCCCTCCATAAGGCTGGCTCCACAGTGTCCTGTGCCCCTCCGTAAGGCTGGCTCCACAGTGTCCTGTGCCCCTCCACGAGGCTGGCTCCACAATGTCCTGCGCCCCTCCACGAGGCTGGCTCCACAGTGTCCTGTGCCCCTCCACGAGGCTGGCTCCACAGTGTCCTGTGCCCCTCCGTAAGGCTGGCTCCACAGTGTCCTGTGCCCCTCCGTAAGGCTGGCTCCACAGTGTCCTGTGCCCCTCCGTAAGGCTGGCTCCACAGGCTTCAACAGCTGACGAGAGAGGAGGGATCACAATATGCCAAGGACTCTGCAAATCTGCCCCCACTTTCCTTTTACATCACAAACATCTTCAAGGATCTGGTCTTTCAACAGGAACAATAGCTTTTTATTTTATTTTATTTTAATTTTTTTAAATTAATTTTTATTGATGCTTTGTGCATTTCATACATTTTTTCCAATTCAGTTCAGGCTTATTTCCCTTTCCCTCCCCCCCCCCCCATCCCAGATCATGAAAAAAAAAAAACTGAGAGAAAGGAACAATAGCTTTTTAAAAAAATATTCTTATGAAGGAGAGGGGGTAATTCTGATTACTTCAATCTGATCATCTTGTAGAGCAGTCGAGAGATTCACAAAGTCCACCAAAGGGAGATGAGGGGGACCAGGAGGAGAGGCCCAAAGGCAGGTGTTCTCGTCACGTGCTCCTAGAGCTGAAGGAGCTGGTGAGGTGGGCAGGACACCATGTACTCAGAGGTCAGGCTGGCCGTCTGTCCTCCACAGAAAAAGCTGCCAAGTTGGGGTGTTTTGGTTTAAAAAATTCCTGGTAAGGACAAGGAATCCCTGAAGGGAATACATTAAAAAAAAAAAAAAAAAAAAAAAAGTGGACATGGGGAAGGAAAACGAGAGCTGCTGTCCAAGAGCTTCTACATAAAAATAACAATTAAAAAAAGAGAGAAAGAAAAATAGTCTTTTAAATGGTTTTGAGAGTTCTAACGATGAACTGAGAGGAGGATGAAACGACAGTTTTTATTGCTGTCGTGCCGCACAAGGCTTAGCTGGCTCCATCCGGAGTTTCTTCTTGTTTTGGGGCTCTTCAGGCTCCGTCTTGGAGCTGGAGTCTGAGCCCCCATCGAAGGCAGAGATGGTGCTGCCCTTGGCGTTGGTGTAGAGGCTGTTGTCTGAGGAGGGGTAGTTGGTCTGCAGTTGGGCATTTGACCTCGCCTTCTCCAGTGCACGGATTGCATTTCCTTTTACTTGTATCTTCCAAGAGGGAGGAAGAGAAGTGAATTCGCCAGGAACAAAGAACATGATCAGCTCTTGCTTTCCCCTTGTTGCTCCAGAAGAGCGTTCTGCCGCTTGAGGTCTTCAATATCTTGCTGGTGAGCGTGGTTTTTCCTTCTCATATACTGGATATACTCTGTGGTTTTGTCTAGGATTTGGGCCCAGGGGATGCCTTCTCTCCTTGGAGTGATGGGACTGAGTCCCGCAAACTGTGAAAGCTGTCTTTGATATGGTCCCTACGTTTTCGTTCTAGTGCATTATGATGAGCCCCTTTGTCAGCATAGCTCTCCACCTCTACGTCATCGTTAGCGCTCATTTCCTACGGCCCAGGGAGAGGCCACTGCAGTGGCAGGGAAGAGGAAGAGGAAGGGTGGAGGGGAGGGGGAGTCACAGACAACAACAAGCCGAGTGCCCCCACGCACTCACTCACTCACTCATTCACTCACTCGCTCTTTCACACACACACACACACACACACACACACACACACACACACACACAGTCTTTTCTCTTGGCTACACTGTAGCCTAAAACTATAGATTATCCGGAGATTTCCCAAAACCACCTGAGGCACAGGTAACAGGGCGCAGGCTAAAGAGCACGCCCCCAACTGGGATTACAAAGGCATTTGAGGGAGGCAAGCAAAGCATTTGGGACTCACATTGGAATACAGGCAAGGAGAAGCCCATATGCTAGGAACATGAAGAAAAGACAATATGGGAAAGGTGTTGGATAATCCCAAACCAAGCTCTACCAACCCTGTGGAAGATTCCTACAGTGGGATCCACCTGGGGATGGCCCAGGACACAGATATCAGAAGCACAATCGTGAACATACTTAAAGAAGTGCAACATTATAAAGAGCAAATCAAAAAATTAAGAAAAGAGAACGAAGAACTCAAGAAGGAAGTGGAAACACTGAAAAGATCCCATGTTGAAAAAGATAAGGAAACTAACCAACAAAGCAAAGAGCTACAGGAAGAGATTGAGAAGCTCCAAAAGGAAGTGGAAATACTAAAGAAATCAGAAGAGGAAATGAAAAAGGAAATCAAACACTCATCCAATCAAGAAGAAAGGAATGGAAAAAGCCTCAGAAGCAGAAGGAAGGAAGCAGAACAAAGAATATCAGACCTGGAAGATAACACAGAACAACTAAAAACCTCAAGGAAAGATTATGAAAAATTTCAAAATACACAAAAGTAGAACAACCAAGAACTGTGGGACCCTATGAAAAGATCAAACCTCTGCATCATAGGAATAGAGGAAGGAGAAGAATCCCAAGAGAATGGTATTGATCAGATCTTCAACAGAATAATAGATGAAAATTTCCCCAAACTAAAAAAAACAAAAACAACAAAAAAAAACCAATACAAATACAAGAAACACAAAGAACTCCAAACAGATAAGATCAGAAAAGAGACTCTCCACGCCACATCATGGTTAAAATGCTAGACACCCAAAACAAAGACAAAATCCTTAAAGCCACAAGAGAAAAAAAAAGTGACCTATAAGGGGAAACCTTAATGTGAAAGGATGGAAAAAAATATTCTAAGCAAATGGTACCAAAAAGAAAGCAGGTGTTGCTATTTTAATATCAGATAAAATAGACTTCAAAGTAAAAGAAATCAGAAGAGACAAAGAAGGCCATTACATTTTTATCAAAGGAACAATTCACCAAATATATGAATATATATGCACCAAACTCTGCTGCACCAAACTTTATAAAGATAATTCTCCAGGACCACAAGTCACACACTAACTGCAGTACACTCATAGTAGGGGACTTCAATACACCACTGAGCCCTTTGGACAGGTCAACAGGACAAAGATAGAGAGACATCTGACCTGAACGATATGATACACCAAATGGACCTCATAGACCTCTACTGAATATTCCACCCTAATACCAGAGAATACACTTTCTACTCAGCACCCCATGGAACATTCTCCAAAATCGACCACATACTGGGACACAGAAGAAACCTCCGCAAATACAAAAAAATTGAAATAATTTCATGCATTCTATCAGATCAGAGTGCAGTAAAGCTCAAAATCAACACCAGGATAAGCCCTACTAACTACAAGAACACATGGAGACTAAACAACAGACTCTTGAATAATGAATGGGGTGCTGAATAGAAAGTGTATTCTCTGTGGTGGCGCATGCCTTTAATCCTAGCACTTGGGAGGCAGAGGCAGGCGGATCTTTGTGAGTTCAAGGCCAGCCTGGTCTACAGAGCGAGTTCCAGGACAGCTGGGGCTACAGGGAGACCCTGTCTCAAAAAGACCAAAAAAAGAAAAACAAAAAAAAAAAGAGTGTGTTGTTTAGTCTCCGTGTATTCTTGTAGGCACCATCTTAAAGTGAAAGGATGGAAAAAAATATTCCAAGCAAATGGTACCAAAAAGAAAGCAGGTATTTTATTTTAATATCAGACAAAATAGACTTCAAAGTATAAGAAATCAGAAGAGACAAAGAAGGCCATACATTTTTATCAAAGAACAATTCCCAGAAGATTTCACAGTTATGAATAAATGCCCAAACTCTGGTGCACCAAACTTTATAAAGACAATTCTCCAGGACCACAAGTCAACACTAACCCCAGTACACCCATAATAGGGGATTTCAATAACACACTGAGTCCTTTGGATAGGTCAACAGGACAAAGAATAAACAGAGAGAAATCTGACCTGAATGATATGATACACCAAATGTACCTGAAAGACCTCTACCGAATATTCCACCCTAATACCAGAGAACACACTTTCTACTCAGCACCCCACGGAACATTCTCCAAAATGACACACTTCTGGGACACAGAAGAAACCTCACAATATACAAAAAGATTAAATAATTTCATGCATTCTATCAGACCACAGTGCAGTAAGGTTCAAAATCAACACCAGGATAAGCCCTACTGCCTACAAGAATACACGGAGACTAAACAACGCACTCTTTTTTTTTTTTTTTTTTTTTTTCTTTTTTTGGTCTTTTTGAGCCAAGGGTCTCCCTGTAGCCCCAGCTGTCTGGACTCGCTCTGTAGACCAGGCTGGCCTTGAACTCACAAGATCCGCCGGCCTCTGCCTCCCAAGTGCTAGGATTAAAGGCGTGCGCCACCACACCCGCTTACAACACACTCTTGAATAATGAATGGGTCAAGGAATAGAAAAGAAAGAAATAAAATGCATTCCTGAAACGGAATGACAACTACAATACAACACAACAAAATGTATGGAATACCTTAAAAGCAGTACTAAGAGGGAGTTTATAGCCCTGGATACCTAAATTAGAAAAACAGAAAGAGCACAATGAATGACTAACACTGCTGCTAAAAGCACTCGAGAGAGCAACAACGAGAGGAACCCTAAATGCAACAAACAGGAAGAAATAACAAAAATCAGAGCAGAAATCAATGAATAGAAACAAGAAAAACAGTACAAAAAAATCAATGAATCCAAAAGTTGGTTCTTGGAAAGAATAAACAAGTGACAGACCTCTAGCCCAGTTAACCAAAAGAAAGAAGGATCAACTCCATATCAATACAATCTATGATTGAAAGGGATGAAAGGGAAATATCACAATAGACAATGAAAAGATCCAGACAACCATAAGGGATTACTTCAACAAAACCTATACTCTACTAAGTTTGAAAACCTAGAAGAAATGGATGAATATCTGAAATTCTGGGAATCACCAAAGCTCAAGAAAGAGATCAACAGCTTAAATAGATCAATAATACATGAGAAGAAATTGAAGATGTAATAAGTAGCCTCCCAACCAAAACATGCCCAGACCCAGAAGGTTCACAGCAGAATTCTAGAAAATATTTCAAAAAGACTTAACAAACATTACTACTCAAGATGTTTAGAAGGATAAGAATGAGGAAGTTCTCTCAGATTCCTTCTATGAAGCCAGCATCATCTATTCTAAAACCAGGCAAAGACACAACTAAAAAGGAGAATATAGACCCATCTCCCTAATGAACACAGATCCAAAATTCTAAACAGGATACTGCAAATCGCATCAGATCACATCAAGAAAATCATCAATCATGAACAAGTTGATTCAACCAGAGATGCCAGGGATGGGTTCACATATGAAAATCAATAAACATCATCTCAAGCACATAAATGGAATGAAAAACAAAACACACAATCAATCTCAATTGATGCGGAAAAAGCCTTTGACAAAATCCAGCATCCCTTCATGCTTAAATCCTAGAAGGAATTGGATTGGAGGGATCATTAATCAATGTAATCAAAGACATACACAGGAAACCCACACCATATCATCCAAATGGGGAATGACAGAAACATTCCCTTTAAAGGTAGGAACTCAGCAAGGCTGCGCTCTGTCACCACTCCTCTTCAATATAGGGCTTGAAACACTTGCTAGAGCAATAAGGCAAGAAAGGAAATTACAAGGATACTAATTGGAAAAGAGGAAGTCAAGCTATCCCTATTTGCTGATGATATATGTTTTACTAGAGATGCTAAAAACTCCACCAGAAAAACTCCTAGAAACAATTAACAAGCTTCAGCAAAGTGGCAGGATACAAAATTAACCTTAAAAAACCAATGGCCTTACACCAAGAACAAGCAAACTGGAGAAAGAATTCAAAGAGACCTTCCCACTCACAGTAGCCTCAGAAACAATAAAATACCAGGAACAAACTCTCTGCTGTTAGGATAGAGTATTCGGTAGAGGTCTAGGAGATCCATTGGTGTATCATATCATTCAGTTCAGATGTCTCTCTGTTTAGTCTTTGTCCTGTTGACCTATCCAAAGGACTCAGTGGGGTATTGAATCTCCTACTATGATTGTACTGGGGTTAGTGTGACTTGTGGTCCTGAGAGTTGTCTTTATAAAGTTGGTGTACCAGAATTTTGGGGCATATATATTCATAATTGTGAAATCTTCTGGTGAATTGATCCTTGATAAAAATGTTAATGGCCTTCTTGTCTCTTCTGATTCTATTTTAACTTTGAATTCTATTTTGTCTGAAGTTAAAATAGCAACAGCCTGCTTTCTTTTTTGGTACCATTGGCTTGGAATATTTTTCTCCTTACCCCCCCTCCAATTTTGTTTTGAAGGTGGGTCCTTGAGGGTAGTGTTTTCTTGTAGACAAAATATCGATGGGTTCTGTTTCCTAATCCAATCCTCCAGTCTAAGTCTTTGATTGGGAAATTTAGTCCATTAATATTTAATGTTATGACTGATAGGTTTGTGTTGCTTCCTTTTGCCTTATTCAAATTTGCGGTTTGTTTCGGTTTCTACTTCTGCAGTTATGCTTTTATTGATTTCTCTTTCTAGGTGCCTGGGTGTTGATTGCTCCTTCTTCTGTTCTTTGGATTGCTTCTCAAGTTATCTCTGAAGGGTTGGTTTTCTGGACATGTATTCTTTAAAGTTGTTTATGTCATGGAAGGTTTTTCTCTCTCTTCAATATAATTGGACATTTTTGCTGTGTATAGTAACCTGAGTTTGGCATCTATTGTCCCTTAACACTGGTAATGTTTTTGCCCCAGGCTCTCTTGCTTTCAAGTTTGCGTTGAGAAGTCAGTTGAATTCTGAAGGTTTCCCCTTATAGGTCACTTTTTTTTTTTTTTTTTTTTTTGTTTTTTTTTTTTTTTTTTTTTTTTTTTTTTGTTTTTGTTTTTATTATGATTGGCATGGAAAATTTCTTTTCTGATCTTGTCTGTTTTGAGTTCTATGTGCTTTCATGTATTTGTATTGGTTGGTCCTGTTGGGGAAGTTTTCATCTCATACTGTGTTGAAGATCTGATCAATACCATTCTCTTGGGATTCTTCTCCTTCCTCTAGTCCAATGATGCAGAGGTTAAAAATTTTCATAGTGTCCCACAGTTCCTGGTTGTTTCCACTTTTTTGTGTATTTTTAGATTTTTCATAATCTTTCCTTGAGGTTTTGTAGTTTGTTCTGTGTTATCTCCAGGTCTGCTTCTGAGGCTTTTTCCATTCTTTCATCTTGATTGGATGAGTGTTTGGATTCTTTTTCATTTCCTCTTCTGATTTCTTTAGTATTCTATTTCTTTTTTGGAGCTTCTCAATCTTTCTTGTAGCTCTTTGCTTCGCTGGTTGGTTTCCTTATCGGTTCAAGCATGGATCTTTCAGTGTTTCTACTGCCTTCTGGAGTCTTGTCATTTCTCTCTTAGGTCCTTCTTGAGTTCTTCATTTCTTTTCTTAATTCTTTGATATTTTCTTATAAATCTTGTAGTGTTTTTTTTTTTAATTTTATTTATTCTGTATTGTGTACAATGTACTGTCTGCATGCAGGTCTGCGCACCCGTGTCCCGTGCAATGCCGCGGAGGCCAGAAGAGGGTCTCGGACTCCCCTGGAACTGGGAGTTCTCCTGGGATTGGAGTTTCAGATGGCTTCTCGGCCGCCATGTGGATGGGGATCGAAACCCGGGTCCTCTGTAAGAGCAGTTGGCGCTCCCAACCACTAGGCCATCTCTCAGCACCTAATCTTGTAGTTCTTAAATATGTTCCCAATTGTGTTTCTGATATCTGTGTCCTGCCATCCCCAGAAGGATCCCACTGCAGGAATCTTCCATCGGTTGGTAGAGCTTGGTGTGGGATTATTCGGCCTCTTTCCAGTGTTGTCTCTTCTTCTGATCTGGCATATGGTTGTCTTGCCTGTATTCCAATGTGAGTCCTAAATGCCATTGTGTTTGAAGGCTTGCTTCTTGCCTCCTTCAGATGCCTTCGTAATCCCAGTTCAGTGGCCTTTCTTACCAAAAAACAAGCAACTGGAGAAGGAATTCAAGGAGACCTTCGCTCACAATAGCCTCAAAAACAAAGAATACCTAGGAACAAACCAACCAAGAACACCAAAGATCTCTACAACAAAAATTTTAAACCCTTAAAGAAAGAAATTGAAGAAGATACCATAAGATGGAAAAACCTCCCATGCTCATGGATTGGGAAAAATTAACATTGTAAAAATGTTCATCTACACAAACTCTTGTATAGATTTAACATGATCCCACTAAATCCCCAAGAGTTTTCTTCACAGGCTTGGAAAAAAGGTCCTTAATTTTCATTTGGAAAAACAAAAGACCCTGAATAGCCAAAACAACCCCGAGTGAAAAGACCAACACAAGGGGGTGATCTCTATACCAGACTTCAAACTGTACTACAGGGCTATAGTCATAAAAACAGCCTGGTACTGGCACAAAAACAGACCTGTTGACCAATGGAAGAAAACCAAAGGTCCAAACTTGAACACATACAATCCCAGCCATTCATATTTTGACAAGGGGGCCAAAGACCAATGGAGAAAGGACAGCATCTTCAGCAAGTGGTTGGCAAAACCGGATCACCATTGTAGAAGAATGAAATTAAACCCCTAACGCTCCCCTGTACAAAAGTCAACTCCACGATGGATAAAGACCTCAATGTGAAACCAAACTCTGAAGGTGATAGAAGAAAAAGTTGCATCAGACTACAAGATATAGGCATAGGAAAAGACTCCTAAATCAGACAGCAGCTGGCACAAGAGTTAAGGTCAACAATTGACTAAATGGGACCTCATTAACTCAAACTTCTGTACATCAAAAGAACAATCACGAAGTGAAGAAAATCCCACAGATGGGAGGAAACTTCACTGCAGAAACATCTGACAAAGCATTGATTTCCAGAATATATAAACTACTCAGAAAACAAGAGGAAAGAAAACAAATGACCCACTCAATAGATGGAGCAAAGAAACTGAACAGAGATTTCACAAGTGAGGAATTAGAGATGGCTGAGAAACACCGTCACAAGTGTTCACCATCAATAATCTATAAGAGAAATGAAAATCGAAACCACTTTAACATATCATCTTACTCCAATAAGACTGGCTAGGATCAAGAAAAAACAAATGATACTAAGTGCGGATGGTTGTGGGGAAAGGGGAACACTCTCCACTGCTGTGTGGGAATGTAAACTTGTACAGCCACTATAGAAAGCAGTGTGGAGAACTTGGAAGCTTGGAAGTGAAACTTGCCACCTGACCCCAGCAACCACTCCTAGCATGTACCCCCGGAACTCACTCCACCACAGAGATACATGCATGGTCATGTTATTTCAGCTCTCTTCACATAGCAGAAGGAGCTGGAACAACCAAACTCAAGCCCCTCAACTGTGAGAGGGATAGAGAAAATGTTGTACATCTACACGTTGGGTACTATGCAGCAGTAAAAAAGATGACACATGAGCTTTGCAGGAAAATGGCTGGAGCAGAAGACATCATGCTGAATGAAGTAACACAGTCCCAGAAAAACAAACGACGAATGGTATCCCTCATCTGTGGAGTGCAAGTGCCAACTTACCTAGTTGTAAGTATTTCTTGTGTATGGCCCCTTGGGTTTTGTCCAAGCAGTTGGGAGTGATGCATATTGGAAACAACAACAACAACAACAACAACAGGAAGGACTGCATCAAAGAATGACTGAAACAGTGAACTTTTGCCAAAACAGTTAACTTCCACGTGTAGAATATTGTGAAAGACTGAGAAAGAGATGAAAAGCCTGTTTGGTAGAATACATGAGCCCTGGTGGGGTGGGCGCATACTGTGGGGAACACAGGTCTAGATTTGATAATCTATGTACAAAATATATATTAAAAAATAAATTTTGAAAAAATCTATAAATTTCTCATTTCATGATTTAAATATGAGATTGTTCTGTGCATATTTATCATAGTGCCAGCAATGCACAATTCAGTTTCAAATACACTAGATATATTCCTTCTAGTAAATAGAAACCCAGCTACTCTACATGAAATACAGGTGGAAGTCTCCATGTAACACATTACAACATAAAATTATTATAATATTAAACTGTTGCAGTATTTGTGATGGTAAATTTCTAGGACAAGGCACACAGTCCTCTGACTTACAAGAAATATGTAATTTATATACACGTGTCTATACATGTATTATAGCTCAGAATTTTTCTGGTTAATAACAATACTTTTGGTCTTTAATATTTAACAGCAAAGTATTAGTCATAAATACAAATATATGAGGAAAACTATCTTTTTATGGTGTACTTGATCCTAACCAAAAATGAAGAAATGCTAAAAGTGTCCCATTATGAAAGAGGAATATGTATAGATATTTGATTTGTATGGGTCACCACAATGTTCTATTATGCTGTTTCACAGTTTTTATTTGAACTACTCCTTATAAAAACAAGCATTATCATTGCTTGTGTCATTAAGCCTCTCATATACTTATAATTTGCTCAGTGAATATCATTTAAAATAGAACCAGGAGGACAAAAGTATGAATTTGCACATTAATTGAAACTTTTATAAAAAATTATCAGTATTCTTCACAATATTTGTATCGTGAAACTGTGATGGTTAATCCTGGGTGTCAACTTGACTGGACTAAGGAAACATAAGAGGATAACACTTATATTGGACTACTTCAACCCATGGCCCACCCCAAATGTGGGGCATTACCTTCGCTGGCAGGCAGTATTAAAGGCCATGGAAGAGGGATCTGGTCCCTTTTATTCCTGCGGCTTGCCTCTCTCCTCACTGGTGAGTTTGTCTTTCTGCTGTGATCACCCTATGGATCCCAGTGTGATTGAGACTGGCAGATCTCCTGGAATCCATCGGGCCTTCAGCACAGATTGGGACTACTGAGACATCCAGCCTTGTGGACTGAGCAGTTCCCTGGACTCAGCCTCTCCAGTGTGGCATGGCTACTGTTGGACTCCTTGAATTCTGTCACATGAGAAAAATCAATAAATTGTATATAGCTATATATTTGTCCTGTGCTTCTGTTTCTTTAGAGAATCCTGACTAATACAGGATTGTGGTACCAGGAGTGGTGTTCTAGAGAAACAGAATTGAAAGGATGAATTTTTTAGTGGGCTGGTAAGTTTTTCTGGAGCCAAGCTCTCCAAACCAATGAAGCCTAGAGTTACTGAAGGCTCTCCTGTGGCCTGAAGAGGAATGATAATAATCCTTGGTGCAGACTATTTGATGAATTATGAAGATAGATCCATTTGATCACCTAACTCGCCTCTTGTGAGAAGCAAGGAATTTAGGACTCTATGTATAAAATTTGAGAAATTGTGGAAAAAAAAGGAAAATGATGATGTTGCCTGGTTGATCCTAGCTCACTGGATAAAGTGATAGAGGAAAATAGGAGCTCAAGTGATAAATTAACCAGCTCCAGATCCAAACAACAGTTTAAAAAGTTCCCAGTGCGCCTGGAGAGCATCTTCTCTCGCTCGAGCCAAAGAGGAAAGCGCAGAAAATCAAGCTGGAGCCCTTATTACAGTTTGGCTGATTTACAACCGCAAATTTAATTCCAGCCATGAAGAGTGTCAGCAAAGTGAGAGCACTGGTGGGGAAAGGGTGAACCCTGAAACTTGGGATGGAGATGTGTGGGAGAACAATGAGGATGAGGTTTGAACCCTCGGATTCTGAGGGATTTTCTTTATCTGAAGGAATTAACTCCCCACCCTCAGCGGAGAATCCACACTCTGCAGATCCCTCTTCCCCACCTTTGCCTGAGGAAACTATCTCCCTCCCCCCTCAGCTCATGTCCCTCAGGGCCCAATAATTGTTGCCTCTAGAACTATAACCAGATTGAAGGCTAAGCAAGCCCATCCAGGTGAGATAGAATGTGTGGTCCATGAGGAGAGTGCACTACACCTAAAGAAATTAATGAGTTTGCCAATTATTCCGGCAGAAGCCTAAGGAATATGTGTGGGATGGATTTTAGGGTGTGGGATAATGGTAGAAGGACTGAGTTTATCGATATGAGCCCACTGAGTAGAGATTCTACTTTTTTCACATAAATTTTTTTTTTAACAAAATCTAGACCACTGTTCCCGCCCATTCCCCCCACCCCCAGAGCTCATGCATTCTCCAAACATTGCTTTCAATCTCTTTCTCATCTTTCACAATATTCTCCCATGAGGAAGTTGACTGTTTTGAGAGAAGTTTCACTGTTTCAGTCAGTTCTTTGATGCAGTCCTTTCTGTTGTTGTTGNTTAACACCTCACAGACATGAAGATACCCAAAGTGAACTTGTAGCCATGGATAATTCTGAATAGCAACATTAAAGCGGTTGCCTGGGCAATATCAGCCAGTTTCTTGTGTTACTATTGTTTTTCTTTAAGGGCCATAGGAGGTCCACATCCATTGAATCAAAGTGCCCCCATTTAGAGTTTCAGGAGGGAGAGAGTCTGTTCGATGTGATCATTTATTGTTCTCTTAGCAGGATGCCAAGAGTCATTGTGGGAGGCAGAGTTGTGGCCAAGGCCGTGCTTCAAGTCATATTTAAGCAGTAATAAAATGGCTTTAAAACAGTCACAATCCAGAGTTCCTTTGAAATCCATAATAGGATGTTCTGAGCCTCTGGCTCCCTCAGTGTCACACAACTGGGCGCTTTTCTTATATGATAGATATGTGTATGCATGTAGTTTTTATTTACTTGTTTTAAAAATGTTTTATTTTTCTTTTATTTATTTATTTTTAATTTTTTAATTAATTTTATTTATTTCTGTATGTGTATGAATGTACTGCCTGCATGCAAGTCTGTGCACCCATGTCGTGCAATGCCGCAGAGGTCAGAAGAGGGTCTCGGATTCCCCTGGAGCTGGAGTTCTCCTGGAATTGGAGTTTCAGACGGCTCTCGGCCGCCATGTGGGTGCTGGGGATCGAACCTGGGTCCTCTGTAAGAGCAGTCGGTGCTCTTAACCACTAGGCCATCTCTCCAGCCCTATTTTTCTTTTATGTGTGTTTTGCCTGCATGTTTGTAAGTGCACAACATGTGTGCAGTTCCTGTAGAGGCCAGAAGAGGGCATCAGATTCCCTGGAACTGAAGTTACTGACAGTTGTTAGCTGCCATGGGGTGCTGGGAACCGAACTCTGGTCCTTGGCAAGAGCAGCCAGTGCTCTAAACATCCTAGCCATCTCTCCATCCCTGAGCATGTAGTTTTTATTTATTTTATTTTTTTTGGTCTTTTTGAGACAGGGTCTCCCTGTAGCCCCAGCTGTCCTGGAACTCGCTCTGTAGACCAGGCTGGCCTTGAACTCACAAAGATCCGCCTGCCTCTGCCTCCCAAGTGCTAGGATTAAAGGCGTGCGCCACCACACCCGCTTACAACACACTCTTGAATAATGAATGGGTCAAGGAATAGATAAAGAAAGAAATAAAAGCATTCCTGAAACGGAATGACAACTACAATACAACACAACAAAATGTATGGAATACCTTAAAAGCAGTACTAAGAGGGAGTTTATAGCCCTGGATACCTAAATTAGAAAAACAGAAAGAGCACAAGTGAATGATCTAACACTGCTGCTAAAAGCACTCGAGAGGCAACAACAGAGGAACCCTAAATGCAACAAACAGGAAGAAATAACAAAAATCAGAGCAGAAATCAATGAAATAGAAACAATGAAAACAGTACAAAAAAATCAATGAATCCAAAAGTTGGTTCTTGGAAAGAATAAACAAGATAGACAGACCTCTAGCCCAGTTAACCAAAAGAAAGAAGGATCAACTCCATATCAATACAATCTATGATTGAAAGGGATGAAAGGGAAATATCACAATAGACAATGAAAAGATCCAGACAACCATAAGGGATTACTTCAAAAACCTATACTCTACTAAGTTTGAAAACCTAGAAGAAATGGATGAATATCTGAAATTCTGGGAATCACCAAAGCTCAAACAAGAAGAGATCAACAGCTTAAATAGATCAATAATACATGAAGAAATTGAAGATGTAATAAGTAGCCTCCCAACCAAAACATGCCCAGACCCAGAAGGTTTCACAGCAGAATTCTAGAAAATATTTCAAAAAGACTTACAACCATTACTACTCAAGATGTTTAGAAGGATAAGAATGGAGGAAGTTCTCTCAGATTCCTTCTATGAAGCCAGCATCACTCTATTACTAAAACCGGGCAAAGACACAACTAAAAAGGAGAATTATAGACCCATCTCCCTAATGAACACAGATGCCAAAATTCTAAACAGGATACTGCCAAATCGCATACAGATTCACATCAAGAAAATCATCAATCATGAACAAGTTGGATTCATACCAGAGATGCAGGGATGGTTCAACATATGAAAATCAATAAACATCATCAAGCACATAAATGGAATGAAAAACAAAAACCACACCATCATCTCAATTGATGCGGAAAAAGCCTTTGACAAAATCCAGCATCCCTTCATGCTTAAAATCCTAGAGGGAATTGGATTGGAGGGATCATTAATCAATGTAATCAAAGACATACACAGGAAACCCACAACCAATATCATCCTAAATGGGGAAATGACAGAAACATTCCCTTTAAAGGTAGGAACTCAGCAAGGCTGCGCTCTGTCACCACTCCTCTTCAATATAGTGCTTGAAACACTTGCTAGAGCAATAAGGCAAGAAAAGGAAATTACAGGAGTACTAATTGGAAAAGAGGAAGTCAAGCTATCCCTATTTGCTGATGATATGATTGTTTACTTAAGAGATGCTAAAAACTCCACCAGAAAACTCCTAGAAACAATTAACAGCTTCAGCAAAGTGGCAGGATACAAAATTAACCTTAAAAAACCAATGGCCTTTACACCAAGAACAAGCAACTGGAGAAAGAATTCAAAGAGACCTTCCCACTCACAGTAGCCTCAGAAACAATAAAATACCTAGGAACAAACTCTCTGCTGTTAGGATAGAGTATTCGGTAGAGGTCTATGAGATCCATTTGGTGTATCATATCATTCAGTTCAGATGTCTCTCTGTTTAGTCTTTGTCCTGTTGACCTATCCAAAGGACTCAGTGGGGTATTGAAATCTCCTACTATGAGTGTACTGGGGTTAGTCTGTGACTTGTGGTCCTGGAGAATTGTCTTTATAAAGTTTGGTGTACCAGAATTTGGGGCATATATATTCATAATTGTGAAATCTTCTTGGTGAATTGATCCTTTGATAAAAATGTAATGGCCTTCTTTGTCTCTTCTGATTTCTTTTACTTTGAAGTCTACTTTGTCTGAAGTTAAAATAGCAACACCTGCTTTCTTTTTGGTACCATTTGCTTGGAATATTTTTTTCCATCCCTTCCATTAAGGTGGTGCCTGTCCTTGAGGGTAAGATGTGTTTCTTGTAGACAACATATCGATGGGTTCTGTTTCCTAATCCAATCTCCCAGTCTAAGTCTTTTGATTGGGGAATTTAGTCCATTAATATTTAATGTTATGACTGATAGGTTTGTGTTGCTTCCTTTTGCCTTATTATCAAATTTGCGGTTTGGGTTTCGGTTTCTACTTCTGCAGTTATGCTTTTATTGATTTCTCTTTCTAGGTGCCTGGGGTTGATTGCTCCTTTCTTCTGTTCTTTGGATTGCTTCTTCAAGTATTCTCTGAAGGGTTGGTTTTCTGGACATGTATTCTTTAAAGTTGTTTATGTCATGGAAGGTTTTTCTCTCTCCTTCAAATATAATTGACATTTTTGCTGGGTATAGTAACCTAGGTTGGCATCTATTGTCCCTTAACACTGGTAATGCTTTGCCCCAGGCTCTTCTTGCTTTCATAGTTTGCGTTGAGAAGTCAGTTGTAATTCTGATAGGTTTCCCCTTATAGGTCACTTCTTGTTTTTCTCTTGTGGCTTTAATGATTTTTTCTTTGTTTTGGGTGTCTAGCATTTTAACTATGATGTGGCATGGAAAATTTCTTTTCTGATCTTGTCTGTTTTGAGTTCTATGTGCTTCATGTATTTGTATTGGTTTGTCCTTTTTGGGGAAGTTTTCATCTATTACTGTGTTGAAGATCTGATCAATACCATTCTCTTGGGATTCTTCTCCTTCCTCTAGTCCTATGATGCAGAGGTTTAAAATTTTCATAGTGTCCCACAGTTCCTGGTTGTTCCACTTTTGTGTATTTTTAGATTTTTCATAATCTTTCCTTGAGGTTTTTAGTTGTTCTGTGTTATCTTCCAGGTCTGCTTCTGAGGCTTTTTCCATTCCTTTCATCTTGATTGGATGAGTGTTTGATTTCTTTTTTCATTTCCTCTTCTGATTTCTTTAGTATTTCTACTTCTTTTTGGAGCTTCTCAATCTCTTCTTGTAGCTCTTTGCTTCGCTGGTTGGTTTCCTTATCGTTCAAGCATGGGATCTTTTCAGTGTTTCTACTTCCTTCTGGAGCTTGTCATTCTCTCTCTCTAGGTCCTTCTTGAGTTCTTCATTTTCTTTTCTTAATTCTTTGATATTTTCTTTATAATCTTGTAGTTCTTTTTTTTTTAATTTTATTTATTTCTGTATGTGTATCAATGTACTGTCTGCATGCAGGTCTGCGCACCCGTGTCGTGCAATGCCGCGGAGGCCAGAAGAGGGTCTCGGACTCCCCTGGAACTGGAGTTCTCCTGGAATTGGAGTTTCAGATGGCTCTCGGCCGCCATGTGGGTGATGGGGATCGAACCCGGGTCCTCTGTAAGAGCAGTTGGCGCTCCCAACCACTAGGCCATCTCTCCAGCCCTAATCTTGTAGTTCTTTAAATATGTTCCCAATTGTGTTTCTGATATCTGTGTCCTGGGGCATCCCCAGAAGGATCCCACTGCAGGAATCTTCCATACGGTTGGTAGAGCTTGGTGTGGGATTATTCTGCCTCTTTCCAGTGTTGTCTCTTCTTCATGATCCTGGCATATGGGCTTGTCCTTGCCTGTATTCCAATGTGAGTCCTAAATGCCTCTTCACTGTGTTGAAGGCTTGCTTTACTTGCCTCCTTCAGATGCCTTCGTAATCCCAGTTCAGTGGCCTTTCTTTACACCAAAAACAAGCAACTGGAGAAGGAATTCAAGGAGACCTTCCTGCTCACAATAGCCTCAAAAACAATAGAATACCTAGGAACAAACCCAACCAAAGACACCAAAGATCTCTACAACAAAAATTTTAAACCCTTAAAGAAAGAAATTGAAGAAGATACCATAAGATGGAAAAACCTCCCATGCTCATGGATTGGGAAAATTAACATTGTAAAAATGTTCATCTACACAAACTCTTGTATAGATTTAACATGATCCCACTTAAAATCCCCAAGAGTTTCTTCACAGGCTTGGAAAAAAGTCCTTAATTTCATTTGGAAAAACAAAAGACCCTGAATAGCCAAAACAACCCCGAGTGAAAAGAGCAACACAGGGGGGATCTCTATACCAGACTTCAAACTGTACTACAGGGCTATAGTCATAAAAACAGCCTGGTACTGGCACAAAAACAGACCTGTTGACCAATGGAAGAAAACCAAAGGTCCAAACTTGAACACATACAATCCCAGCCATCTCATATTTGACAAGGGGGCCAAGAAGACACAATGGAGAAAAGGACAGCATCTTCAGCAAGTGGTGTTGTCAAAACCGGATCACCACTTGTAGAAGAATGAAATTAAACCCCTAACTCTTGCCCTGTACAAAAGTCAACTCCAGATGGATTAAAGACCTCAATGTGAAACCCCAAACTCTGAAGGTGATAGAAGAAAAAGTTGGCAGCAGACTACAAGATATAGGCATAGGAAAAGACTTCCTAAATCAGACAGCAGCTGCGCAAGAGTTAAGGTCAACAATTGACAAATGGGACCTCATTAAACTCAAAAGCTTCTGTACATCAAAAGAAACAATCAAGGAAGTGAAGAGAAATCCCACAGAGTGGGAGGAAACCTTCACTGCAGAAACATCTGACAAAGCATTGATTTCCAGAATATATAAACTACTCAGAAAACCAAGAGGAAAGAAAACAAATGACCCACTCAATAGATGGAGCAAAGAACTGAACAGAGATTTCACAAGTGAGGAATTAGAGATGGCTGAGAAACACCTTCACAAGTGTTCAACATCAATAATCATTAAGGAAATGAAAATCGAAACCACTTTAACATATCATCTTACTCCAATAAGACTGGCTAGGATCAAGAAAACAAATGATACTAAGTGCGGAGTGGTTGTGGGGAAAGGGGAACACTCATCCACTGCTGGTGGGAATGTAAACTTGTACAGCCACTATAGAAAGCAGTGTGGAGAACCTTTGGAAGACTTGGAATGAACTTGCCACCTGACCCAGCCACACCACTCCTAGGCATGTACCCCCGAGACTCACTCCACCACAGAGATACATGCATGGTCATGTTTATTTCAGCTCTCTTCACATTAGCAAGGAGCTGGAACCAACCCAAATGCCCCTCAACTGATGAGTGGATAGAGAAAATGTTGTACATCTACACGATGGGGTACTATGCAGCAGTAAAGAAAGATGACATCATGAGCTTTGCAGGAAAATGGCTGGAGCTAGAAGACATCATGCTGAATGAAGTAACACAGTCCCAGAAAAACAAACGACGAATGGTATCCCTCATCTGTGGATGCAAGTGCCAATTACCTAGTTGTAAGTATTTCTTGTGCATGGCCCCTTGAGCTTTTGTCCAAGCAGTTGGGAGTGATGCATATTGGAAACAACAACAACAACAACAACAACAGGAAGGACTGCATCAAAGAATTGACTGAAACAGTGAACTTTTGCTCAAAACAGTTAACTTCCACGTGTAGAATATTGTGAAAGACTGAGAAAGAGATGAAAAGCCTGTTTGGTAGAATACATGAGCTCTGGTGGGGTGGGCGCATACTGTGGGGAACACAGGTCTAGATTTGATAATCTTGTACAAAATATATATTAAAAAATAAATTTTTAAAAAAATCTATAAATTTTCTCATTTCATGATTTAAATATGAGATTGTTCTGTGCATATTTATCATAGTGCCAGCAATGCACAATTCAGTTTCAAATACACTAGATATATTCCTTCTAGTAAATAGAAACCCAGCTACTCTACATGAAATACAGGTGGAAGTCTCCATGTAACACATTACAAAATAAAATTATTTATAAATATTAAACTGTTGCAGTATTTGTGATGTAAATTTCTAAGGACACACAGTCCTCTGACTTACAAGAAATATGTAATTTATATACACGTGTCTATACATGTATTATAGCTCAGAATTTTTCTGGTTAATAACAATACTTTTGGTCTTTAATATTTAACAGCAAAGTATTAGTCATAAATACAAATATATGAGGAAAACTATCTTTTTATGGTGTACTTGATCCTAACCAAAAATGAAGAAATGCTAAAAGTGTTCCATTGTGAAAGGGCAATATGTATAGATATTTGTTTTGTATGGATCACTACAATGTTCTATTATGTTATTTCACAGTTTTTATTTGAACTATTCATTATAAAAACAAACATTATTGTTGTGCATTAGTGTCATTAAGTATCTCATATACTTATAATTTGCTCAGTGAATATCATTTAAAATAGAACCAGGA
The DNA here is from genome assembly GCA_009823505.1 of Rhizomys pruinosus. Classification (NCBI taxonomy): domain Eukaryota; kingdom Metazoa; phylum Chordata; class Mammalia; order Rodentia; family Spalacidae; genus Rhizomys; species Rhizomys pruinosus. Next base: position 2,161,346 of record VZQC01010763.1, read on the forward strand.
GGACAAAAGTATGAATTGCACATTAATTGAAACTTTTATAAAAATTATCAGTATTCTTCACAATATTTGTAATCGTTGAAACTGTGATGGTTAATCCTGGGTGTCAACTTGACTGGACTAAGGAACAAATAAGAGGATAAGCATCTTCATATTGGACTACTTCAACCCAGATGGCCCACCCCAAATGTGGGCATTACCTTCTGCTGGCAGGCAGTATTAAAGGCCATGGAAGAGGGATCTGGTCCCTTTTATTCCTGCGGCTTGCCTCTCTCTCACTGGTGAGTTTGTCTTTCTGCTGTGATCAACCCTATGGATCCCAGTGTGTATTGAGACTGGCAGATCTCCTGGAATCCATCTGGCCTTCAGCACCAGATTGGGACTACTGAGACATCCAGCCTTGTGGACTGAGCAGTTCCCTGGATTCTCAGCCTCTCCAGTGTGGCATGGCTACTGTTGGACTCCTTGAATTCTGTCACATGAGAAAAATCAATAAATTGTATATAGCTATATATTTGTCCTGTTGCTTCTGCTTCTTTAGAGAATCCTGACTAATACAGATTTTGGTACCAGGAGTGGTTCTAGAGAAACAGAATTGAAAGGATGAATTTCTTTAGTGGGCTCGGTAATTTCTGGAGCCAGCTCTCCAACGCAATGAAGCCTAGAGTTACTGAAGGCTCTCCTGGTGGCCTGAAGAGGAATGATAATCCTTGGTGCAGACTATTTGATGGAATTATGAAGATAGATCCATTTGACTCACCTAACTCGCCTCTTGTGAGAAGCAAGGAATTTAGCGACACTATATATAAAACATTTGAGAAATTGTGGAAAAATAAGGAAAATGATGATGTTGCCTGGTTGATCCTAGCATCACTGGATAAAGTGATAGGGGAAAATAAGGAGCTCAGTGATAAAATTAACCAGCTCCAGATCCGAAACAACAGTTTAAAAGTTTCCAAGTGCTCCCTGGAAGAGCATCTTCTCTCCAGCAGCCAAAGAGCTAAAGCAGCAGAAAATCAAGCTGGAGCCCTTATTAGACGTTTGGCTGATTTACAACGCAAATTTAATTCCCAGCCGTGAAGAGTGTCAGAAATCAAAGTGAGAGCACTGGTGGGGAAAGGGTGGAACCCTGAAACTTGGGATGGAGATGTGTGGGAGAACCATGATGATGAGGATTTTGAACCCTCAGATTCTGAGGGATTTTCTTTATCTGAAGAATTAATCTCCCCACCCTCAGCGGAGAATCCACACTCTGCAGATCCCTCTTCCCCACCCTTGCCTGAGGAAACTTATCTCCCCCTTCCAGCTCATGTCCCTCAGGGCCCAATAATTGTTGCCTCTAGAACTATAACCAGATTGAAGGCTAAGCAAGCCCATCCAGGTGAGATAGAATGTGTGGTCCATGAGGAAGTGCACTACACCACTAAAGAAATTAATGAGTTTGCCAATTCATTCCGGCAGAAGCCTAAGGAATATGTGTGGGAATGGATTTTAAGGGTGTGGGATAATGGTAGAAGACTGAGTTTATCGATATGAGCCCACTGAGTAGAGATTCTACTTTTTTCACATAAATTTATTTTTTTAACAAATCTAGACCCATGTTCCCGCCCATTCCCCCACCCCGCCAGAGCTCATGCATTCTGCCAAACATGCTTTTCATCTCTTTCTCAGTCTTTCACAATATTCTCCATGAGGAAGTTGACTGTTTTGAGCAGAAGTTCACTGTTTCAGTCAGTTCTTTGATGCAGTCCTTTCTGTTGTTGTTGTTTCCAATATGCATTATGCCCAACTGCTTTGGACAAAAGCTTAGGGGGCCCCACACAAGAAATATTACAACTAGGTAATTGGCACTAGCATCCACAGATGAGGGATACCATTCGTCGTTTGTTTTTCTGGGACTGTGTTACTTCACTCAGCATGATGTCCTCTAGCTCCAGCCATTTTCCTGCAAAGCTCGTGATGTCGTCTTTCTTTACTGCTGCATAGAGCTCCATTGTGTAGATGTACCATATTTTCTCTATCCACTCGTCAGTTGAGGGGCATTTGGGTTGGTTCCAGCTCCATGGCCATACATGTATCTCTGTGGTGGGGTGAGTCTTGAGGCTACATGCCCAGGAGTGGTATGGCTGGGTTCGGTGGCAAGTTCATTCCAAGTCTTCCAAGGGTTCTCCACACTGCTTTCCATAGTGGCTGTATGAGTTTACATCCCACCAGCAATGTGGATATGAGTGTTCACCTTTCCCCACCACCTCTCAGCACTTGGTATCATTTTGTTTTCTTGATCCTAGCCAGTTTATTGGAGTAAGATGATATCTTAAGGTGGTTTTGATTTGCATTTCCTTAGATTAGTGATGTTGAACACTTCTTGAGGTGTTTCTCAGACATCTCTAATTCCTCACTTGTGAAGTTCTGTTCAGTCTTTGCTCCATCTATTTGAGTGGGTCATTTGTTTTCTTTTTCTTTTGTTTTCTGAGTAGTTTATATATTCTGGAAATCAAGCTTTGTCAGATGTTTCTGCAGTGAAGGTTTCCTCCCACTTGTGGGATTTCTCTTCACTATCCTTGATTGTTTCTTTGATGATACAGAAGCTTTTGAGTTTAATGATGGTCCCTTTAATTGTCAACCTTAATTCTTATGCTTAATTCTTATACTTCTGATTTAGGAAGTCTTTTCCTATGTTATGTCTTGTAGTCTGCTGCCAACTTTTTCTTCTATCACCTTTCAGAGTTTGGGGGTTTCACATTGAGGTCTTTGTCCATCTGGAGTTTCACTTTTGTACAGGGTAAGAGAAAGGTTTAATTTCATTCTTCTACAAATGGTGATCCAGTTTTGCCAACACCACTTGCTGAAGATGCTTGTCTTTTCTCCTTGTGGTTCTTGACCCCTTGTCAAATATAAGATGGCTGAAATTGTATGTGCTCAGATTGGATCTTTGGTTTGTTCCATTGGTAACAGGTCTGTTTTTGTGCCAAGTACAGCTGGCTTTTTATGACTATAGCCCTGAAGTATGTTTGAAGTCTGGTATAGAGATCCCCCTGTGTAGCTCTTTTCACTCAGGGTGTTTTGACTATTCAGGGTCTTTTGATTTTTTCAAATTAATTTAAGAACTTTTTTTCCAAGCCTGTGAAGAAACTCTTGGGATTTTGATTGGAATTGCATTAAATCTATACAAGGTTTCAGTTAAAATGGACATTTTTTTTTCTTTTAACAATTTTTTTTATTTATTTCTGTATGTGTATGAATGTATGTCTGCATGCAAAGTTTGTGCACCTGTGTCGTGCAATGCTGCGGAGGTCAAGAAGATGGCGGTCACGATTCCCCTGGGAACTGGAGTTCTCCTGGAATTTGGTTTCAGACCAGTTCTCGGCCGCCCATTGGGTGCTGGGGATAAACCGGGTCCTCTGTAAGGAGCGTCGTGTGTGCTCTTAACTTGGCCATCTCTCGCCCCAAATGGACATTTTTACAATGTTAATTTTCCCAATCCATGAGCATGGGAGGTTTTTCCATTTCTGATGTCTTCTTCAATTTCTTTCTTTAAAGGTTTAAAAATTTTTGTTGTAGAGATCTTTGGTGTCCTTTGGTTAGGTTTTTCCTAGGTATTTTATTTGTTTTTGAGTTATTGTGAGTGGGAGGTCTCTTTGAATTCTTCTGCAGTGCTTGTTCTTGGTATAAAGGCCATTGATTTTTTTCAGGGTTAATTTTGTATATTGCCACTTTGCTGAAGCTGTTATTCATTCCTAGGAGTTTCTGGTGGAGTTTTTAGCATCCCTTAAGTAAACAATCATATCATCAGCAAATAGGGATAACTTGACTTCCTCTTTTCCAATTAGAACTCCTTTAATTGCCTTTTCTTCCCTTCTAGCTCTAGCAAGTGTTTCAAGCACTATATTGAAGAGGAGTTGTGGGGGCCGCCTTGCCAAGTTCCTACATTTAAAGGGAATGTTTCTGTCTTTCCCCATGTAGTATGTATATTGCTGTGGATTTCTGTATACGGCTTTGATTTAAATGAAGAATGATCCCTCAATCCAATTCCTTCTTTGGACTTAAGCATTGAGGGATGCTGGATTTTGTCCAAACTTTCGCATTGATGGATGATGGTGTGGTTTTTGTCTTTGATTCCATTTATGTGTTTGATGATGTTTATTGATTTTCGTATGTTGATCATCCCTGCATTCTGGTATGAATCCAACTTGGTATTGATGGGATGATCTTCTTGATGTGGGTGTGTATCGCGATTTTCAGTATCCTGTTTAGAATTTTTGCCTCTGTGTTCATTAGGTAGATGGGTCTATAATTCTCCTTTCTAGTTGGATTTTGCCTGATTTTCTGGTATTAGAGTGATGTGCTGGCTTCAGTGGAAGGAATTTGGAAGAATTCCCTCTGAGTTGTTACTTCTAAACAGTTTTCGTAAACTGGTTGTAGGTATTTTTTGAATGTTTTTTAGAATTCTTCCATTAAATCCATCTGGGCCTGGGTTTTTTTTTCGTTGGGAGGCTTCTTACTACATCCTCTCATTTCTTCATATGTTAGTGGTCTGTTTAAGCTGCTGGTCCTTCTTGGCCGAGCTTTGGTGTTCCCCGGATTTCTCGATATTCATCCATTTCTTCTAGGTTTCAAACTTGGTTAGGAATATAGTTTCTTGTAATATTTCCCTAAGATTTTCTGGATCTTTTCCTTGTCCTGTTTAATTATTTCCCTTTTCACCTCATGGATTGTACCTGTTTGGCGTTGTTCTTTCTTCCTTTTGGTTTCAGTCTATCTTGTTTATTTCTTTCAACGAACTAACTTTTGGATTCATTGATTTTTTTGTATTTGTTTCTTTGTTTCTATTTTCATTGATTTCTTGCTCTGATGTTTTGTTATTTCTATCCTGTCTGCTGCGTTTAGGGTTCATCTGTTGTTGCCTCTCAAGTTGTTTTATCTGTAGTGTTAGACCTTTCCACTTGTGCTCTTTCTGTTTTTCTAATGTACGCACCCAGGGGTTAAACTTCCCTCTTCGGGCTGCTTTTAAGGTATCCTAGGTTTTTGTTGTGTTGATTGTCATTGTCCTTCAGTTCAAGGAATCCTTTTCTATTTCTTCCTTTATCTCTTCCTTGACATTCAAGGTTGGTGCTCTGTCCTTGAAGGTAAGATGTGTTTCATGTAGACAGCATATCGTTGGATTCTGTTTCTAATCCAAAGCTCCCATCTATGTCTTTTTATTTGGAATTTAGTCATTAATTTTAAGGTTATTGCCTGATAGTTTTGTGTTGCTTCTTTTTGCCCCTTATTTATCCATTGTGGTTTGGGTTTACTTTTCTACTTTCTGCAGTTATGCTTTTATGATTTCTCTTTCTAGGTGCCTGGGGTTGGCGCTGTCCCTTTCTTCTGTCTTTGAACTTGCTTTTAAGTATTCTCTGAAGGGTTGGTTTTCCGAGAATGATTTCTTTCATTTGTTTATGTCATGGAAGGTTTTTTTCTTCTCTCCTTTAACTCATTAATTGACATTTTGCTGTGGTTAGTAGTAACCTGGGTTGGCATCTGTTGTCCCTTAACAACGGGATGCTTTGCTCCTGGTTCTTCTTACTTTAACTAGTTTTTTTTGGGAAGTCGTTTTTAATTCTGATCTGTTTCCCCTTATAGTCAACTTGTTATTCTTTCTCTCTTGTGGCTTACTGATTTTGTCTTTGTTTTGGGTGTCTAGCATTTTAACTCTGATGTGGCGTGGAGAATTTCTTTTCTGATCTTGTCTGTTTGGAGTTCTATGTGCTTCTTGTATTTGTATTGGTTTGTCTTTTTTTAGTTTGGGGAAGTTTTCATCTATTATTCTGCTGAAGATCTGATCAATATCATTCTCTTGGGATTCTTTTCCTTCCTCTATTTCTATGATGCAGAGGTTTGATCTTTTCATAGCGTCCCACAGCTCCTGGTTGTTCTACTTTTGTGTATTTTGAAATTTTTCATAATCTTTCCTTGAGGTTTTTAGTTGTTCTGTGTTATCTTCCAGGTCTGATATTCTTTGTTCTGCTTCCCCCCTTCTGTTTCATAGGCTTTTTCCATTCCTTTCCTCTTGAATGGATGAGTGTTTGATTTCCTTTTTCATTTCCTCTTCTGATTTCTTTAGTAGTTCTACTTCTTTTTGGAGCTTCTCAATCTCTTCTTGTAGCTCTTTGCTTTGTTGGTTGGTTTCCTTATCTTTTTCAGCATGGGATCTTTTCAGTGTTTCTACTTCCTTCTGGAGCTTGTCATTCTCTCTCTCTAGTTCCTTCTTGAGTTCTTCATTCTCTTTTCTTAGTTATTCGATTTGTTCTTTATAATCTTGTAGTTCTTTAAATATGTGCCCAATTGTGTTTCTGATATCTGTGTCCTGGGGCATCCCCAGAGGGATCCCACGGCAGGAGTCTTCCACAGGGTTGGTAGAGCTTGGCATGGGATTATCCTGCCCCTTTCCAGTGTTGTCTCTTCTTTGTGATCCTGGCATATGGGCTTCTGCTTTCCTGTATTCCAATGTGAGTCCTAAATGCCTCTTCACTCTGTTGAAGGCTTGCTTTTTTTTTTGCCTCCTTCAGAGGCCTTCGTAATCCCAGTTGGGGAGGCTCTTCAGCCCTCGGTACCTTCCACTGGCCTCAAGAGATCTCAGATCTCAAGACTTACACTACCCCACCTTTAATACTGGGTGGGAGGATAACTCCACCCCCACAGCCACAAAAGCCAATCAAGCCAAAAACAGCTGGATTAAAGGTTCAACAATCAGCCTTGCTGAGGCACCCAGTCCCTACCTGCCTTCTGCTCTTCCTTCCACTGGCCTTAGGAGATCTCAGATCTCAAGAGTCATACAACCCCACCTTTAATACCGGCTGGGAGGATAACTCCGCCCTCACAGCCACAAAAGCTAATTAAGCCAAAGACAGCTGGATTAAAGGATCAACAATCAGCCTTGCTGAGGCACCCAGTCCCTACCTGCTTTCTGCTCTTCCTTCCTCTGGCCTCAGGAGATCTCGGAGATTCTAGTTTTAACATGGAAGCTTGAGTGGTTAAAAAAGGTGTGAAAAGTTTATTTGAAAGGTTGGCTGATGTATTTATAAAACATGGCCTACTAACAGTGAGTTAGATGCCTGATATTCCTTGGCTTAGTATTGATGAAGGGATTGTGAGGTTCAGGCAGATGGGCATGCTTGAGTGGATTCAAAGTGTAAAACCACATTCTCCACAATATGAGGACCCAGAGGACTTGACTTTCACTGAGTTTATAGGATGGAAAGTACTGAGAGAGACATCAGAACATTTGAAGAGTTTTGTTTTGGCTCTATTTCTTATGCCAGATCTTACACTTAGAGAAGTCGTTGTTCGCTTGCATAAATTAAATGTACACATAATAGGTTTAACAGGACCTCAGGGTAGGCGTCAGGTGGCAGTACTGAATCGCCAAAGGCCAGATGAGCGTAGTTATCGTAGTTATCATAATGGGTGGCAAAGACAAAACAATGCCTATAATGGCATGCCCCGAAATGATCTTTGGAACTGGATAATTAATCATGATGTTCCCAGGAACCAAATACATAAGAAGTCTACTAAGTTTTTATTTGATCTGTATAAGCAGAAAAGCTCTAGAACAAATGATGGGAAGTCAACATTGGATTTCAGTAGTAGTGAATCCCAGCCAGTTAACCAGTTTCCAGACTTGAGACAGTTCACAGGCCCAGAACCCCTTGAATGAAGGGGTGGCCGGGTTCCAAAGAGGAAGGACTTTGTCACAATACCAAAGAGTTATGCTGTTTGCCTTCCTCCTGTCCTTCCCCAGAGGGACCTGAGGCCTTTTACTAGGGTAACTGTACACTGGGGAAAAGGAAATAATCAGACTTTTCGAGGCCTATTGGATACTGGTTCTGAGTTGACACTGATCCCAGGAGACCCTAAAAAGCATTGTGGCCCTCCGGTTAAAGTAGGGGCCTATGGAGGTCAGGTGATAAATGGAGTTTTGGCTGAAGTCCGACTCACGGTGGGCCCAGTGGGTCCCAGAACGCATCCCGTAGTTATTTCCCCAGTCCCAGAATGTATAATTGGGATAGATATAATTAGAAATTGGCAGAATCCCCACATTGGTTCCCTGACCTGTGGAGTGAGGGCTATTATGGTTGGAAAGGCCAAATGGAAACCATTGGTGTTGCCTCTACCAGGGAAAATAGTGAACCAAAAACAGTATCGTATCCCTGGAGGGATTGCAGAGATTAATGCCACTATCAAGGATTTGAAAGATGCAGGGGTGGTGATTCCTACCACATCTCCATTTAACTCTCCAATTTGGCCTGTGCAAAAGACAGATGGATCATGGAGAATGACAGTTGACTATCGAAAACTCAACCAAGTAGTGACACCAATTGCAGCTGCTGTACCAGATGTGGTGTCCTTACTCGAGCAGATTAATATGTCTCCTGGTACCTGGTATGCAGCTATTGATCTGGCCAATGCTTTCTTCTCAATACCGGTTCATAAGGACCACCAGAAGCAATTTGCTTTCAGCTGGCAAGGCCAACAGTATACCTTTACTGTCTTACCTCAGGGGTATGTTAACTCTCCAGCGTTGTGCCATAACTTAGTTAGAAGGGATCTTGATCGCCTGACTCTTCCACAAAATATCACACTGGTCCACTATATTGATGATGTTATGTTGATTGGACCCAGTGAACAGGAGGTAGCAGCTAGTCTAGACTTGTTGGTAAAGCATATGCGCATGAGAGGATGGGAAATAAATCCAACTAAAATTCAAGGGCCATCTACCTCGGTGAAGTTTCTAGGAGTTCAGTGGTGTGGAGCATGCAGAGACATTCCTTCTAAGGTAAAGAATAAGTTGTTGCACCTGGCCCCTCCCTCCACCAAGAAAGAAGCACAACGTCTGGTGGGTCTTTTTGGATTCTGGAGGCAGCACATTCCTCATCTGGGTGTGTTACTACGACCCATATATCAGGTGACTCGTAAGGCAGCAAACTTTGAGTGGGGCTTGGAACAGGAAAAGGCTCTTCAACAGGTCCAGGCTGCAGTGCAGGCTGCTCTGCCCCTAGGGCCATATGATCCAGCAGACCCAATGGTGCTTGAGGTATCAGTGGCAGATAGAGATGCTGTCTGGAGTCTGTGGCAGGCTCCCATAGGGGAATCACAGCGGAGGCCCTTGGGATTTTGGAGCAAGGCTCTACCTTCATCTGCAAACAACTATTCTCCTTTTGAGAGACAGCTCTTAGCCTGCTATTGGGCCTTAGTGGAAACTGAACGTTTGACAATGGGCCACCAAGTCACCATGCGACCTGAGCTGCCCATCATGAGCTGGGTGTTATCTGACCCACCAGACCATAAAGTAGGACGTGCACAGCAACAGTCCATTGTCAAATGGAAGTGGTACATACGGGACAGGGCCCGGGCAGGCCCTGAGGGCACAAGCAAGCTACATGAAGAAGTTGCCCAAATGCCTATGGTTCCCACTCCTGTTACAATGTCTCCTGGGCTTAAGCATGCACCTATGGCTTCATGGGGTTTGCCCTATGATCAGTTGACTGAGGAAGAGAAGACTAGGGCCTGGTTTACTGATGGTTCTGCACGCTATGCAGGCACCACCCAGAGGTGGACAGCTGCAGCATTACAGCCAATTTCTGAAACAACCCTAAAGGACACTGGTGAAGGAAAGTCTTCACAGTGGGCAGAACTTCGGGCAGTGCACATGGTTGTGCATTTTGCCTGCAAGGAGAAATGGCCAGAGGTTCGATTATATACTGATTCATGGGCTGTAGCCAATGGTTTGGCTGGATGGTCAGGGACTTGGAAGGAGCATGACTGGAAAATTGGTGAGAAAGACATTTGGGGAAGAAGTATGTGGATAGAGCTCTCTGAATGGTCAAAGGATGTGAAGATACTTGTGTCTCATGTAAATGCTCATCAAAAGGTGATCTCAGCAGAGGATGAGTTTAATAATCAAGTAGATCAGATGACTCATTCTGTGGATAGTCAGCCTCTTTCTCCAGCTATCCCTGTTGTTGCTCAATGGGCCCATGAACAAAGTGGTCATGGTGGCAGAGATGGAGGTTATGCATGGGCTCGACAGCATGGACTTCCACTCACCAAGGCTGATCTGTCTACAGCTGCTGCTGAGTGCCAGATTTGCCAACAGCAGAGACCAACATTGAGCCCCTGATATCGTGCTATTCCCCGGGGTGACCAGCCAGCAACCTGGTGGCAGGTTGACTACATTGGACCACTTCCATCATGGAGGGGACAGCGTTTTGTCCTTACAGGAATAGATACTTATTCTGGTTATGGATTTGTCTTTCCTGCACGTAATGCTTCTGCCAAAACTACCATCCAGGGACTTACAGAATGCCTTATCCACTGTCATGGTATTCCTCACAGCATCACTTCTGACCAAGGAACTCTCTTCACAGCTAAAGAAGTTCAATGGTGGGCCCATGGTCATGGTATCCACTGGTCTTAACATGTTCCCCACCACCCAGAACCAGTTGGCTTGATAGAAGGATGGAATGGCTTCTTGAAGACACAGTTACAGCACCAATTAGGTAGTAATACCCTGGAGGGCTGGGGCAAGGTTCTCCAACAGGCAGTATATGCTTTGAATCAGTGCCCACTATATGGTACTGTTTCTTCTATAGCCAGAATTCATGGGTCCAGGAACCAAGGGGTGGAAGTGGGAGTAATTCCACTCACTATCACCCTTAGTGACCCAGTAGGAAAATTTTTGCTTCCTGTACCCATGACATTGCGTTCTGCTGGTCTAGAAGTTTGGGCTCCAAAGGAGGGAGTGCTTTTGCCAGGAGATACAGCATATGTTCCATTGAACTGGAAGCTAAGACTTCCCCCTGGCCATTTTGGGCTTCTACTGCCCTTAAGCCAACAGGCTAAGGAAGAAATAACAGTAGTAGGAGGAGTTATTGATCCAGACTACCAGGGGGAAATTGGACTTTTTCTCCACAATGGGGGCAAGGAAGATTATGTCTGGAAGGCAGGAGATGGTATAGGGCACCTTCTGGTGCTACCATGTCCTATGATTAAGGTCAATGGGAAACTCCAACGACCCAAACCAGACAGGACAACAAATGGCCCAGACCCTTCAGGGATGAAGGTATGGGTCACTCCTCCAGGGAAAGAGCCAAGACCTGCAGAGGTGCTTGCTGATGGTGGAGGAAATACAGAATGGGTAGTAGAAGAAGGTAGTCATAAATATCAGCTGAGGCCACGGGACCAGTTGCAGAAACGTGGATTATAATAGATATTAACTTTTGTCCTATTTGGTTAAGAATGTGCTTGTTCATATATATACGTATATTAAGCAGATACTTGTGTTGTTCCCTTTTGAATGTGCAACTGAGATAAGTGTTAAGTGTTGTCATATTTAGGTTATTAGATACTGAAGGACTAAGTGTTCCTCAAGGACATTACCACCTACTCTAAGATATAATGCTTTGCTATTGCACATGAGACATGTATAACATGTTAGGTGGAATTATGACCTTGCCATTGTTTGCAATTGACATTTAAGCATAACATAAGGAGAGGCTATTTATTGGGTGTCAAGTTGACAACGGGTAGACTTGTGATGGTTAATCATGGGTGTCAGATTGACTGGACTAAGGTACAAATAAGAGGAAAAGGATCTTCAGATTGGACTACCTCAACCCGGATGGCCCACCCCAAATGTGGGCGTTACCTTCTTCTGGCAGGCAGTATTAAAGGCCATGCCAGAGGGATCTGGTCCCTGTTTTTTTTCCTGCGGCTTGCCTCTCTCTCACTGGTGAGTTTGTCTTTTTGCTGTGATCAACCCTACGGATCCCAGCGTGTACTGAGACTGGCAGATCTCCTGGAATCCATCAGGCCTTCAGCACCAGATTGGGACTACTGAGACATTCAGCCTTGCGGACTGAGCAGTTTCCCTGGATTCTCAGCCTCTCCACTGTGGTGTGGCTACTGTTGGACTCCTTGAACTCTGTCACCTGAGCAAATCAATAAATTGTATATAGCGATATATTTGTCCTGTTGCCTTTGTTTCTTTAGAGAACCCTGACTAATACAGCATCTTCTAGGGAAATTTCTGTATCCCAGATTAATTGAATATTAAAATATTCAATATTAAGTGAACTAGTCTACTAAGAATTCAACAGTGAATTTGAACAGAGCCAGCCTTTTTATACTACTGAAATTGATGACTTCTTAGAAATCAACAATTATGTAACCATTACAGTCCAGGTACAGAATGCAGTATCTTCCCACAGGTGTGTCTATTACTCTCTTCTCCCCACCCTCAGTATATTTTTCAAAATATCATGAGACTACTACAGTATGTAGTCTTTAGTGGCTGTCTTCTTTCACTTAGCACTGTGAAGATTCATCTTGTTTCATGCAGTTTTTTCCTTTTTACTGCTGTTACACTGTCATTCTGTGAGTGAGCCACAGTTTATCCATTCCTCAGATGATGTGCAATTCTCAGTTTGAGTGACTATAAATAAGATGCTATGAACATTTGAATGTTGATCTTTTATAGACCTAGGATAGTATCTTGGGTAATTTTAAAGGACTGGAATGTCTAGGTAGTGTAGTAATATGAAGAATTCACACAGCCTAACATGAAGCAACAACAGCAAATAACAGGCAAAATATTTGGATGGGTAGTTTGGCAAAGATGTTATAAAGTGAGCTAAGAAGTATATTTGGAAAGATATTTGCCATTATTAGTCATTAAGGAAAGGCAAAAACTGCAATGCAGGAGGCTTAGGACATGGGTTAGTTTGCAACCATGGGGACCTGCAGTAAAAGTTTGTACCTGTAACTCTAGTGCTGGGATGGGTGGACAGGGAACAGCAGATTACTGAAGCTTCTTTGCCAGCCAGCCTAGCAGAATCAGTGGGCTTTAGTGTTAGTGAGAGACCCTCTCTCAAAAAACAAAGGGGGAGAACACCTGCTTCTGACCTCTGCATGCACAGCATGACATGGATGCCCTTATATATGTATAGGCAGCAATACACTGATACACATAACATTAAAAAATAAAGTATTTTAAAAAGAAATATGAGTGTGTAAGGTAAATAAAATAAACAAGACTGGTAAAGTTCCAGTAAGGAGGTGGTGTTGTGAAATTTTTTTTTTTTTTTTGGTCTTTTCGAGACAGGGTCTCCTTGTAGTCCCAGCTGTCCTGGAACTCACTCTGGCCTTGAACTCACAAAGATCCACTTGCCTCTGCTTCCCAAGTGCTAGGATTAAAGGCGTGTGCCACGTTTGGGTTGTAAAGTGATGGAGGTTCATTAGAAAAGTTTGGTGATTTCTGTTTTCCTAGAGCTGGTTTAAGTAAATAGCTCCATCTAGTGTATAAATAGAAGGAAAGTTAGTGAACTCTACATTTGAATGGCATGGCAGTTCTTTAATATTTTAATTATTATTTTTATTTTATGTGTATGAGCGTATTGCCTAGCTGTATATAAGTGAACCTGTGTCATATGATGCCCACGGAATTAAGAAGAGGGCATTGGATTCCTCTGGAACTGGAGATACTGGGAATTAAACCCCAGTCCTCGGCAGAACCAATCAGTGCTTTTAACTGCTCAGTCATCTCTACAGCCATGCATCACCGTAATTTTTAAGCTTGCAGTTTATTTAGACAATCTTATATTCTTGTTTTATAATTCTAAAGGGTAGTTTATGATTTCATGGAAGTGAAAGTGCAAAGAAGAGTCAAGTGAAATAAAATAAAATATTTCTACATACTGTTTTCTTAGTAGATGACAGTAAGGAGAATGTACTCTATAATGTGAGGAAAATCTCAGATGCTGAGCTTGGAATCCTTTGTTTTTTCCAAGATCAATTGGTAATTGAAATAATTGGAGGGCAGGTCACTGGGGCATAACCTGGAAGGGTGGATTTAGTGTCCTTCCCCTTCTCATTCTCTGCTTTCTGCTCAGCATAGGGTGAGCCACTTTTCTGTACCACCTGGTCTCATCTACATGATGTTGTGTCTTGTCTCAGGCCTAAAAGGGATAGATTGAAATCTCTGAAAGCCTAAGCCAAACAAATCTTTCATCCTTTTAAGCTGTCCCCCAACTTGAGTATTTGCCACTGGAATGGGAATTTGAATAGCACAATAAAAAATCAAGTACACAGGGAGATGATTAGGAGCCATTTGACCAGAGATCTTTTACTCATACACTCATTTATTCCTTGAACTGTGGTACCAGACATAGACACAAAACCAGGCCCAGCACGTGCAAAGAACAGTAAAATATAGTGTCTGTAATCTAGAAGTTCACCTATATTTGGGGTCTGACAGCAATAGTACATACAAATAAAAACATTAAAAGCACAAACAGTAAAATCTTATTCTATAAGAAATTATGTAATTATAAGTCCACTAATTTTTAAAGTTTATTTTCATTTGCATGTCCATATGTGTACTTTATGTGTATGCATGTATGCATATGTATGTGAATGCTTACACACAGGTGTGATACCTGTTACATGTGTGGGTATGTGTGAATGTGTGTTTGCATGCATATGAAGGCCAGAGGTGGACACAAGCATCACTGCGCAGGGTCTCTGAATGTGGTAAGCACTTTATCTGCAACACCACCTCCCCAGTTCCTCAAAGTTCATTACTTTTCTTTTTTTTTCTTTTTTCTTTTGGGACAGGGTCTCCCTGTAGCCTAGAACTTGCTATGTAGAGCAGGCTAGCCTCAATCTTGCAGAGATCCACCTGCCTCTGCCTCCAGAATACTGGGATTAAAGGTGTGTACTAACACACCTGGCTTTCAAAATTAACTTCTTGATATGATTTTATTAATTTTACATGAAATTTTATTAATCCCAAATATACAACAATAGGAAAACATGCATTAAATTAGAGAAAGGATAGTATTTTTCTTACGAACAGTATAAGAATGTTTCTTAAATTAAGAATTAATTATTTTCAAGTAGCTTAGTAGACCCAGTTGCAATGTATTTATCATGGCATGCAAAGTACTTGGTACTTTAGCAATAATTATTAGAGACTAAATGAAATTTGAGAGCAAAAGATTCTATAATTTGAAAAAAATACTGAAGTTAGATGTCAGGATTTTGTTTGATGAAAATCTATTCTACTTGATGAAGAATAACATATTCTTAAATGGATAGATGTGCTATATAATACCCATTAATTCCTCTGAGACCATGGCATTATTTTCTCTTACATGTGCTTTGAAAATAAAGTTTTGAAGTGATCTGTTTTAAAAAATAAAGACTTTCCCTTTTGGGGGTCTTGGATCTCCTGGCCAACATCTCCTTGGAAAAATAATCCGTTGCTGATATCAGAGCTCTCCTGTATTAATATATTTTGCTTAAATGCACAGCTTGAAAAGACTTGCCAGGTGTGGTGGCACACGACTTTAATCCTAGCACTCGGGAGGCAGAGGAAGGCGGATCTTTGTGAGTTCAAGGCCAGCCTGGTCTACAGAGTGAGTTCCAGGACAGCTGGGGCTACAGGGAGACCCTGTCTCAAAAAGACAAAAAAAAATAAAAAAAAAAAAAAAAGACTAGTTAGTATTATATTTGGCTCTGAACAGAGAATAATCCTTTCACATTTCCTATGTCTGTTAGTCAATTAAAGAAAGCAGTATTTATACCAGTTTTGTAGGAGAATACCTCCTTTTTTTTTTATTAATTTTATTTTCTTATGTAGCGTTGAAGTATGTCTGCAATGCCATAGGTTTTTGCACCCGTGTCGTGCAATGCCGCGGAGGTCAGAAGAGGGTGTCGGATTCCCCTGGAACTGGAGTTCTCCTGGAATTGGAGTTTCAGACGGTTCTCGGCCGCCATGTGGGTGCTGGGGATTGAACCCGGGTCCTCTGCAAGAGCGGTCGGCGCTCTTAACCACTAGGCCATCTCTCCAGCCCCAGAAGATTACCTCTATAACAGTAGGCTTTAAGTTACGGTTAGAGAATGTCTTCATTACCATCATGCATTTCTTTCTTCTATGAAAAGGAGGTAAGAAGATCTCTCATATTAAGACTTTGTGGCCCCTAGAAGTTAAGGTTCATTAGGACTCATTATAAACTGTTGTTACAAATAGGATTCACAGAGATGTTTGATGTCTGTAGCAGTCTGAGGTTTTTCTTCCTTTTGATGCTTAGATGGGCCAACTTCTCTGCTGGTATTTCTTGGTACATCCTGCACAATGAAAAGCTGTATCTTTTCTTTCTCAGCCATTAAGTTGGTGATATGTGGGAACATACAAATATTTTACCATAGTTAGTTTTAAGATTTAAATTGAAAATTTGACAAAAAGGTTTAATATATAGCTGTATCCCCCCCCTTTTTAATTTTAGGTTTTAATTTTTTGACCCATGAGTCTCAAAAAGGCAGTTGTAGTACACATACATATAGGCAGGAATCAAGGTATAAATTTCATTAAATTTACCCGAGCTGTTTTGGGTGACTGTATGTTGTTAATTTGGGAAGCAAACTTAATTCCTTAAGTTAAATTATCTTACAGGTAAAAGAGAATGTTGCAAGATGATACAGTATAACACAGAAATTATAGAGAACGTTTATATATGTTAATCCCAAGGTTATTGTTATACAGATTTTAAGTAGAACAAATGTGAACAACAATTTATATTTCCACTTAACTTAGATGCATTACCGTTTTTATTAAAACCTTTAAACCAATGTTGTTTAATATAGATATTTTTACTTTTACTGAGTCCTAAAATACCATATAGTTTGTAGACAGAGTTTGGGAAAAGTTGGATACTTGTTAAACTCACATCTTTCCTGTAAACTGGGATATCTGCAAGAAGAGAGGCAGTAAGGCCCTGCTGTGGAAGACCTGATGCAAGCATGGGAAAGATGTATTGAGACTGCACTTGCAAGTGTACGTTGGTCTCTGGAATGCCAGAGAGTGTTACCAAAGGCCACTAAACCAATAAAGCAAAAATTGGTCTCCTTGAGTCAAGCAAGACTCCTCCGTCAGCATCAGCTACACCTCACCTGCCTGGAAATACTGTGCAGCAGTGGCAGCCACATTTCTGGATATCCCAAATCTAATTGGCGATTAGCTCTCTCCTCGGAGGAATACTTCATGGCTGATGCCACAAACTTACATCCTCTAGTGGTTAGGAGAAGTTATAAGCCACAGTAAGATCTTGTCATCTTTTACAGAAAAAATATAATTCATGGATTAGGATACCATCCAAACATCTGTGTCTATACCAAAGTAACCTACCACAATAATTAGTACTGTTTAAACACCTATATATCTAATTGCTTGTGCTTCATTAGTAGGATTGAGAGGTTATGCCTGGACAAGCTGTCAACCCATGAAAGGAAACAGCCAGAACTGATCAGAGTCCAAAACGACATCTCCAGAGAAAGTAGACTGTTTTGCTTCTCGTCCACCAGCACCCCTTTTCTTTTTTTTTATTGATACTTTGTGTATTTCATACATCATTTTCCAATTCAGTTCAGGCATATATCCCCTTCCCTTCCCCCCACCCCACCCCTACCCATCCCAGATCATGCATTCTGCCGTAACTTTTCTGCATATTTCTCTGTTTTGTTTTGTTTTCATTTTTTTAACAATAAGGGATAATCTGTGAGTACAAGCATCCTTTTCTAAGCCTAGGGAACAATCTGCAGAAGAGGGGGCGTGGTGGAGTGTAAGGGCTGCGATTGGGGTGAATCGTGAAACTATAGCAACATAGTCTGGACACTTATTTGATCAACATGATTGTACATAAAAGCCCCACCAGCTGGATGGTGGGAGACATGGGCTGTGTGGGTTTGGGCATAGCTGCTTGCAAATTGGTTTTACGTGAAGGATGCTTGTACTCATAAATTATTACTTATTGTTAAAAAATGAAAATAAAAAATTGGGAAAAAATAAAGACTTTCAATCTTTCTGCACTAGGAGAGAATTTAAAAATATTCAGCATATTTTATAAATTAGACTGAATAACTTTCCAAGAAGATCAGGATACAAACATGTCCTGTGCAAATACTGGATTTGAGAAGAAAAAGAAACATCAACAAGGGACTTTGGAAAGCCCTCACTTTGTCTGGACATGCACTCACCACTGGCCAGCTGTTTTATTGTTTTGCTGAGACATGCTGCAGCTTGGGGATTGTTTTTATCCTCAGTTTAGAATGGTCATGCCAAATGGTTGGAAACCACGTGTTTCTCATGTTTCCTAGCAGCATCAGTCCCTAATGACTGGTACTGGCCAATATTGTGATGTCATTCCCGCTGTGGCCATGAATATCCAAGGGCTAAATTGCTTCTCCTCTTGTTCACGTACATATTATTTGAAATATTGAGCATAATTCTTATGTTCAATAATGTAGGAACACATCAAGTGTACCATATTACAAAAGTTTCACTTGCTTGTTAATTTATAAGCTCTCTTCTATAGTATGCCAATTTACATAATAAAACATTCAGTACAATTTTGATTAAATTCAAAATGGCTAATCAAAAGGATACACTTCTAATCTCTTTAAGGAACATTTCCTATGCCCTATTAAAAAAAGGAACTTTTCACTGACCCTAACCTTGATTAGCTACAAATGACAGGAGATGTATCTACAAAGCTGTATCCCATCACATATATTAGTGTGTGTACATTTTATGGTACAATACTTTATAAAAACACTAAGTGACATCTGATGGGTTGTTGACCCATGCTTCCTGTGTGGCTACATCAGTGATCTCTGCTCTTTGGATCTGTACCTAGTGAGGACTGTGTCCTGCTTCAAATCTTCTAATGGAAATGGGTTTGTTTAATGCATTTATGTTTTATAAATTTCCACAAAGAAAGTCAAGGAACAGTATATTATACCACCGTTACAACATCTTCATGATATAAGAAGCAAACATTGCTTTCCAGAAGTTAATGGTGAGGAAACTGGTGCACAATGAAGTTAACTGGTTCAACAGAAGTCACTCACTTTTGCAGATCTGATTCTCATCTGTTCATTTGCCTAACATTCACCCAGACTGTGTTCTTCATACATTGAATAGCTACAATTGGAAATTCTGCAAGTCAATGTCCAGTGAAAACACTGCTGTGCAGAGCTTGTTTTAGGCACCTGTTTTACAGTGTTTTCTAGGACTAATCAGCACTTCTCTAAAGCTCTATGGTTAGGTGACTCTGTGAAACGGGGTTTTTCATTGTGTCTACTTGGATCATCAGAATTATCATCAGCTCATTCTTTGCCAATGATCAAGGAAAAATATAAGATAGGTAGGGTATATAATCCTTTTCTAAGAAAATTTCTTGATTTCACAGATTTCTGGTAACAGTGTGACTCCCCCCACCCCCACTCCCCCCCAAATGTTCACAGTCGGTTGGTAATCTGAACTCTTATCTATCTGGCATCAGGGGGACTGGAATCCTGATTAAGGCTCAGCTGGCACGATCCATTTCTAGTTCGCCACAAGAGGGCACCATATTTCACAGCTAGAAAAAGGAGACAAAATAAGCTAGGCCTGTAGAGAGAACAAGTCTAGTCATTTCTCCAGCCTTTCATAAATGACGTTTTCTTTGAGGAAGGAAAGATTCTAAATCATACTAAGTTACATATTAAACAGAAATAATTTTCTTCCTCTTTGTTAAAGCAGATACACCATGAAATTTAAGATAATAAGATGGTGTGGAGAGATGGCTCAGCTCTTGCAGAGCACCCACATGGCATCTAGCAACTGTCCATGACTCCAGGTGCAGGGGATACAAAGTCTTCTTCTAAGATCTGTGGATGCACTTACATACTTGCAGGCAAAACACTCATACACATGAAATAAAAATGATAAATATTTTGAAAAAGCTAATTAGAGGTTCTCCTACTAATTATTGTCTTCAAAAGCCCCAAGGTACAAAAAAAATTAGATAGTCAAAACTAGTTAGAACAGGTAACAGAGATACACAGTTCCTTCTAAAGTACTTCCTGAGTGTGAGTTCTCATGAGAGGATCCCTTTCACAATCAGCTGCTGTTAGACTTTACACATCTTGATTTAATCACCAAATGTAGCCTTTGCAGATTTTTCTCACAAAAAGATTTTATTACAATGAATTTTATCACAAGCAGTATTTTGAAACAATATTGAATATCTGTCAGTATGGTTAAATTTGGTCCATTATAATACAGAACTTAAAATAACTTTTGTCCTTTTTCCTTACTATCATTTGAAATGGGTCTCTATACTGACCAGGCTATATTTGATAAGCATGAAGCTCTGTAATAATGTTCAAGAAGCATTTATAGGGCACAATCATATTTAAGCTATTGTCCTGACATCTTAGGTGAAGTCCCAAAAATATTAAACACATTAAATATTTTTAATGGTGCATACAGTTCTAGTCTGATTATTTGTTACACAAATAGTTAATCAAACAATAAATTAGTGCAACATCAAATCAGGGTCTCTCTCTCTCTCTCTCTCTCTCTCTCTCTCTCTCTCTCTCTCATATCTTACTCTCTATACTGCGGCCAGTGGTGGGCTTTTGTGTTCGTTGCTCTCTCTGCCTCATGAGGAAGCTTCACTGATGAGAACTGAGAGATGCATTAGTATTCTCTCCACCCCATTCCACTATGTTCCACTACACATAGAGGTTCCATTATAGATTTGTCACTTAGGATGTGACCAGTCACGCAACTCTAGTCTCTATGAGTGGCAACTGATACAGTTAGTTATCTGTAAGTATAAAGATCCATATCTTTATGAAGATTCATTCTGGGAATGTGATAGGATTATGTGGCCTCATGGTGGTGCCAGGATAAGGACTGTGGATCCAGTGATGGTCTTTGCTGTGGAGTGACTAGTCTTAAGTATTCACTGAATTAATGATCTCTAAAGAGGATCTGCAGATGCCTGGTGATTGTGCTGATCTATTGAATTACATGTTTCTTGCATTTTGTCATCCATTATACAGTTCTTACTCATAGTATTCTCTTTATCCAAATCACTTATGCTTCTTATATTTCATAGAACTGTACTTATCAAGGTGTAAGAACACTTTTGACTCCTTCCCACACTTGGGGCAAATGGAGAGCAGAAAGAGAAGGCCATTTCATGCTGTCAAATACCACATGATTTCTATGTTAAACATGGCCCCACATGAGTTCTCTTGGATCAAGGGTACAAAAGCGACAGCCTATGGGCAACATGCCTCTTGATGACAAGTGTATGAGTCCTCTGGTCCCTGCTAAGGGCCAGATGCATAGCACCAACATCAGTAATATAAGTGATGGGAGGCAGGGACAAGATAATTCCAGAAACATGTGTGCCAACTAGGCTGGTTTATTCAATGTAAAGAACAAAAAAGATCCTGTTTGAAACAAGGTGGAAGGAGAAGGGAAGCAACCCAAGTTTATTCTCTCCCATCTACACATACACAGCGACATGTGTGTACCCACATTCGCACATATGAGTATGCAGACAAACAAGTTTTGTTGGATTACAGTCACACATATTGATTTATGTATTATCTGTAAGTGCTTTTGTGTCCTGAGGGCAGAGTTGGGTAGGTACAATAGGGGTCTATGAGACACGCAACCTACAATATTATTTTATATGGAGAGTTAGCTGTCTTCAGACAACATTTGCTAACTACTTCTGCCTCAACAGATGCACAGGCTCCTTGGAGTGTCCTGTGTAAATATGCTGCTGTCCTCTCTAAAAATCACTTCTCAAGAGACAACATTTCTGCATTTCTGAAAGGGCTTTTGTTCTTTTCCCAGACGGGAGACATGAGTCAACCTCATTTTATTCAGAAAATTAGGACACGTCAACCTCTTTCACCACCTTCATTTCTTGGCATCTCTTGAGGCTTCAAGAGACACACATTTCCATCCAACTCATTTTGCTAGAAATTCTTTAAAATTGATATGACGGGGGGCTGGAGAGATGGCTCAGTGGTTAAGAGTGCCGACTGCTCTGGCAGAGGACCTGGGTTCCATTCCCAGCACCCACATGGCAGCTAAGAACTGTCTTTAACTCCAGTTCCAGGGGAACCCAACACCCTCTTCTGACCTCTGTGGCATTGCAGGACACGGGTGCACCAACCTACATGCAGACAGTACCACTCATACACATAAAAAATAATAAATAGAATAAAATTGATATGACGTTTCTCTAATGATATTCACTGTGTATCATTAGTTGATGTTAATGATGAGAGGGAGTACGAATGAACGTTTCCAAATGGGGAAATATTTCAGCAGATGCTCTTATGTAGTTTCAGCTCTGATTTTTTGAGATGGAGTTTCAGTATGAAGCTTTGGTTGGCCTAGAACTCACTATGTAGACCTGGCTGTCCTAGAAAGCAGAGAGAACCACCTGCCTCTGCCTCCAGAATGTTAGGATTAAATGTGTGTGCCCCTATGCCTGGCCAAATGCTCTTGCTTTATATAACCTCCTTTAAATTTTTACTTGTGTAAATTAGACTTTTGCAAGAGAATAGATTGTTACTTTGTTATCTAACTTTTCCTAGGAATGTTAAAATATTCATATGAAATAATTCTCCTTTTATAAAATAAACTGTCACTATCAAAATGATCTAAATACGTGAAGGACAAATTAGAATGATGTTTCAAAAATAATGCTATGGAGGCTGGAGAAATGGCACAGTGGTAAAAGGCACTGTCTGCTCTTGCAGAGGTCACGGGTTTGATTCTCAGCACCCACATGGTGGCTAATAATTCCAGTCCAGAATTCCAGTTCCAGGGGAACCCAATGTCTTCTTCTTATCTCTGTGGTCATAGCACAACACGGGTGCACCCATTCATGCAGGCAGTACATGCATAACACATAAAAATTAAAAAAGAAAGAAAAAAAGGAAAGAAATAATACTGTGATATTAACAGCTATATGGAGTGGTCAAAGTTTATATTTCACACAGGAAATATTAACTTCTTTTTAGCTATCAGCTCTAAATTTCATAGACCCTTGTGGTTCAGGAGTGGATATTAATTTAGTATAAGTTTTATGATTTTCAAATAGACTTCTGTCCTAAGAGGATAGTAAATGTCTTTTTCTCTTTTTTTTTCTGGATTAATGTTCCTTTCCCCCCTTTATTTGTTTATTTTTTAAAGGGATTCTACAATATAAGAACACAGTTGTTTTCAGATCACATTGACATTGCTCAGTTTGCCATACAATTAGGTAATTATCCAGAGATGAGGGATACCATTCATTGTTTGTTTTTCTGGGACTGTGTTACTGGCTCAGCATGATATCTTCTAGCTCCAACCCATTTACCTGCAAATTTCATGATGTCATCTTTCTTTACTGCTGCATAGAACTCCATTGTGTACATGTACCACATTTTCTCTATCCGCTCATCAGTTGAGGGGCATTTGGGTTGGTTCCAGCTCCTTGCTATTGTGAAGAGAGCTGCAATAAACATGGCTGTGCATGTATCTCTGTGGTGGGGTGAGTCTTGAGGGTATACACCCAGGAGTGGTATGGCTGGGTCGGGTGGCAAGTTCATTCCAAGTCTTCCAAGGGTTCTCCACACTGTTTTCCATAGTGGCTGTACAAGTTTACATTCTCACCAACAGTGGATGAGTGTTCCCCTTTCCCCACAACCTCTCCAGCACTTGGTAGCATTTGTTTTCTTGATCCTAGCCAGTCTTATTGGAGTAAGATGATATCTTAAAGTGGTTTTAATTTGCATTTCCTTAATTATTAGTGACATTGAACACTTCTTAAGATGTTTCTCAGCCATCTCCAATTCCTCACTTGTGAAGTCTCTGTTCAGTTCTTTGCTCCATCTATTGAGTGGGTCATTCGTTTTCTTTCTTCTTTGTTTTTTTGAGTAGTTTATATATTCTGGAAATCAATGCTTTGTCAGATGTTTCTGCGGTGAAGGTTTTCTCCCACTCTGTGGGTTTTCTCTTCACTTCTTTGATTGTTTCATTTGATGTACAGAATCTTTTGAGTTTAATTAGGTTCCATTTGTCAATTGTCGACCTTAATTCTTGTGCAGCTGCTGTCTGATTTAGGAAGTCTTTTCCTATGCCTATGACTTGTAGTCTGCTGCCAACTTTTTCTTCTATTGCCTTCAGAGTTTGGGCTCATCTTTTTCATTCATATTGTTTGAATCTCAGCATCTGGGAAACATATGAATTGGATTTTTTTAGTAGCTACAATTTGGACTTATTTTTCACTGTAAATTTATCCTGTAGTAGGGATCATAACCAACATCCACACATATTAAATCTATGACAAAACTCATTAGCTGCTTTAAAAACAGCCAGTCATGATAACAGAAAAGAAATCTTGTATAAAATTAGTATTTTAGAAATTAATAGTTTTTATTATTCTATCATGTCATATTCTTCCTGCTAAAATGGGTTCACTAATGTTTTACTTTTTCTTGGGTAGATTTTGATAATAACTATTATATTATTAGGCAGTGTCTTGTTTATTAACATCATGTCTGTTATCTGGCTTCTGGATATCCATGGGCCAATCAAGTACTATTTTGATCTGTTAACTGAGTGACTTGGCTTTGTTTTTTTTTTTTCTCATAAAAATGCAACTTAATAATAGATATTTTAGAAATATTATATGAAGGGTATGTAGCCAACTGATGAAACTCCTATAATCATCTGGAGTGTGTGTGTGTGTGTGTGTGTGTGTGCATTCACAGAGATGTGAGATGTTTATGCAGAAAAGACCTGAATCAGAACATTACTTATTTACCATGCTTTCTCTCTATCAGTTATCATCATTTATTAAAACATCAATTAAACAAGAATAAATTTATGTTCATTCACTACTTGTAGGTAAAACTGAATGACTGAAGAAAACATTAATCTTTTTAGTCTCATTTTAAGTTATACTGTGAGTATTTTTTAAATTTTATTATTTTTTAATTTTATGTGAACAAGTATATTGCCTGCATGTGTGTAAGTGCACTCATGTCATGAAATGCCCATGGAGGTCAGAAGAAGGTGTCAAACTTCCTTAGAACTGGAGCTACTGATAGTTGTTAGCTGCTGTGTGGGTGCGGATTCAAACTTAGAACTTCTGTAAGAACAGCCAGTGCTCTTTACTACTAAGCTATCTTTCAAGCCTCAAATATGAATCTTTTTTATTTTTATTTTTAAAATATTTTATTTTATATGTGTAACTGTATTGCCTACATGCATGTAAGTGCAGCTGTGTCATGCAATGCCCATGGAGGATAGAAGAAGGTGTCAGACACCCTGGAACTGGAGTTATGGATGGTTGTTTGCCATCATGAAGACAAGGCATGGAAAGAATTTCTAGACTGAGCAGAACACAGAAATACCACAGTAATTTAAAAGATAATATAATTTTATTTTTTATATTTTTTAAGATATAATTTTAAATAATTTTAAGTAATTCTGATTTAAAAGAATATTTGAATTTGGAGTGAGAGCAGTAAAAAAATCTTGGAGAAGACGGTACCATTTCTTATATTTGTTAATTTCTAATGTTATAAGAATTTAAGCTGCAAAACCATTTTTATGACTCAAACAACATGAGATCCCAACTTTATATTGTAGTGGAATGCATTGTTAAGCATCTTGTTAGGACATCTGAAAAAACTTCCTTACAATGTCAAAGGAAGTTTTACATCATCCCACTGAGGGATGATATAATTCTTGACTTTCTATAATATTTAGGAAGCTGGTCCCATGCGCTTTACCACACCAAGTAAGATGCAGTAGTAGGTAGTTAGTGCTGTACAGTTTGTATAATTTGCCCAAAACTGATCCATAGGTTAAATTCATGAATTTTGTTGTGGTGTGGGAACACTGGGAGAAAAAAGCACATAGACTCTAGGTTCCAATTAGCTGAATTGGATTTTTTTTTTTGGACTGGCCAGGACTGTACCCAGGTCATAGTTTGTAGGGTACAGCATTGAGCCAAATCAGGAAGAAGGCTTTTAAAAGCAAATAAGAAAGAAAGAAAGAAAGAAAGAAAGAAAGAAAGAAAGAAAGAAAGATACACAATTACTTTACTTTGAAATTACAACTGTGTAAAATAACATCATTATTTCCTGGTGTTAATAGTGGCAAAGCAAGTTGGGAAGTTTTACAGAAGCCAAAGTAAGTAGTTAGTTAACCATTTCACATGAGAGAGGGGAAAGGTGCTTTTGTAGTCAGCACTTCCTAGACTTGTTTATTTAGGCCTGGGTTCAACCATCAAGATGGAGTCACTAAAACAAAATGAAGTTATCTAGGGTGTGTACACCATCATATTTTAGTACATTTATATTTTTATTGCATACATTGAATTGTTAGTAAATTGCTGTAGCCTAGAATGAGTTAATTTAGAATAAAACGGAATTCAGGAGTTTCTGAGGTGGCAACTCAGCCCAAGAAGTGAATGGGTTATAAAACAGTGCTCATTAAAAACCTGGTCATTGGAAAACCAGATGGGACACAGATGAATTCTTCCTCTGTTCCATGGAAAAATCATCCTGGGACAGTCTCCATTTTACTTAATATCTATCTCCCTTGCTAGTTAATGTCTTCCTCCTAGTTATTGCATACTTTAATTAAGACCTAAGTGCATTATGTTATTTTTACTTATCTTATTTGCTATTACCAGGATTTGTGAATGCTCTTGATGGTTAACTGCCTTCCCCTGAGGTTTTAATTCACCTGCCTGATCTATGAAGTTCTCTCCCCTCATCTTTGTGTGAAGCACATTTCTTAGAGTCTTGGCCATTTTCCTGTGCTTTCTGAGATCCTTGCTTTCCCCTTTACATAAGCTTGTAACAATGAGCAATAAAGTGAAACTTGCCATATGAGATTTACAGAGACTTTCATGATGCTTGCTTAAAGAGGTTTTGCAGAAAGGATGAGTTTCCGAGAGGCTAGCTGCCTCTGCACTGCTTGCTGCCACAACTCATGGGGAGCAAAGCATAGGTCAGCAGTAAATGAGTAATATATTTGATTTATTAAAGTTAATAAAATGAACAAGTTTCTACCTCTGTAGAGTCTTTCCTAGTATTAGCACTATAGAATTACACAACTCTACCCAGTGTATTGTCTCAAAAACTTCTGCTGTATCATCTTCCTTCCAATGACAACCATTGCTCAGATCCATTCTAATTACATGTACTTACTTTCATACATTCCAACTTAATCTGGATGATCTTCCTCACCCTACAAGAAAACCAAAGTGGCAAGAAACACAAGGGTCCATTCACTAGACAGTGATGAGCTTTCTGATTGCTGAGGTGAGTCACTATGAACCCTTGCCTCTGGTAGTCCTGGTGGTGATGTGGAAAAATCAACAGAGAGCCTCTGAAAACTTTAGGTGTGCTCTCCATGCCTCCTAGGCAAATACTCTCCTAGAAGAGTGCTACTCAAGAATTCTGGTTTACCCTCTCAGCTTTATTACTTCCTGTAATCCTGATGGACGTGTCTCATTTAAACTGCTTCCTTTCTTGCTTCTCATAAAACTAGAATGTGAGGAGCAAATAACTATGCAAGAAACAAAACAGCAACAAAGTTACAGATGAAAATTAAATTTCAAAGCCAGAGTTGACTCTCTGCTTATGAAATGCTTGCTGTACAAGTGTGAGGACCTAGAACACACACAGCCAGCCAGTGGCCTCTCTGAAATTCCAGTGCATGGGACAGAGACAGGGAATTTTGTGACCAAACTTTCTGGCCAGAGTATCCCAAAAGGAGAGTGCCTGGTTCATTGAGAGACCCTGCCACAGTATAAGGTGGGGGAGGGTGAGTCAAGAGGACTGACATGAGTCAGAGGCCAGTCAGGTACATAGCAGAACTGCCTGTGGAAAAGGGGCAGTAAAGTAGGGGCAAAATAGAGAAGCAGAAAACTGGTGACATTTATTACAAGGATCTTAAGTACATTTTGCCTAATTTTGTATTTGCTTAATATTCTCAAGGATGTTTTATAAATATTTCATTATTTTTAGGATTTATTTTAATTATGAATCTGTGCATCTCTGGTTGGGTATGTGCATGTGAGTGCAGATGCCTGCAGAGGCCCAAAGAGGATGCAGGATCACCTGGAGATGGAGTTGCAGGCAGGTGTGAGTCACTAAATGTGGTCATATGATGAATGTAAGAATTAAGATAATTTAGCAACAACTGCCTAATCAAGATCAAAATAGAGCAGTAAAAGAAAGATTACACTTATTGTTATGAGAGACAAATAGAATGTAAATGGAGAATGAAGAGAAAGCAACAAATCTGTATCGAATGTCATGACAAAGAATGAACTTGCACATCAGAACCATGTTAGCATAAGGAAGGGATAAATAGTTCTTCAAGATATAATGCTCATACTTTTATTATTTTGATGGAGTTATTTTCTAAGGATAAAGACCAAAGTGAGATACATTGCACAGTCTCAAATTTAGCCATAACGACTGCCACAGAAAATTATTTCAATTGTTGCAGTAGTAGCAATTTCATATTGGGGGTAATAAACAGCTATGTATTTGAGCTTAAAGGAATCTCAATGAGAGGGAACTCATGGGTGATACTGTACACCAAGCCAAATACACATGGCTGCAAATTTTGTAGAATCTAGTGAAAATCTCATGTCTGTCTTATCTGTAGAAAAATGAAATTTCTTACTCTATGCTTATCAAATAAACTTCTTTTTGTAATAGATGGAAGCTGTTGCAAAGTTCTTCAATTGATCACACACAGAGAATAGATCTTTGAGATATGTGCAGCCCTAAGTGACACATCTGCAGTGGAACCTGTACGCCCAAGACTCATGAAACAGTGGAAAAGGATGTAGAGAGAATACTAGTACATCCCTCAGTTCTTGCCAGTGAAGCTTCTTGAAACAAAGTGAAATGCTAACAGAAGCTCACAACTGGCCAAGGCATAAAGAATAACGGACTGCAGACTACATGTCGCTGGATAGGACTCTTATGTTAAACCTCATTCATCCGTACCTCAGGACCATTGTGGAAGAGAGGGTTGAAAGGGTGTAAGAGTCATGGTGGGTCCATATATTAAGGACACAGAAGGTTTCAGGCCTCTGGAAACATGCTGATGTGAACTTGTTAGAGAAGAACACAGGATAGAATTGTCAAATGGGCAGCAGGCCTCAACCACAGCTGAACTATTGACAAATGATTAATGCAGGGTGAGGGAGAATTGATCCTTAAGGACTGACTCTACCTAGGCTGACTATGCTCCAGTGGATGAACTTGCATTGAGGGGCATCTGGGTACAAGTGCTTGACCAGATACGACTTAACATATATAAAAGAATGCATGAAATACAGTAGGGGGAGTTGTTGAGGGTACCGATATGGGAAAAGGGTCTAAACATGATTAAGATCTATTACATGAAATGCACAAACTCTCTATATATTTATCTAGAGATATAGGTATAGATGATATAGATAGGTAGATAGATAGATAGATAGATAGATAGATAGATAGATAGATAGATAGATAGCTTGGAAGTTTGGGAACTTGCCTTTAATACCAGCACTTGGGAGGCAGCAGAAAATGATGTCTGTGAGATGGAGAATAGCCTGGTCTACATAGTGAGTACCAGGCCAGCTTTGGCTACAGGGAGACCTTGTCTCCAAAATATATAAAAAGTATATATATATATATATATATATATATATATGCATATATATATATATATATATATATATTTATACACACATACGTAGAGGGGCTGGGAAGACAGCTCAGTGGTTAAGAACACTGGCTGCTCTTGCAGAAGACCCTGGTTCAGTTCCCAACATCCACATGGATGCTAACAACCTTCTGTAACTTCAGTGCCAGGGCATCCATAGTGCTCTTCTGGCTACCAATGGCATTACATGAATGTGTGTACTTCCTTGCAGGCAAAATACTGATACACATAATTAAAAAAAAATTTAAAAATTGGTGCTGGAGTAATTGCTCAGTAGTTAAGAGCATTGGCTGCTCTGGCAGAGTACCCAATTTCAGTTCCCAGAATCAGGCTAATGGCCATCTATAAACTCAATTCCAAGGGATCCAATGCATGCCCTCTTGACCTCCACAGTCATTGCATGGAATGGGTGAACACTTACACATGTTCAAGTTATACACTCATACACATAAAAATAATTAATAAACATATTAAAAATAAACAATGTATGATTAGCATGCAACTCACAAGCTGGAGCTCAAAAGGCTACAGAGTATAGTCAGTATCAGGTCTTGAGGCAAGAACACCAGCAGCCTCTTTCCCTTTGTTAGCTAGAGAAGCCCTACATGTATACACCCTTGTTCTTTTAAGGTATATTCAACTTGATATCTTCTTTCCTATTTTAAAACTGAAAAAGGAATATGTGATAATAGTGAAACTATTTGAAGGAAACACATGAAATTAATCAGAAAAATGAATGTTATTCCAGTGTTTCCTATTCATTAGCCAATTATGATTTTCATATCAATTGCAGTGTCACAAATAAATGAATAACTTTTCAGAGTTTGCACTGCATACTCAACTGATTATCACAAAATTAATTTACATGTTTTCAAATGAATATACACAACAACAATAAAATTCTTGAAGTCTGAATGAAGTTTGCAATTAGGCTAATGCATTAGAAAGATTAGTAGAGAAAAGACAAGCTCTCTTCTCATAAAGCAGGTAAGTGGCCTGCATCTATATTGCTGTATAGAACTTTGAAGTTCTTGGGGTAGATGGAATGTGACTTTTTATAAAGGTAAAATTTCAAGCCAGAGAAATGGCCCTGTTAGTCTCAAGTTTAGCTCATGGTTGTTCCTGTAAGTTAGAATCTTGGTCTTTATTATACTATTTATACCACTCCAAACAAAAGGAGGAGGAGGTAGAAAATTATAAAATTATGAAAATGCTGGTTCACCTTCAGCTAATTTGTGAGTTGCTGCTGTATTCTGATTGTGAAGCAGAAGCTCCTTCCAGGATGGGTTTGGCTGTTAAAACCATGGTTTGGGTCTGTAACTGCAGTTGTCCCACCTGGCACAGTGGATGCTACATCATCCCAAATCCACATTTCAGAATATGGAGTGCTTTTTGGAGCTTGTTATAGAACTGAAAGAAAGTTGATTTTTCTGACTCAAGTTTAAGTTTTCCCATAGAAAACGTAGAAGAAAGTCTGATGTGAATGAAGTTTGGTCAGATTTGCTGGCATCTGTACTCCCCATGGACTCACCCTTTTCTGTGAGAATAGGTTGGCACTATATTTATCTATTTTTCTCTATAATGGTAAGCTCAATTCATGAACTACATGCACATTCATCTCCACTGGCATATATCAGACATATTGGACTAACTTTGCTTCTCAACATGAGCACAAGTGAGATCAATCTTGGTTTATGACTCACAGTGATAGAAAAATACGTGTGTACAAATACATGTGTACATCTTTTTAAAATACTATTTTTATTTTTTTGTCTTTTAGAGACAGGGTCTCTCTGTAGCCTCAGCTATCCTGGAATTCACTCTGTAGACCAGGCTGGTCTTAAACTCACAAAGATCTGCCTGCCTCTGCCTCCCAAGTGCTAGGATTAAAGGCATTCACCACCATGCCTGGCTTATTTTTATTTTTTATGTTGATGAGTGTATGTGTAGGTTAAGTGAACCCATATTGGACAATGCCTGCAGAGGTCAGAAGAGGGTGTTGGCTCATCTGGAACTGGAATTACAGTACGTTGTTAGCTGCCATGCGGGTGCTGGGAATTGAACCAGGGTCCTCTCCAAGAGCAACCAGTGATCTCCACTGCTGAATCATCTCTCCAGCCCTCAAATGTACATTTAATGGTTAACTAAAGTTAGCATTTTGTCATCTTTTTTTTTAAAATTAGTTTTTATTGATGCTTTGTGCATTTCATACATTTTTCCAATTCAGTTCAGGCTTATTTCCCTTTCCCTCCCCCCCACCCCCACCCCATCCCAGATCATGCATTCTGCCATAACTGTCCTGCATCTTTCTCTCAGTTTTTTTTTTTTCATTTTTAGCTATAAGTGATAATCCATGAGTACAAGCATCCTTCATGCAAAACCTATCTGCAGGCTGTTTGTGCCCCAAACCCACTCACGCGCCCCCCATCCAGTGGGGGTGCGAGGTTGTTTGTTCAATCAAGTTGATCAAAATGCGTTGTCCAGACTACATTGCTGTGTTTCACCATTCCCCCAACGCAGCCCTTACATTCTACCACGCCCCCTCTTCCGCCAGGTTGTTCCCTCGGCTTAGAAAAGGGGCACAGTGGATGAGAGGTAAAACATCCATCTTCTCTGGCGCTGTTGACTTGGACTCTGGCAATTCTGGCGTTTTCATTTCATGGTGCTGACAAGTTTGTCCAGGAATACCTTTCGATCCTACTAATTGAAGAACAAGCATTAGATATATAGGTATTTAACGCCACTCAACAGTTTCTGTACACCAAAGGAAGCAATAAAAGGAAGTGAGGAGAAGGACCACAGAGTGGAGGAGGGGAAGGAACCTCACAGCAGATACATTGACAAAGCATTAATCAGAGTATACAAGCTAATCAAAAAAAAAAAAACAAAGAAGAAAGAAAACCAATGAAAATCATTCAAAAGGATGGAGCAAAGTCTGAAAGGGACTTCACAGATGGAGGCGGTTAGAGATGGCGCGAGAAACATCTTAAGCCCCCACGCTGTTCAACATCCTGATAACTTAAGGAAATGCAAATTCCAAAACCACTCTGACCCGACTCTACCACCCACTCTGCACTCCAATAAGACGGCCCCTGAGATCCAGGAAATCATGGATTGACCTACCGAGTGCTGGAGAGGTGTGGGGAAAGGAGAACACTCATCCCTTGCTGTGGGAATTGTAAACTTGTACAGATGCTGATGGAAAGGCAGTGTGGCGAACCCTTAGCCCAAGACTCAAAGATGAGGCCTATCCATTTGACCCAGTCACTACCACCCTTTGGGTATATACCCAGCAAGACACAACTTACTGCAAAAGATACATGCACAGCTATGTTTATGCAGCTCTGTTCAACAATAGGCAAAAGCTGGAACAGCCCAGGTCCCTTCAACTGACGCGGGATACGAGGAGAAAATGTGGTACATGTATACAATGGAATACTATGCAGCAGTAAAGAGGGACAACATCATGAAATTTGCAGGTAAATGGATGGAGCTGGAAGACATTATGTTAAGTGAAGTAACACAGTCCCAGAAAAACAAACGACAAATGGTGTCCCTCATATGTGGATGCTAGTACCAACAACCCAGATATAAATATTTCTCATGGAGAGGGAGGCATAGTAAAAGAACAACAGAAAGACTGCATCAGAAAATGGGCATTTTGTCATCTTTTAATGCAAGCTTTGCATTGCCGGGCATGGTGACGCATGCCTTTAATCCTAGCACTTGAGAGGCAGAGGCAGATGGATCTTTGTGAGCTCCAGGCCATTCCTGTCTACAGAGCGAGTTCCAGGGCAGCTGGGGCTACAGGGAAACCCTGTCTCAAGAAGACCAAAAGAATATTTTTATCAATTGTGCCCCTCGGCAGAGCCGTGGATCAGGGAACACAGGGCCTGCACCCAGGCCTCCAGCGTCACCTCAGGTTCTGGCACAGACCAGGTGAGCATCTGCGACCCTCTGTGAAGCCACACAGTGTTGCCCGCAAGCTGGCCCAGTGAGGCACCCCCTCCACACACACAACTACCTGCAATTTGTGGTGTGGGCATCCTGGTGAGAATAGCAGTAGTGACTGCTGACTGTGGGGCACAAGGTAAAAGATGCCACTCCACAGTCAACCTAGAGGAACAGGCCTTCAACATCATCCAGTCAACAGAAAAGGATGGGAGAAGAACTCAGTAACAGAATGGAAGAAACAGAAAATAGAATATCAAGACTAGAAGATAATATAGAAGAACTGGAGAGCTTAAGCAAAGACTAAGTA
This sequence comes from Rhizomys pruinosus, assembly GCA_009823505.1. Lineage (NCBI taxonomy): Eukaryota > Metazoa > Chordata > Mammalia > Rodentia > Spalacidae > Rhizomys > Rhizomys pruinosus. Next base: position 2,195,230 of record VZQC01010763.1, read on the forward strand.
AAATTAAAAAAAACAATCATAAAACAAGAGTGGAGTAAGCAGGAAATGTGGGACACCATGAAGAGTCCAAACCTCTGCATCATAAGTAGAGGAAAAAGAATCCCAGGATAATGAAATTGACCAGATCTTCAACAGAATCATAAAAGAAAATTTCTCAATTGACAAAAGGTATACCCATACAAATACAAGAAGCATATAGAACACGAAATAGACAGATCAGAAAAGAAATTCCCCATTCATATCATAATCAAAATGTTAAATGCTCAAAACAAAGACAGAATACTGAAAGCCACAAGAGAAAAATAACAAGTTACATATAAAGAGAAATCCATCAGAATCACATTGTAAAAACCAGAAGAGTTTGAAAAAAAGTATCACCACTACTAAATGACTATAGATGCCAACCCAAGTTACTCTATGCCACAAAAATATCAGTTATAATCAAAGGAGAAAGGAAAATCTTCCATGACATAAACAAGATTAAAGAATACATATCTAGAAAACCAACCCTCCAGAACATATTTGAAGCAATTCAAAGGAAAGAGGGAAGGAGCAGCTATCCCCAAGCAGCAAGGGAAAGTAATTAATGAAGGTATAACCCCAGAAATACAAACCTAGACCAAAAATACAAACAGAAAATAAACTGAAGGGAAGTAATATACATCTTTCAATATTAACATTAAATATTAATGGTCTGAATCCCCAGTCAAGAGACACAGAATAGGAGAATAAATTATGAAAATGAATCCATCATTTTGTTGTCTACTAGAAACACATGTAACCTTCAAAGACAGGCACCATCTTAAGATGAAAGGATGGAAAAATATATGCTCCAAGCAAATGATACCAAAAATCAATCAGGAGTTGCTTTTTCAATATCAGACAGAATAAAATTCAAAGTAAAACTAATCAGAAGAGATGAAGAGATGAAGAAGGTCACAACATCCTTATCAAAGGATCAATCAACCATGAAGATTTCACAATCATAAATATATATGCATCAAACTGTGGTGCACTGATCTTTATTATTTTTTATTTATTTTACTTTATTTCATTTTTTAACAATAAGTAGTAAGTTATGAATGTGCACTGATCTTTATAAGCACAATCTTGCAGGACCTCAAGGCACAGATTAATCCCAGCACACTAATAGTGGGAGACTTCAATACTCAACTGAGCCCACTGGAAACATCAACTGGACAACGAATAAACACAGAGACATCTGAACTGAACAATAAGATACAACCAATGGACCTAACAGACATCTACCGAATATTCCACCTAAACACCAAATAATATACTTTCTACTAGGCACCCCATGGAACATTCTCCAAAATCGACCGTATACTGGGACACAGAGCAAACCTGAACAAATACAAAAAAATTAGAATAATTCCATGATCACAGTGCAATAAAGCTTAATATCAACCCCAGAAAGAGCCCTACTAGCTTCAAGAACACATGGAGACTAAAAATCACACTACTGAATACATTCATTAATGTATCAAAGGGGAAATAAGGAAAGAAATAACAACATTCCTGGCACTAAATGAAAGGGATGATACACTGCAAAAAAAAACCCATGGGACAATTTAAAAGCAGTCCAAAGAGGAAAATTTATAGCCCAAAGTACATACATCAAGAGAACAGAAAGAGCACAAATAAACAACCTAAAACAGCAACTAAAAACACTTGAGAGGCAGCAACAAATGAATCCTATACCCGACAGACAGGAAGAAATAACAAAAATCAAAATGGAAATCAATGAATTAGAAACAAAGAAAACAATGCAAAAAAATTAATGAATCCGAGAGCTGTTTGTTTCAAAGGATAAACAAGATAGATGGACCTTTTACCCAGTTGATGAAAAGAAGGAAAGCACAACTCCAAATCAACAAAATTACAGATGAAAAGGGAAACATCACAACAGATAAGGAAAAAGATCCAATCATATGGGAATACTTCAAAAACCTATACTCTACTAAATTTGAAAACCTAAGAGAAATGGATGAATATACGAAATCCTGGAATTGACCAAAACATAACCAGGAAGAGATCAATAGCTTAAACAGACCTATAATAAATGAGGAAATTGAAACTGTTATTTAAAAAACCTCCCAAATAAAAAAATCCCAGGCCCAGATAGACCTCAGAACAGAATGCTATAAGGCATTTAAAGAAGACCTACAGAAATTACTACTCAGATTATTCAAGAGGAAACTATAGACCAATTTCCCATTTCATTAATGAACATAGATACAAAAATTCTCAAGAAACTACTTGCAAACCAGTGAGATGCCTATGAGGGCAGAATGCCTCAGGTGGGCTGGGAAAATGTGGGCATACAGGGACCCGGCAAGAGGCCTGGGGCTCAGGGACTAGGTGGGACACCATGCCCCACCTCCTGGACATGGGCCGAGTCAACCAGCCACCCTCAGCAAGACACCTATGGGCCAGGAAAGCATGGTCAAATGGCCAGCACCAGAGGCCTGGTGCTCAGGGACCAGGTGGGACACTGTGCCCCTCTTCCTGTTTGATGGATGTGGAGGGAGTCACCAAGCCAGGCTCAGGGGGCTGGTTTGCAGGTCAAGAGAGCAAACCTAGAGGGAGAGAAAGACAGACTCTGAAAAGAACCAGAGGGAGAGAATGACAAACTCTGGAAGGAAGTGGAAACGTTGAAAAGATCCCAGGCTGAAAAAGAAAAAAAGAAACTGACCTGCGAAGCAAGGAGCTACAAGTAGAGGATGACAAGCTCCAAAAGGAAGTGGACATACTAAAGAAATCACGGGAAGAAGTGAAAAAGGAAATTAAACACTCATCCAATCAACAGGAAAGGATGGGAGAAATCCTGAGAAGCAGAATGGATGAAGCAGAAAATAGAATATCAGACCTGTAGGATAACACAGAATAACTAAAATGCTCAAGTGAAGATTACGAAAATTAAAAAAATAATCCTCACAAGAGTGGAACAACTAGGAAATGTGGGATACTATGAAAAGACCAAGTCTCCGCATCATAGGGATAGAGGAAGGAAAAGAATTCCAAGACAGCGGAATTGATCATATCTTCAATGGGCTAATAGAAGGAAATTTCCCCGAAGTGAAGAAAGACAAACCCAAACAAATACAAGAAGCACATAGAACACCAAATATACAAGACCAGAAAAGAAATTTCCCACACCATATTATAGTTAAAATGCTAGATACTTAAAACAGAGACAAAATACTGAAAGCTATAAGAAAAAAACAACAAATTACATACAAGGGGAAACCCATCAGAATTACAGCTGACTTCTCAGTGCAAACATGAAAGCTGAAAGAATGTGGACCAAAGTATCCCCAGTCGCTAAAAGACTTTAGATGTCAACCCATATTACTATACCCAGCAAAAATGTCAATTGTACTTAAATGAGAAAGAAAAATCTTTCATGACATAAACAAAATGAGAGAATACATGTCAAAAAACCCCAACACTTCAGAAAATACTTGAAGCAATTCAAACAACAGAGAAAAGGAGCAACTATCCCCAAGCAGCTAGAGCAAGAATTAATAAAATCATAACTGTAAATACAAACCTAGACCTAGAATGCAAACAAAAAATAAGTTGAAGGAAGCAACATACATCTCTCAATAATAACCTTACATATTAATGGTCTAAACTCCCCAATCAAAATACATAGGCTGGGAGAATGGATTAGGAAACAGAATCCATCTATATGCTGTCAACAAGAAACCCATCTCACCCTCAAGGACAGACACCAACTTCAAAGTGAAAGGATGGAAAAAAATATTCCAACCAAATGGTACCAAAAAACAAGCAGGAGTTGCTAACCTAATATTAGGCAAAATAGACCTCAGAGTAAAATCAATCAGAAGAGACAAAGAGGGCCACTACATCCTTATCAAAGGAACAATTAACCAAGAAGACTTCACAATCCTATATGTTTATGCACCAAACTTGGGTGCAGTGAACTATATGAACATAATTCTGCAGGTCCTCAAGACACAGATTAATCCCATCACTCTAATAGTCTGGGACTTCAGTACCCCACTGAGCCTGTTGGATATATCAACTGGACAAAAAAAATAGACAGACGTTGGAACTGAGCAATACAATACAACAAATGGACCTCACAGATATCTGCCAAATATTCCACCCAAACACCAGAGAATCTACTTTCTATTCAGTGTCCCATGGAACATTCTTCAAAATCGACCACATCCTGCGACACAAAATAAATCTCAACAAATACAAAAGGATTGAAATTATTTCGTGCATTCTGTCAGACCACAGTGCAATAAAGCTCAATATTAACAACAGAATAAGCCCAGCTAGCTACAAGAACACATGAACACTAAACAACACAATCCTGAATAATGAACGGGTCAGGCAAGCAATAAAGAGTGAAATAAATATATTTATGGAACTAAACGAAAATGACAATACAACACAATAAAACCTGTGGGATGCTTTAAAAGCAATCCTGGGGGGGATTAATAGCCCTAAGTGCCAGAGAGAGAGAGAGAGAGAGAGAGAGAGAGAGAGAGAGAGAGAGAGAGAGAGAACAAATAAATGCTCTAACACTACAGCTAAAAACACTTGAGAGACAGCAACAAATGGATCCTAAGCCCAGCAGACAGGAAGAAATAACAAAAATCAGAGCAAAAATCAATGAAATAGAAACAATGAAAAGAATAAAAAAGTCAATGAATCCAAAAGCTTGTTATTTGAAAAGATAAACAAGATAGAGAGACCTCTAGCCCAGTTAACAAAAGAAAGAGCAACTACAAATTAATAATATTTTTTATGAAAAGGGAAACATCACAAGATACAGACAATCATATGAGAATACTTCAAAAACCTGTACTAAATTTGAAAACCTAATAGTAATAGATGAATAGGGGCTGGAGAGATGGCTCAGCAGTTAAGAGCACCGACTGCTCTTGCAGAGGACCCGGTTTCAATTCCCAGCACCCACACGGCAGCTAAGAACCGTCTTTAACTCCAGTTCCAGGGGAATCTGACGCCCTCTTCTGACCTCTGCAGCATTGCATGACATGGGTACACCAACCTACATGGAGAGGGTACACTCACACACATAAAAATAAAATGAAATAAATTAAAAAATTTAAAAAAGAAATGGATGACTATCTGAAGTCCTGGGAATCAATGAAGCTTAACCAAGAAGAGATTGACAGTTTAAACAGATCCATATCATATGAGGAAATTGACGAAGTAACACAAAACCTCGTAATTAAAAAATGCCCAGGCCCAGGTGGTTTTACAGCAGAATTCTATAAAACATTTAAAGAGACCTTACAACTTTTACTACTCAAACTTTTCAGAAGCATACATACAGAGGGAAATCTCCCAAATTCCTTCTATGAAGCCAGCATCACTCTAATACCCAAACCAGGCAAAGACACAACCATAAAAGAAAACTATAGACCCATCTCATTAATGAACACAGATGCAAAAATTCTCAACAAAATACTAGCAAATTGCATACAGACCCACATCAAAGAGATCATTCATAATAGTCAAGTTGGATTCATACCAGAGATGCAGGGATGTTTCAACATATGTAAATCAATAAATATCATAAAACACATAAGTGGACTGAAAGACAAATATCACACAATCATCTCAATTGATGTGGAAAAAACCTTTGACAAGATCTAGCATCCCTTCATGTTTAAAGTTATAGAGAGAATTGGACTGAAGGGATCATTCCACAATACAATCAAAGCCATATACAACAAACCCATAGCCAACATCATCTTAAATGGAGAAAAACTAGAAGGATTCCCCTTAAAGGCAGGAACCTGGAAAGGCTGCCCCTATTATCATTCCTCTTCAATACAGTGCTTGAAATGCTTGCTAATTGGAAAAAAGGAAGTCTCACTCTCCCTTTTGCAGATGATATGATAGTTTACCTGAGGGATGCTAAAAACTTCACCAGAAAACTCCTAGAAACGATTAAGAATTTCAGTAAAGTGGCAGGATACAAAATTAACCTAAGAAAATCGGTAGCCTTTCTACCAACAACAAGCAACTGCAGAAGAAATATAAGGAGAACTTCCCACTGGCAATAGCCTCAAAAAAATAAAATACCTGGGAACAAACCTAACCAAAGATACCAAAGACTTCTACAACAAAAATTATAAGCCCCTGAAGAAGGAAATTGAAGATGACATCAGAAGATGGAAAACCTCCCATATTCATGGATTGGAAAAATTAATATAGTAAAAATATCCATTCTACCCAAATTAATATACAGATTCAATGCAGTCCCAATCAAAATTCCCATGAGTTTCTTTACAGACTTGCAAAAAAATCCTTAAATTTATATGGAAAAACAAAAGATCCCCAATAGCTAAAGCAACCCTGAGTGAAAAATGCAAGAGGGGATTACCTTACCAGATTTCAAGCTATATTACAGGGCTATAGTAATAAAGACAGCCTGGTACTGGCAAAAAAACACACCTTTGACCAATGGAACAAAATTGAAGATCCATACATGAGCTCATACAATTTCAGCCACCTCATATTCAGTAAAGGGTCCGAGAAAAGCTCACTGGGGGAAATATAGCATCTTCAGTAAATGGTGCTAGCAAAACTGGATCATCATTTATAGAAGAACAAAATTAAACTTCTACCTCTCACCCTGTACAAAAATCAACTCCAAGTGGATCAAAGACCTCAATGTGAAACCCCAAACTCTGAAAGTTATAGAAGAAAAAGTTGATAGCAATCTACAGAACATAGGAGTAGGAAAAGACTTTCTAAATCAAACATCAGCCACACAGGAAATAAGGTCAGCAACAGACAAATGGGACCTCATCAAATTCAAAAGATTTTGTGCAGCAAAAGAAACAATCAAGGAAGTGAAGAGAAAATCCACAGAGTGGGAGGAAACCTTCACCAGTGATACATCTGACCAAGCATTAACATCCAGAATATATAAACTACTCAAAAAACAAAGAGGCAAGAAAACAAATGATCTCCTCAAAAGATGGAGTAAAAAGCTGAACAGAGACCACTAATGAGGAATTAAACATGGCCGAGAAACATCTTAAAAAGTGTTCAACATCATTAATAATTAAGGAAATGCAAATTAAAACCACTATAAGATATCATCTCACTCCTATAAGACTGGCTAATATCAAGAAAACAAAAGACATCAAAAGCTAGAGATGTTGTGGGGAAAGGGGAACACTCATCCACCGATGGTGGGAATGTAAACTCATATAACTGTGGAAAGCAGTGTGGAGATCCTAAAAGACTCAAAATGAGCCTACCACCTGACTCAGCCATATCACTCCTGGGTATATACCCACAAGACTCATCCTACTGCAAAGATATATGCACATCTATGTTTATTGCAGCTCTCTACACAGTAGCAAAAAGCTGGAACCAACCCAAATGCCCCTCAACAGAGGAGTGGATAAGAAAAATGTAGTTTGTGAGTTCAAGGCCAGCCTGGTCTACTGAGTAAGTTCCAGGTCAGCTGGGGATACAGGGAGACCCATTCTCAAAAAGACAAAAACAAATGTAGTACATTTACACCATGGAGTTTTATGTAGCAGTAAAGAAAAATGACATCATGAACTTTGCCTGTAAACAGAGGGTACTCAAAGGCATTATGCTAAGTGAAGTAACACAGTCCCCCCAAAATCCCTAATTGGGAATTGTTTCCCTCATTTGTGCATCCTACCACCAAATTCCCAGTTGAAAGGCAAGCTGAGTGTTATTGTTATATTTCTGTCTATCTGAAAGCAACTGTGCTGTAATACTGTGAACCTCTTAATGGGTCCTAGAATTAACTTACCACTTATTTTCAGACATGGTAATAAATGTATATGGGTGGAAGGTATGCATTCATAATTTAGAATAATATAAACTTTAAAGGAAAAAGTATGAGTTCCTAAACACATTTCAGATTTAACATACAGTTTATTTCCAGAGGACATAATTCTGGTACATACATGATATTTATATAGACATATTTTTGAGCAATACAAATGGGAATGAGCAACAGTAACACAAGGACTGGGTCAAAGAACAGCCTGATACAGTAAAATTCTGCCCAAAGCAACAAACCTTCACAGAGAAAACTTTAAAAAATACTGAGAAAGATACAGGACATATTTGGCAGAATGAATAAAGGGGGGTGGGGTGGGGTGGGGGAAGAGAAAGGGGATTATGTCTAAATTGAACTGAAAAATGCTATATGAAATACACAAAACATGAATAAAAGTGTTATATAAAAAAACAAAGCCAAACAACAACAACAGAAACAATGGGGAATGGTTTCCCTCATTTGTAGATGCTAGCACCAAATCCCCAGTTGAAAGACAAGCTGAGCAACATTATTGTTATATTTCTTTCTATCTGAAAGCTACTGTGCTGCTATAATGTGAACCTCTTAATGGGCCCTAGAATTAACTTAGCACTTATTTTCACACATGCTAATTAACATACATGGTGTGTATTCATATTTTAGAGTAATAGAAAATTAAAGGGAAATGTGAATTTCTAAACATATTTCGGTGTTAACATACAGTTTTTTTCCTGGAAGACATAGTTCTGGTACATATATTGTGTTTATATAGGCATATTTTGGAGCAATACAAATGGGAGGGAACAACAACATAAGGACTGGGTCAAAGAATGGATTGATACAGTTAAATTTTGCCCAAAACAATAAACCTCTGCAGAGAAAAACTTTAAAAAGACTGAGAGAAAGATATAGGACCTATATAACAGAATGCATGAACTGGGGTGGGATGGGGATAAGGAAAAGGGAAAAATGTCTAAATTGAACTGAAAAATGATGTTGAAATACACAAAACATCAATAAAAGTATTATACTAAAAATACTTGCAAACTGGTTACAGGCATACAACAAAAAGATCATCTGTTAGGCCAGGTGTGGTGGCACACGCCTTTAATCCTACACTCAGGAGGCAGAGGCAGGCGGATCTCTGTGAGTTCAAAGTCAGCCTGGTCTACATAGTGAGCTCCAGGCCAGCTGGGACTAAAGGGAGAAACTGTCTCAGAAAAGATAAAACAAACAAACAAACAAACAAACAAAAAAAGATAATCGGTCATGAACAAGTTGGATTCATACCAGAGATGCAGGTATGTTTCAACATATGTAAGTTTATAAACATTGAGATCTCCTGAGACCGGTGGAAGCACAGGAAGGCAGGTAGGAACTGGGTGCTTCAGCAAGGCTGATTGTTGATTGACTTAACATAGCTAATCCATTAATCCAGTTATTTTTGGCTTAATTGGCTTTTGTGGCTGTGGGGGTGGAGTTATCCTCCCAGCTGGTATTAAAGGTAGAGTTGTGTGAGTCTTGAGATCTGAGACCAGCAGAAGTGCAGGTAGAGCACGAGCCCCCCTAACCCCCGCTGCCAACTGGGATTACGAAGGCATCTGAAGGAGGCAAAGGAAGGCTTCAACATAGTGAAGAGGCATTTAGGACTCACATTGGAATACAGGCAAGGAGAAGCCCATATGCCAGGAACACAAAGAAAGACAACATGGGAAAGGAGCAGGACAATCCTGCACCAAGCTCTACCAAACCTATGGAAGATTCCTACAGTGGGATCCCTCTGGGGATGCCCCAGGACACAGACATCAGAAACACAGTTGGGAACATATTTAAAGAACTACAAGATTATAAAGAACAAATCAAAGAACCGAGAAAAGAGAATGAAGAACTCAAGTAGGACCAAGAGAGAGAAAATGACAAACTCCAGAAGTAAGTAGAAACACTGAAAAGATCCCACGTTGAAAAAGATAAGGAAACCAACCAGTGAAGCAAAGAGCTACAGGAAGAGATTGAGAAGCTCCAAAAAGAAGTAGAAATACTAAAGAAATCAGAAGAGGAAATGAAAAAGGAAATCAAACAC
>VZQC01010769.1:0-44204 GCA_009823505.1 Rhizomys pruinosus
AAAGCAAAATAACCATAAGGACTGGCATGGCAAACTACCTCTACTGGTGCAGTAGTGGCACTGTTATCTGGGGGTTAATCGGTAGCTATCTAATTGGACTCAATGAGAGCCATCTCATGGGTGGCACTGTAAATATAGCCAAATCTACATGGCTGGAGGGGGGTCACAGATCTTAGAGAAAACCATATCTCTATCATATCTCTAGAAAAATGAAATTGCTTACCATATTTAGGAAATATGGATCCTTATATTTACAGACAAGTATACAGTATATCACTCATCAAAGGAGCTTCTTTTTGCAGAAGGAGGCTACTGCAGAGTTCCATAGCTGGTCATGCAGAGAATATATGTCTAAGAAACGCTCACCCCTAGGTGACAATCTACAGTGGAACCTCTACACCCAAGGCTCACAGAACACAGTGGAAGAGAGGGTGGAAAGAACACTAGTGCATCCCTCAACTCTCACCAGCAAAGCTTCCTTATACCAGAATACGATGCACACAGAAGGCCATAACTGTCTAAGTTTTAGAGAATAAGAGACTGCAGAGTGTGTGTCCTTGGATAGGACTCTTCTATCAAACCTTCCCTACCCATGGCCCAGGGACCATTACAGAAGTGTGGACAGAAAGATTGTAATAGCAAGGGTTGGTCCATGAACACAGGGAAACAGAGGCTTTCAGGCCACTGGGAACTTGGTCATGTGAACTTGTGGCAATGGTGGCCTCAAGCACAAGACCCTGGCCAACTCAATAAGACAAAGGCCCAGAGTGGTGCAAGGGAGACTGGCAGTGGGTGAGGCCCAGCCTGAGAACTGTTGGAAACCGATTATGGCTGGGTGAAGCAAAATAGACCTTCCTTAAGATTTCTAGAACAGACTCCAGTAGATGAACTTGCACCAAAGAACATCTGGATAAAATGCTTGACTAGATGGGACTTAACATGTATGGCAGAATACATGAGACCTGGTGGAAGGAAATGGGAAGGTGATCTAAATTTTATTAAGAACTGTTGTATGAACTGTACAAAAGCTCAGTAAAAATACTTTAAAAGAAGAAAATAAATGACACAGTCTTGGGGATCAAATCCAGTCTTACAAATCCTAAGTGTACTATGCCTGAGATTTAGCACCAACCTACTCAGCTGCATTTTAATACACCAATGATGAGATTGCTTGGAAAATTGGGAATGCAATCTCATGATAATAGCTGTAAAATAAATGCCCGGCAAATTTAACCAAGGAAGTAAATGAATTCTACAATGAATGTTATAAAAACCATAATGAAAGTAATAGAAGACAGAAAAGTACTCAAATTTCCCCCATATTCAAGGGCTAAAAGAATTAATAGTTAACATATCCATAATTCCCCAAAGCAATTTATAAATTCAATGCAACCCCTATCAAAATGCCACTGGCATTCTTCACAGAGCTGTATAAACAATTCCAAAATTCATGTTGAAGTACAAACGACTGACTAGCTGAGCAAAGCTGGAGGCATCTCAATGCCTGATTTTAAGACACAGACATACTATACGGCCAGAGCCATGAATACAGTATGAGACCTGAATGAAAATGGACAGACGTAAGAGTGGAACAGAATACTAATCCCTAAACTAGCCAAAGTGATTCTTGATAAAGTCACCAAAATAGACACTGAGGAGACAGCATCTTCAATAAATGGTGGTATAGGAAAATCAGATACTTATACGAAGATTGAAAAATTACTTCTATCTCTCAACTTGAAATGGATCAAAGAACTAAATGTTAAGACTCAAAGAGGAAAATGGGGAAATAATTCAAGACATTTGTATGGAAAATTACTTTTTGGATATGACATTAAAAGCACAGATATTGACAAATGGGATTAACAAATAGAATTATATGTTAACTAACACATATTACTGCATAGACATTGAATTGAAATGAATATATAATTTATATATTAGTAAAATATATAATACAGAGATTTAATAAATGTCAAAAAGAATTTCTTAAATACAGGTAAATTAGCCAGGAATGGTGGCACACACCTTTAATCCTCGCACTCGGGAGGCAGAGGCAGGCAGATCTTTGTGAGTTCAAGGCCAGCCTGGTCTATAGAGTGAGTTCCAGGACAGCTGGGGCTACAGGGAGACCCTGTCTTGAAAAGACCAAAAAAAAAAAAAAAAGACAGGTAAATAAGTTTATATTTTTAAAATTTTATTTATTATTTTTATGTGTATGAGTGTACTGTCTGTACATAGGTTTGTGCACCCATGTTGTGCAATGCCGCGGAGGTCAGAAGAGGGTGTCGGAGTCCCCTGGAATAGGAGTCAAAGACAGTTCTTAGCCACCATGTGGTGCTGGGAATCGAACCTGGGTCCTCTGCAAGAGCATTCAGTGCTCAACTGCTGAGCCATCTCTCCAGCCCCAATTATATTTTAAAAGTACTTTAAGAGCTTCATATTTGAATAAATGTCCAATTTGATAGGAGTTGCCTCTTTCCCCTAAAAATACTGTTGGAAAAATTGTGCAACTGTTTGTAGTTTGCATTAAGGTTTACGGATGAGGTTGATTTATGTGAAATCGTGTTTTCACTGTGCTCTTAGAACTAAATATGTTACAAACATACATAAAATTAGATAAATACTAAGTGAAAATGAAGAATTCCTCAAAAAGTGGTATTCTCAAATAAACTGCTTCCTCTGTGAGGACTCATCTCCTTACATTCAAATTGAGAATAATACTAAATACCTTCAGACTAGATACTGATACTTAAAACAGCCAAGCGACCGGGAGAAAGGTGGCTCTGAGAAGTAACCGAGGAATGTACTGATGGGAATTTGTAAAACCTGAATCAGAAGCCTATGTTTCCTTTCTACCACAGATAATTCATTAATAAACAGTATTTTGATTTGAACCCTTAAAAATCTTAAATTTGACATATGGCTTATTTAACTTTTCACTGTATTTCTTTTACAGAGGAAGGCAAGTAACAATCTGAAGTACAAAAATCCATGTCTTTTCCACAGGTAATACTAAATACCCAAATACATGACCTTTGTGATCTGCTTTCAACAAGAAAACCACATCACTACCCAACAAGTCAAGCCTTCTGAGAACAAATGGAGGAGTTGAGGTTTACTAACCATTACAGGAAAACAAGGCAAGAACAGGCCCCAACCCAGGAAAAAAACAGATTATGACCACTCTCTTGTTCCTACTGTAGCAAAACTGGACACTGACTGGCAAGGCTTTTTAACAGGTATTCAACTCAGAAAGCCCTCAGCACCTTCCTTCTCAACCTCTACTCTCACTTTATCCAGTTAATTAAGCAAATTCAGTTTTGCTTAAAAAAACGTCAAAGCTATCTCATGATTTTTCCCTAACACAAATTGTCTGCTATAGAAAACATATGGCTGCAGTTCTCCAAAATTATCTTGCCCTTTATTCTTCCTTTGTATTCAAGAAATTTGTGTTATTCTAGAATAATCCTCTATAAATACTGATAAGACAGAAGCAAAAACATACATAAATTAAGACGCCTATTACATCAAATTTAAAGAAAAAAAAACCACAGTATACATAAATTATAGGACCTTCTTCCTCTTGAAGATATTGTTCATTATTTTACTTCTCACACTGTAGGACTCTTAATATTGTTTATCAGCCTCACATAGCTAAGACTGACTCCAAAAAAAATCCAGGGAGAAAGTGCAAATGCAAAGCTATAGGTAGAACAACAGCATTAAAAGCAATTAAAAATGACCACAAAAGCAAGCACAAACCTAAAATGAATTAAGTTAAAAATAAAATATAATGAATTAACCTATACTGACTTGTTGGTTATCATAAGAATTATTTTACAAGATTTTGAGTAAGATTTGTACCCTAGAACAATCCTGTTTGCTTATTAAGTAGCTTCACTTACAAATCAGAAGAGGCTCTATCAAGAAGAAAATAAGAGATCAGATTAAAAAGACTTCCTATTCTGATCAACAAAGACCAAGGAAACTATATTAAAATTTAAGATGCTATTTGTCCTCAGTTCCTTAATAAATATCTTTCTGATAAATCACTCTAGAAGTCTCTGGAGTACAAAAGCCAATATGGATATGTATTATAAGCAAAGAACCATTTGATAAAAAATGTGAGACTCTAGAACACACAATATATAAGCAATAAATGGACAGCAAGATGTCCTATTATACCAGATAAATGCTTTCAATATCTACAGAATAAGAAGAATAACCATAACATCCCTACATAAAATGAATTACTGCCCTCAAAAGCCAATTTTTCAAGTTTAATTGGCTAATAAGTTCTAAACACATGTAATCAAAACAAATACCTTAATATTTTGTCTTTCAAAAAATAGCTACAGTACTTCAAATAGTCTCTTAAGTTTAGTCCTACAAAAAGACATTTACCATAAAAAACTATAATTAAAATTAAATAATTACATACCAAATAAAATCTATCATGGATTTCATGTCAGAATGACATTGCCAGCATCTAATTTCTATATAACTTCATTCCCTGCCAAAACCTAATTAAAGCCATAACAAAAGGAATGTTTTAAAGAACTATACTCTGTAAAGAAGTACACTGTGAGAAAGGGGGCATCCATTGTTGAGTTGGTGGTAAAGGAAACTAGAAAACAAAACACTAAAGCCCAAGCTTCTACAAAACAAAAATTACACCAAGGGATCTGAAAACAGGCTGTCATGGTAAACCTTGACTGTCTACCAAGTCTGAGTGAGATTAGTCATTCATAGCTCTGGGTCTGGGAGGGCATTTGCAGTAAGTTTTGACCAAGTGGGGAAGACCACCCTAAACGTGAGTGGTACCATCACATAGGCAGGGGCCAGGGAGTACAAGAGGAAAAGAGAAAGGCAGCTAGCTCAGGCATTTCCGGGGCTACCTTGATACAAGCAGCTCTGCTCTGCCAGGAGAGAATGAAACCTTTGAAGCTGGGATCACAGAACAACCAACTTGACATCAGCCTTCTCTACTACAACATGCACCACAAAATAATGAATTTAATTTTCCTGAGGAACTGGACAGGGGAGGAAATCTGTGTTTCAATGTTACCACTAGCCAAGCTAACCTTTAAAAAACAAGCTACAGAAACAAAAACAATGTTAAGTACTAATCTGTATCTAAAAAGTCAAGGAAGACTGTAATATTTCTAGGTAAATCACTCAAAGTATAATTAAAAGAATGTAAACTAACAAGCTGACAAGGAAGAAAATAAAGTAAAATTAATCCAAAAAAAGGGAGGAAAGTATAAACAAGGGGACAAAATTTTATTGGAAGAACAGAAAATAAAGGCTAAAACAGTATACTTAAATTTAAGTATAATAGTAATATCTTAGTAACAAATGAGCTAATTGCAAAAAACTACCAGACAAAAATAGTAAACTACAGGCAACTTTCAAAATGAAACTTATAAAGACTTAAAAGTATGGAAAAAATATGCAGACATTAACAAAAAGAACCATGATAAAACTAAGATAAACATCTGAAAAAAGTAGACTTCAAAGAAAGGAATGTATAGAAACAAAGCCCTGGTCAGAGCGAGCTCCAGACCAGTGGGAGTAAAGGGAGACCCTGTCTCAAAAATACCAATAAATAAATAAATAAATAAATAAATAAATAAATAAATAAATAAATCTCAATCTACAAAGAATATGCAACAACCCTAAATTTATAATAATATATCCAACAAACATAGAAAGTAAAGCTGACAAAATGTAGAGGCAAGATTTGAATTGTAGATTTATCTGTGGACTCTCAGTGATTGACAAAATAAGTAGGTTTTAAAAGGAAATTTTAAAAGTAAAGAAATAGACAATCTGAACAAATTTTTAAATTCAGTTATTTTACTGTACTTCAAAAACTACTCAGTATTTATTATCATTGTGTTTACTGATAATATTTTATAAAAGAAACCATATAGTAGACTGTAAAAGGCAAATAACATACTCCAAAGACAGAAGGCATTCTAACTGTAGAAAATTAAGGAAGAAAGCAAAAGCAAATGTTTCTTAAAATTTGAATTAAGTAATACATGTCTATATAATCCATGTGAAAGAAAATATCACAATAAATATTTTTCAATATTTGAACTAAATGAACACTAAGATATTTAAGATTAACTAAAGCACAGAGAAAAGTTATAAAGTTAGATGCACTTATTAAAGAGGTTAATATCTATCTTGAGGAGTTATAAAAAGAACAAAAATTCAAACTCAAAATAGGTATAAAAAGGAGGGGGAAAAACAAAAATTAAGAAACGAGAAGCTCAAGAAAGATAAAAGTTGACAAAAAGATTAACAAAGCTGCTAAACCCTCTGTGGAAATTATAAAGAAAATCAGAAAAGTGTACAAATGAAATAATAAGCACTGGAGTTAAACAAAAATAATCCACCAAAACCAACTAAAACCACAGGTGAAATATATGTAAAATTGCTTGGAGGAGGGGTTCAAGAGAGGGCTCAGATAGCAAACTGCTTGTCATGCAAGTATGAGGACCTGAGTTTCAGCCCCAGAACCCATATTAAAAAGCCAAGCATGGGGCTGGATAGATGATTCAATGATTAAGACCACTTGCTCTTGCAGAGAACCTGAGTGTGGTTCCCATACCCATTGTGAGGTGGCTCACAACTGTCTGTAACTCCACCTCTCCAAGGGTATCTAGGTTCCTCTGGCTCTGTGGTCACCTGCACTCAAGTGCATATACCCACGCAAACACTCAAACACACCCACACCCACACCCATACCCCACCATATGTACATATACACACAGAGTTGAAAATAATAAAAATGGATCCTTTTCTTTAAAGACAGACATGGCAGGATCACAGTGCCGGGAAAGGGAAAGCAGAAGTCTGAGGATCCCAGGGCTTGCTGAGTGGTCAGTTTAGCCAAACCAGGAAGCTCTAGCTTCAGTGAGAGACTGTGTCTCAATAAACACCGGTGGAGAATAGTTGAGGAAGACACCCAAGATTGACCTCTGGCTTCCAGATGCATGTGTATACACAAGCATTCATAATGGCACATGCATTTACCTATATGAACATGTACACATGCATATCAGCCCATATCAAAACCAGAAGGAAATTTCTGTTTTGGACACTGTGTATACGCAGTACCAGAGATCATCTGATGTACTCTAATCTATAAATGCATGAGATGAAATATCATAGGTCTAGAGAAAAAGATTTTAGAAAGCAATGAAATCCATAAATGTCAACTAGGGAGAAATAGTGTTTAAACTCGCCAAATTAAAGATGATTAATATGTTTTTTATGAAATGCACAAAAAATCAATAAAAATACATAAAAAAAATACCTCCCACAGGGATCATTGAAGCAGAAGGGGCAGAAATTGTAAGAGCCAGAGGTAGCACTTATGACAACATGCACGAGACCTGTGCAAACCCAAGCTAGACAGGAGGCCAGCATAGAGAGGTGGGAAGGAAGCTCAGCCCTAGCTGAGGATATACTGGCAATTGATAGATGGTGGGAGACAAAGTCACAATAGGGCTTGGGGATGTGGTCCTGGGTTCAATGCTCAAAAACAGAATGGGGAAAAGAAACGGAGGGAAGGAGAGGGGAATATAACAAAACAGGACAGGAAACAACAACATGATGGCATTCAGTCTAATCTGCATAAATCTGCTCAGACAGAAACTGAAAATTTACATAAAATACCATTTCAAATGTTCACATTAGTGTCAACTCCATTTTTTCGGGTAAAATAGACATATTCTGAATCCAACTGAGATGAATTAAGCAAGTAAATACTTCTCATCTTTGGTTACTTACTGATCTTCATTTGCTATAAAGAAATATATAACATCATGATTGTCAAATATTCTAGTCCAAATAAATAAACATTAACTATCTTCATGAAGAACTGAAGCTTCAACCTCTAGGTAGTATAAATCAGGTGTACATATCCAGAGCTTATTTGTGCATTCCTGGTTTGGAATTTCCTATTTAAAATGCCCAATTGAAAAACTACTTATCAAAATTCTATATATATTTATTTGGAACTACTTTTCAAATCAAATTTTACTATTACCAGAATTCAAAGCTCATAAATAAAAATAAAAACCAATTTTTCATTTACTTACAGTAACAGTTAATGCTTTAAAATATGCATAATGATCTGTACATTCAGTACAGCTCTCATTAAGCCAGGATATGGGGTAGCACATTCCCTGTAATTACTAAGATCATATGTGTATTAAGAAGCATGTTAAGTATATTCATGTTGTCTTTTTCTTCCAAGTGTTTAAATAAATAGTGGTTATTGTCATGTCTTTTGAGTATTTAGGAGGTGGTTTTTCCACCCAGGTTGGGGACAGGTTTTTGTTTTGTTATGATTTTACTTTGAGAGAACTGAACTCTGGAAAGTTCAAAGGTCACAGAAAATAAGTGATAAAACTGAAACCTGAACCCAGATTTGCCCACATCCTTTTCATTTCAGCCCATGTCTGTAAGATCTGATTGCAGTATCATTTTGGACTAAAATCTGTAAAACAGAAAATAAGCATCTATAGGGATTTATTTTTGAACTACTATCAAAATATTTAACTCTCCTTTATTACAAGTAGACTCATTTACATATTGGAATTCTCATCCTTCTAAATTCCTAATGATCATCGCCAGTCTCTTCACTTTTAAGAAAAGATGCTGAAAGGTACAAATGGGAAGGAAGGAAAGGAAATGGAAGGCGAAACACAGAATGCCAGTATGTCTCCCCACTAAAAACATATAACCCACCCACTAAGCCAAAGGTTAAGTCATTTAGTCAAGTTCAAAGATCTTCAAAGACTTCTTAGATCCAGATAAGCCCATATGTTACCAAAATTCTGTGAAAAAGCTATTACTTTCCAATCTGCTTCTCATGTTTAAGATACAGAACACACAGATGCTTGGCATCACTCATCAGTCTTCCAAAATTTTCACACCAGATAATCAAGGTCCACCAACAACTTTTCTACCTAAAATCCCTAGAAATGCCTTTATTCTATCTGTACCCAGCTCACTTGTTAAATCTGAAAGTAACTATAAAAGACCATTCAGTTACTGTACAATAAGTGTTAATTTGCTAATTTCTTCACAGGTAATCAATTAAAATGTAAAATATTGGATAAAATTAGTTGCACTAAATTTAACAGCTGCTCCATAAGCATAATTAGTTTCACAAGGGCCATATGTACTCTGAACAGAGACAGAGTTGAAACAAATAGACAGATTTTAAACAAGTTTGAGAAAATCTGCATTTAATTAGCAGGTGGGCACTACAACTGCACAACGTTTTTATACATTTATATTTATGAAGTGACAGAAGATCTAAAGGCTTTTTAAAACGGCGTTTATTGTTTGAATGGGAACTGTTTGGCTGCATGCTAAAGTGATTTAAATCCTTATAGGTCTGCTTTGAAAAAAAATCATAAATGGTGAAAGAAAACATGTGGAAAACTGTAAAACTAGAAAGAATTCGCGACAAAAAACAGATACACATACCATAACTAAAAGGAAACTACACTTAATTAAATGTACACTACATCTGGAATATCAGTCTAATAAAATGTGAAACTATTAATTTTCATTGTTCTAAAGGAAATGAGGTCAGTGTCATTTAATAATTCCTCCAATTACATTAAACTAACTCCTTGGCTATGATCTGGGCACCATTTAATCTTAAAATGCTACATACTGTACAATATCTTTAAACTTTAAGTAAAGGCATTTAAATCATAAAGGAGTAAAGGAATAAAATTAGCAAATGAGACTTTTTCGTAGCTGTGCTGCTAGCATGCTACTCTAAACCTTCTGGTGAAGATTTTCATGGATGTCCACCATGGGCGTGTGGCTTTCTGAAGATTTTCGTGGATGTCTGTAATAGGCGTGTGGCTTTCTGGTGAAGATTTTCATGGATGTCCATAATAGGTGTGTGGCTTTCTGGTGAAGATTTTCATGGATGTCCATAATAGGCGTGTGGCTTTCTGGTGAAGATTTTCGTGGATGTCTGTAACAGGCGTGGGGCTTTCTGGTGAAGATTTTCGTGGATGTCCATAATAGGCGCGTGGCTTTCTGGTGAAGATTTTTGTGGATGTCCATAATAGGCACGTGGCTTTCTGGTGAAGATTTTCGTGGATGTCCATAATAGGCATGAGACCACACTCATTCTTAATCAGCACCAAAATCACTCTAAAACCGCAAAACTTACTTTAAAAAAAAGAAAATGTTTACCTCACCAATACTTTATACATTTAAAAATTAATAATAAAATATAGTTGCCTATATTTTATAATATTTTAATATAATATAATATTTAAAATATAGGCAACTATATTTTATTATTAATTTTTAAATGTATACAGTAAGTTTCCAAAATTAAACATTAAGAAAAGTAAAAGAATAAATTGACATACAGTGAAAAAAGTAATTTTCTTTCAAAGGCAAAATGCTATAAATGTTTATTAATGTGAGTGAAAATGACAATATTCCAAAATAAAGTAGAATATTGAAGCCAGATCCTACATTATCAGTCAATAGAACAGAGAAGCAGATCCCCTCACTGCTTCTCTGAGTGGGGAGAGTGGGGAGGAGTGAACAGCAGGAAGCCTTCATCAGCCACACAGCCTCGAACTTGAGTGTGAAATGATTTTCCTCCTAGCCAAGTAAGTAGTGAATATTAGTCTATTTAAGATAAAGGATGGAGCACTTTCTTTAAATAATAAGGAATATGTGCATAAAGTTAAACTATTAAACATTAATTCTGTTGTCCTATCTTATTTTTGAAATTTAAAAAATGTAATCTAATAAGCTTTGTAATATGAAAAAGCTAAGCCTGTAAATGAAAATTTTGTGTTCATGGAATCTATGAGTCAGATCAAACAATAAATAAGGATATGCAAGAAAACTGGTATTTGTAATCATCCTCAGTGCTTTACAATCAAAATAAATGACAGGTCACTCCCCTCCAAAATAATTTAAGTATTTTTAGAATTTTCTTTTTCACTGGAGATAAAAGGGAGAAAAATCTTAATGTACTTTAGCTACAGCAAACTAAATGATTATAATACTAGAAGAAAACCTTAGGATACTAAACAATTCAGTTTTAAGCTAATGGAATCATTTAAAATTATCTTTTCAAAGTTTCAATAACTGAGATTTTGTTCAACACACTTATGTAAAGAACAAATGAAAGGTTTAGAAGCCCAAACTACTGTCTGCTTGGTGGTTAAGTAAAATTTCCAGTTACTTTGGTTTTGTGTATTACTTCTCTTCCAAGTTTACAAATAGTTTTCCATTGTTCATTTCTGTACTTTATTGCCTAACAAAGGCTTTCATTGTAATAAAAACAATTGGAGAAAGTGAAATACTTTAGGTATGAAATACTTCAACAGTCACCATATTTCATATGAAAGCAGGCTTCAGGTATACCCAGTAATTTCCTATAATGTATGCTTAGGTACAAGAAAAAAATGATACTTGAAATCAATCAAAATACATGTTAGGGTAGTTTGTGATTTGGTGGAAGTACTTCAAAATTAATTTCAGGAATCACATAATACAGCTTAAAAGGTTATTTTTTATTTATTTTTGTATGTGTATGAATATACTGTCTGCATGTAAGTTGGTGCACCTGCGTCCTGCAGTGCCGCAGAGGTCAGAAGAGGGTGTCAGATTCCCCTGGAACTGGAGCTAAAGACGGTACTCAGCCGCCATGTGGGTGTTGGGGATCGAATCCAGGTCCTCTGCAAGAGCAGTCGGTGCTCTTAACTGCTAGGCCATCTCTCTGGCCCCAAAAGTTTTTAAAAGAAAGTCGATGTCAGGTCAGCTGGGCATGGTGGTGCACATCTTTAATCCTAGCACTTGGGAGGCAGAGGCAGAGGCAGATGAATCTTTGTGAGTTCAAGGCCAGCCTGGTCTACAGAGTGAGTTCCAGGACAGCTGGGGCTACAGGAAGACCCTGTCTCGAAAATNAAAAAAAAAAAAAAAAAAAAAAAAAAAAAAAAGTCGATGTCTTTAAGTTTCTGTTCTATGGTGGAAGAAGTTCAGACAAGGAACAATGTATAAGAACATCTTTTTTTGAAATTTTAAAAATCATAGCTCTTCCTTCTTTTCTCTGTATTTTTAGCCTCCATGATTTTGCATAGTTATGCAAAATAAAGGTAATCTTAAATTCAAACTCAAAATTTGGTATGAATAAGTACTTTCATATGACTGGAAGCATAGACCAAAAAATAATCTGTAAGATGAGACATCATAGAAACCACAGCATGTGTAGACTGATAACACATAGAAACCACAGCATGTGTAGACTGATAACACTATCATAACTGATATCATACCCTCAGGTTGAACTCGGGCTCGTATTCAAATGTCAAAATCATTTTGTATTTTTATTTGATGCCTTTTATCCCTTAGAGGTCCTCCTGAAAAATGGTTGAAATGTATAATTATATATTATTACAACATATGACCCTTTATTTTCAGCTGATATTTTCATCTTAAAACAAGAAAAAAAAGCAAAACCATAACTTCCTAAATCAATAATTTTTAAAATGAATAGCCTAAAAGTTTACTAGAAAATCAACTTAGACAATACTAAGATATTTTATCTTTAAAAACCATTGCTCAGAGCAGATGATATGGCTCAGCTGGTAAAGGTGCTCAAATGGAAGTGTTGGGACCTGAATCCAATCCCCAGAACCCACATAAAGGTGGAGGCAGAGAACCAACTCTGCAAAGTTGTCCTCTAACCTCCAAATGCATGCCATGGCATGAACATGGACACCCACAGATACACACACACACGCACACACACGCACTAGCAAAGTGGCAGGTTATAAAATCGGTTTATAAAAATCAGTAGCCTTTCAATATACCAATAACAAACAATCAGAAAAGAGTTTATTGGAACCCTCCCACTCACAATAGCCTCAAAAAATAATCCTAACCAGAGACATTAAAGATCTCTACAATGAAAATTTTAAATCTTTGAAGAGATTGAGGAAGACACCAGAAGACAGAAGTATCTCCTGTGCTCATGGACTGGTAAAATTAACATTGTGAAAATGACCATCCTACCAAAAGCAATATATAAATTCAATGCACTGCCAATCAAAATCCCCATGACATTCTTCACAGAATCAGAAAAAAAAAAAATCCTAAAATTAATATGGAATCCCAAAAGATCCCAGATAGCCAAAACAATCCTTAGCACAAAGAACAAAGCTGGGAGATTACCATACCAGGTTTCAAACTATATTACAGAGCTATAATCATTCATAAAAACAATAGGGTACAAAACAGAACAAAAACAGAAACATAAATTGATGGCACAAAATTGAAGACCCAAACAAGAGTGCATGCAATTTCAGACACCTGATATTTGACAAAAGTGCCAAGAACATACACTGGTGGAGGGAACATCTTCAATAAATGGTGCTGGCAAAACTGAATCTCTATCTGTAGAAGAATGACATTAGACCCTTATCTATCACCCTGCATAAAAGTCAACTCTAAATGAATCAAATACCTCAATGTGAAACCTGAAAGTCCTAGAAGACAACGTAGGCAGTAAGTAACCTACAAGATTTAGATGCAGGAAAGGATTTTCTAAATCAGACATGGTTGCTGAGGGATTAAGGTCAACAATGGGCAAGTGGGACCTCATTAAACTAAAAAGCTTTTGTGCTGCAAACAAACTCACAGAGTTGGAGAAAATCTTCACCAGAGATACATCTAACAGGATTACTATCCAGAATATACAAAGAACTCAAAAAACAAAAAAAAATCAAGAAAACAAATGGCCCGATTAAAAGATGTGCTATAGATCTGAACAGAGAGTTATAAAAAGAAAAAAATTAAAATGGCTGAGAAATACTTTAAAAGTGTTCAACAGCCGGGCGTGGTGGTGCACGCCTTTAATCCTAACACTTGGGAGGCAGAGACAGGCGGATCTTTGTGAGTTCAAGGCCAGCCTGGTCTACAAGGTGAGTTCCAGGACAGCTAGGGCTACAGGGAGACCCTGTCTCAAAAACAAACAAACAAACAAAAAAAAAGTGTTCAACAACATTAGTAATTAGGGAAATGAAAATCAAAATTTCCTATTACCCCAGTCAGATGGGCTAAGATCAAGAAAACAAATGACAGCAAATGCTGATAAGGATGTGGGGAAGGGAAACCCTCATTAGTTGCTGGTAGGATTGCAAACTCCTCCAACCACTATGGAAAGCAATGTAGAGAACTCAAGAAAGTGCAAATTAAAACCACTTTAAGATTTCATCTTACTCTGGTTAGACTAGCTATGATCAAGAAAACAAGGATACCAAGTGCTGGAGAGGTTGTGGGGAAAGGGGAACACTCATCCATTGCTGGTGGGAATGCAAACTCGTACAACCCTTATAGAAAGCAGCATGGAGAACTCTTAAAAAAACTGAAAATGAGCCTACCACCTAATGCAGTCATACCACTCCTGGGTATATACCCACAAGACTCATCCTATGGCAGAGATACATGCCTATGTTTATTGCAGCTCTCTTCACAATAGCGAAGAGCTGGAAGCAACCCAAGTGTCCCTCAACCGAGGAGTGGATAAAGAAAATATGGTACATCTATGCAATGGAATTCTATGCAGCAGTAAAGATGACATCATGAACTTTGCAGGTAAATGGAGAGAACTAGAAGCCATTATGCTAAGTAAAATAACGCAGTCCCAGAAAAACAAACAACATACGTTGTCCCTCATTTGTGGATGCTAGCACCAAATCTCTCTGAAAAATTCCTTTTTATTTTTGTAAATATAATACCTAATGTTACTCATCAACTTGCTATGTAATGTAGAAATGTCAAGTAATATTGTCTCTTTACCTGCATACAACTTTATTATCAAAATGTGCATCCTAAACATTTTTGGAATTAACCTACAGTTTACTTTCAGATGTCATAATTTTGGTATACCTGTGGCATATATGCATAGTTTGGAGTGATACAAATTGGAAAGAACAACAACAAAAAAGACTGGGTCAATGAACTGACTGTAACAGTAAACTTCTGCTCAAAACAGTAAACTTCGGCATCGAAAATCTTAAAAAAAAAAACTGAAAAAAAGATGAAAGACATGTATGGCAGAATGTATGAGTTCTGGTGGGGTGGGGGAAAAGGAAAGGGAATTTGGTCTAAATTTGATTAGGCAATGTTGTATGAAATGCACAAAACTTCAATAAAAATAAGAAATATTAAAAAAGTAAAAATGAACCATATGATCTGATTATACCACTCCTTGGCATATGTCCAAAGGACTCGTCCTACTGCAGAGATACTTGTATGTTTGTTGCTTCTCTTGCACAATAGCTAAGAAATGGAGGCAACCTAATTAGTCCCTCAACTGATGAGTGGAATGTGGTACATTTGCACAACAGAGTCTACTCAGTGGTAAGGAAAGATGAAATTATGAAATTTGCAGATAAAGGGATGGAACTAGAAACTGTTATACTAAGTGAAGTAACACAGACTCAGAAAAACACATGACATATGTTCTCCCTCATTTGTGGATCTAAGCACCAAATCCTTATATGTGAGCATATATCCTGATATAACTTCATGAACCAGGAAAAAGGAAGGAACCATGGTAGTAAAGGGAAAGAAGGAACCTGAGAGAACAATAGGAGACAAGTGTTTACCACGAGAGAAAAGGGTAAAACTGGGGGAGTTAACTGGAAGAGAACAAGAGAAGGTTCTACTATGGTGGTAAAGGAGAAGTTGTTCAAGGGGGCAGATCATAGGAGATAGGTATTATCAAGGGGGAAATGGAGAAAATGGGAGTACTTTAAGTGGGGAGGGGAGAGGGAAGGCTAGACAGGAAGAGAGGACAGATTAAATAATGCTGAGCTGGTATAAAGAACTAGAGGAAATGTATTAGTTCAAAAACCTACTGAAAAAATATATTAGTTCAAAAACCTACTGAAAAATTACTCATTCAATACCTGTACATGAACTCATATGTATAGCTGAAGACTGCATAACAAGAAACAGTGCCAGTCAGAAGAAACCTCCCTTTGAATTGTTGGCCAGGGTAGTCCAAAAGATTCCCAGAATTACACAAGCTATTGTCACAACCCTTGATTATCTCCTTGAACTTGAAGACCTTATTGCTGAAGTCAGGACATACTTTGCACACAGGACTTGAGAAATGGAGCTGACACTGACCTGGAAGCCTCCTCACTGATGACTAGCTCTCATACTTTGGAGGATACTATGAAATTAAATGTTTTTAATTAAAAAAAAAAACTCATTACTCATATCTGTTTTTACTGCTGTTTAGAAAATGCATTACATTTTTTAAAACTGGGGTGTTCTTCCATTTGACCTTGATTTCAAAACAAATTATATCCAAACCTATTTTATTTTCTATAAAATAATATACGGATACTTTAAAGTATTTGTAGTGATCCCCCCATCCTTGGATATAAAGCATAACATCCTAACTTTGTTGGCATTAGTAACATTTATAACCTTTCACCTTTATCTAAAGTGGTAACAGTAGGGAGAAAGGTGGGAAAGAAAAGGGAATAACTGGTAGCACTAACAACGAAAGACATATATGGGAGGGGAAGAGAGAACAAAGTTAAAAATTAAATGTATTTGAGGCCCTGGGTTTAATCCCTAGCCCTGGAGAAGAAGGAAGGAAGAAGGAGAAGGAAGGAGGGAGGAGGGAAGGGGGGCGAACTTTGGAGGAGGGAGGGGAGGGCAGGGAGGGAGGAGGGGCAGGGAGGAGGGAGGGAGGGAGGAGGGAGGGAGGGAGGAAAGAATTGAGAACTATGGGACTGGAGAGATGGACCCTAGCGGGTTAAGAGCACCAGCTGCTCTTGCAGAGGACCTGGGTTCGATCCCCAGCACCCACATGATGGCTGAGAACCGTCTTTAACTCCAGTTCCAGGGGAATCTGATGCCCTCTTCTGACCTCTGCAGCACTGCACAACACAGGTGCACAAACCTGCATGCACACAGTACATTCATATGCATAAAATTAATTTATTTAAAAATTTAAAAAAAGAAATTGAGAACTATTACATGAAATCATGTGACCAGGTGGGTTACTCTTTAAATGTACCTTACAGCATAGTAATATATGCTCTATGACCTACAGAAGCACATATCAGTACCAGATCATAACTGATACTCATAAAGGTCATTAATGAAGAGAAAATACAACTGGACTTCAAATTCCTTTAAAAAAAATTACTCACAGAAATAAAAGCTACCTGTCCTTAAAAGAACTGTATTCAAAACATACTAAATTAGAAAAAAGAAATGTACTTATTTATTTGAATCATTCTTTTCTTGAGCACAAAGCACTCAGTCTTGGCAAAAAGAAGGTTAAAATAGAAAAGGATTTCACAGAAACTCCCAAAGTAATTTCCATTACAACTTGGCATACATTACCTCTAGGAGGTTAAGGAAACCCAATACTGCCCTAAGTTCTCATGTTTGGTCCCCAGCAACCATGATTCTGGAAATCCTGGAAAGTACTAACGGGACAGGTAAGTTATGAAGGGACTTAAAAGTTTACAGTCTTATGCTTATGTAAACTGATGTGAACCCCAGGTAGAGAGTGCCCGTACCATCTTGAAAAAACGTACCTGTAAAATTATTATAGCTACATTCATTAAGAGTCCCTTTATGCTTGACATTGTGCTGACTAGCTTGTAAATTCACAAGACTGAAACACATCTCTACCTTTTGGCCTTTGCACTAACTCTCCCTGCTTTGTAACACTGTTCCCCATACAGCTCAGCTCCTACAGCCTTAAAATCTCTGCTTACCTACTTTCTCCTCATTAAGCTCTATCATTTGTTCCCTGTTAAATACTGAAGCATGAATTCTCCCAATCTGGCTTCCAAAGCCCTGCTACAGACTTGTTCTAGTTCCTTTTTCCCACTGCACGAAGACCTGCATCATTTACCTGTGCTTATTGTTCCTCATTGCTCACCATCCTCTATGAAATGTTAAGCTCAACAGGCACAGTGTCTTTTGTTAACAAATGAATCCCAAGTACCTAGAGCTGTTCCTGGTACAAAAGACACTCTCATATTTATTAAAGATGGATAAATTTATGTACTACAATGTCAATTTTGTCATGTACCCTAAAGTCTACATAGTTATATTTTTCCTTAATACATCCAGTTAAATATCTGATTTCCTTCTCCATGCATGTACAATATCCTAATATATTATATACTAATAGCATTATCTCCTCTTCCTAATAATAAGCTTGAGTAAAATTAACATTATCATAACACCATAAGCTATAATGGCTCAAACCTAGACAGCTCTATATCCCTCACACTACAATGATAATATCTAAGAAAACTCATAAGGCAAATCTTAATATAATGAACTCTTTTACCACCAGTTTTCCAACAAAAATGTATATGTATGTATGCATATAGTTGAGAATATATATATATATATATTCTCAACTATATGCAAGAGAGTGATCCAATGCATAAACAGCCATCATTTGCCATATATTCTAAATTTTGAAATCACTGCTCAAATATAAACTTTTTGCAAATCATAGGCATTCTCTTGTACCCACAACTCTAAGCCAATATATACTAACATTTTCTAATATCAGAAATGATGTTTGAAGTTATCGAGTTCAAAACTGTTAGCCCTGTCCACTCATTAGTTACTTGGAGTTTTTAAAAATATACATATGCGAAATAGGGGGCTGAGGGGGGAGAAACTTCCATCTAAATCTCACACTTTTGAGGCTGTGATGTAGATCAGCAGTAGAACACAGCTTGCATAAGGCTGTGAGTTCAGAAATCTAGAAACAGGGGGCTGGAGAGATGGCTCAGTGGTTAGAGGATTTGCTGCTTATATTAGTCACTTCTCTGGTGCTATGATAGAAACACCATGACCAAGAGAACTTACAAAAGGAAGAGCTTATTTGAGCTATGGTTCCAGGGGAATTAGAGTCCCCCATGTCTGGGAGGTCTGGCAGCAGGAGGTGCTGGACAGGAACAGAAAGCAGAGGCTCACTTTTTCTAGCAAGCACCTGAAGCAAGTGGAGATTGGCAAGGCTTTAAGAACTCTCTAAGCTGGCCCTCAGTGATATGCTTCATCCAGCAGGGCCACACCTTCTAAGATCTGCCAAAACTGCCCCACCAACTGGGGACAAAATGCCCAAATACTTGGAGCCTCTAGGGGACATTCTCATTCAAATCACCACACTGTTCTTGCAGAGGACCTGGGTTTGGTTGCCAGCACCCAAATGGTGGCTGACAATTGTTTGGCGGCTGACAATTGTTTCTAAGTCCAGTTCCAAGGGATCTGACACCCTCTGGCCCTCATGGCACTGCATGTACCTGGTACACTTATATACATGCACAGTTATAAAAAGAAAATAAAAATAATAATTTCTGGTCTTTTTGAGACAGCGTTTCCCTGAAGCCCCACTGGCCTGGAGCTCACTATATAGACCAGACTTGGCTTGAATTGAGTGCTGGGATTAAAGGCTTGCATCACCATGCTCAGCAAAAAAAAAAAAAAAACACACACACACACACACTCACTGAGAGAGAGAGAAAGTGACACAAAAATCATACATAATCTGCAAAAGGAATTAAGCTCTCCCCCCCACCCCCGACACACACAGCATGAAACACAAAAGAAAATTTACTTTAAAATTATGAAGTCATTCCTTTTTGGAACTGCTGACCAGTGGGTGCCATAGATCCCTAAACAACACTGGGTATTGTCACTGCTCTTGGTTACCACCACAACTTGACTGTAATAGCCTGTTGGTGAAGACAGTATATATGTGAGTCATAGAACAAATAAGGAGAAATCAGACTGGTAGTGACCTCAAAGCTTAATCTCTATTGGACAGCTTTCATAGTGCTGGAAGATGCTGTGCATTGAGTTTACCTGGCTGAGAACCCTTGGAGTTGACAATAACTATTGCCCTGGCAAGAGCTGCCCAGTGGCATAATAATGACACTTTCGCATTGGATTCAGGCCCACTTCACAAGATGGAGCTCATACCTGGCACTGTAATCAGGGCCAAAAACATGTGGTTAGACAGGTCATACAGGCCATAAAGACAACCTATTGATAACTGATTCCTAATGATTTATCATTATACTCCTAAATTAGTTCATCTCAACTTTCACCAGAGAAACTTCATCTTGAGGTAGATGACAACTAACAAGGGGACTTGCAACTGTCAGTTTGAGGAGAACAAGAGACTATGGAGAGCTCAGCCTAGAATTCACTGATCTTTAAGAATAACAATGTAGGGAGGCTGAAAAGATAGATCAGCAATTAAGAAACATGCTTGTACATACGAGCCCCTCCAGCTGGACAACGGGAGCTTTGGGCTGTATAAGTTTGGGCACAGTTGCTTGCAAACTGGTTTTACATGAAGGATGCTTGTATTCATTACTTACTACTTATTATTTAAAAAATCAAATAAAAAAATAAATAAAAAATAACATTTTAGAAATGATATAAAGGATAGTTTGAAGGGTAGAATTTTAAAGTAGAATCTCCCTTATATTTAAAAAAAATTCTGCTTGCTAGATTAAACTGTTATGCTGCCAATAGGGACACAGCTTCCTCTGGTAGGTGAAACACCATGAAGCTCAGGTGCTCTGCTGCAGCATTTTAACACCTTGTGTCTACTCTTTGCACTGCCACAAAGCAACCCTGCTTGAGCACCTGCTGCAACCGTGAACCTAATAAACTATGATTGATATCCCACAGTCCACACCACAAATAGTTTCAAGTACAAAAACAAAGACTCCAGACAATTCAAACATGTCAAGTTCTCTGTCCCTTACCTTTCATTCTGCAGGAAAGCAGGGTATGATGGTTATCAGCCATAATCCTAGTACTAAGGACACTGAAACAGGATCACAAACTTCAAGGCAGCTGTCTGTGATTACTAATCTTGGTTACCAATGAGACACCCCTGGGAAGAGGGAACCTCTATAAAGGAATTGTCTCCATCAACTTGGCCAGTAGCCATGTCTGTGAGACATTTTCTTAATTTTCAGTTGACATGAAAGGACCTAACCCAGTGGTGTTGACATCCTTGGAGCAAGTGGGTCTGGGCTGTATTAGAAAGGTAATTGAGCAAGCAAAGGGGAGCAAGCCAGTAATTAGGATTCCTCCATGGTCTCTGCTTCAGGTCCTACCTCCAGGTTCCTGCCTTGAGTTTTTGCCTCGGCTTCCTTTCATGGACTGTAACCTATGAAATACAATAAACTCTTCCCCCCCCAAAAAAAAAGATCACTTTCTACTCCTGCAAAGGACTGGGTTTCAGTTCCCAGCATCTATATGGTGGCAAACAACCACCCATACCTCCAGTTCCAGGGAACCCAGTTCACTCTGGTAGCCTCTGCAGGCACTACATGACATGTGGTCCACTTACATATATGCACATACAACACTCATACACATAAAATAAAAATAAATATATCTTTAAAAAAAACAATGTAATCAACCTTACAACCTAAACTGAACACATAGCTTAGTGACTCAGTTATACCCCTGACTCAGAATAATGTGCATATGAGATATGGTGATTAGACCTAAGACAGCCCCTGAAAGCAGTGATGACAGTGAAAATATGTCCTCACAAATGTTGAAAGCAATTTGGATATAGGTTTATGGCATCTGTTTGTGGCTTTAGGTGTTGTTCTGAGTCAGAAGGGCCACAAAAGCTTCTAGCTTCTTTCTTTGTCAGGATTTCTCATGCCTTTCCCATACCATGCTTGATATGCTATGCAACAAACATGAGAGGAGCCTTTGTTTCAACACATAGTTCTGAAAGGAATTAGAACACTGTGAACAGGCTGGGCTCTGTTAAACTCCTCCAAGTTTTTACTTTTGCAAATATTTTAATTTTTTTTTTTTTTTTTTCTGTATGTGTATCAATGTACTGTCTGCATGTAGGTTTGTGCACCCGTGTCGTGCAATGCCTCGGAGGTCAGAAGAGGCTCTCGGATTCCCCTGGAACTGGAGTTCTCCTGGAACTGGAGTTTCAGACGGCTCTCGGCCGCCATGTGGGTGCTGGGGATCGAACCCGGGTCCTCTGCAAGAGCGGTCGGCGCTCTTNGCCTGTCTGCATGTAAGTGCACCTATGTAATACAATGCTAAGGGAAGTCTAAAGACGGTGTCAGGTCCCCTGGAACTGGAATTACAGATAGTTATAAGCTGCCATGTGGGTGCTGGAAATCAAACCCTGGTCCTTTGCTAGAGCAGCCAGTGCTCTTAATCACTGAGCCATGTCTCTTGGCCCTGAAGGTTTTTTGTTTGTTTGTTTTTAATGAACCATTAGCACTGGGTTTGTTTGTCTGTTTGCTTGTTTTGTTTTTAATGAACCATTAGCACTAGGTAAAACTAGGACCAGAGAAGCAGCTGAGAAGAACAGGAAGATGGCTCAAACTGGGAAGTGCACAGGGAGAGATTGATCACCCCATCGTCAGTGTTTGGGAACAGATCTCATCAATGAAGAATAGCCTAAAGACTGATAGCTGATCATGAAGCTGTGGGTGGTTTAAATTCTGGACCCACCTGTCACTCACTGCTATTGAGCCTCAGAAATAAAAAGTTCCAGAGGTATACATACACAACATGCACAACTGCATCCCTATGGCAGGTTGGTTAATACTCAGGAGACCTGAAAATATAAAGGCAGATCTCAGTGCTGTGGTCTCTGTGTGATCTCCATGCCCTTGGGAGACACCCCTCACCTAAACAGGCCTCCTTCCCATCTGGGATTCTTGGGAAGGTAAGAGTATGTATGTCCAGCCTATAGAATATAAAGCCCCAGATACATAAAGAAAGAAAACAGGTACCCTGAGGACAGCTCTGGCAGACATCAGACACGTTCAGCAACAGCTAAACCACAGGAAAGGCCACAGTCCAACTGGCTCTCCCATACTTCCATGCAAATAGACAGAATTCTCCAATTTTCTAAGACCCAAAAAGAAGCTGCCCCATTATTTTTTATATGCCCCACCCCCAGATGATTCAATCCTTTTCCCTTTATATATTTAGCAGGACTTTACTATATTGTATCTTTCTAAAATACTTTTTATTACCCAAATAGTGACCTCATTTTGTTTGGGCATGTTTTCCATGTTGGAGCAATATTCCTTTCCTTGTTTTTTACTTTTATTTTTTATTTTCCTTACCATACATATTTAGGCTTCTTTTTTTTTTTTTAACTTTTTCACTATTGGAAAATCCTTTAGTTTCCTGTTGTATTTTTCTCTAAGTACTTGCTCTTTTCTCTCCTGTTCATAACATTCTTTTCCACTTTCTCTTTTCTCCTTTCATCTATTAAAACTTGTTCCTCTTTATCTTCTATGCCGGTGTCTCCTTCTGTTATGTAATTCATGTGTTATTTCCACACCTACCCTAAATACTTTTTTAACTTTGTGGCTCATAATACAATGAGTATACAGCTTTCAGCTCTATGGTCATCAGTGATGTGCTAGTGGGCTCTAACTGACTTCAACTCCTTTCTACAAGAATGAGAGCACTTTGTATGATTTGATATTGTTGCTGCTATAGGAATTTATTTCCTCTTCACTCTTAGCTGTAGGCCACTCCTGGGCCTGATTAGTAAGCTACTGTTGCTGAATTTCTTGCTGCACAAGCCCCCTTGCTGTGATTAGTTGCCCCCTGTGCTGAGCTTGTAAACAGCATGTAAACATGTATAGAAGCATGTGCACGCTGAGGACTATGTAACTGCATGATTAAGTTGATCTTTTCAGGACTGGATGTGCTCTGATGCTCTCTGTGCTGGTTGGTAGAAGCTTCCTATATATCCTGTACTGGAAAACAGACTTTAGAGTTTCACCCTCTGACACAGTCCCGGAGTAGTCTTTTGCTCTGTTGCACTTACTCTCGGTAGAGAGGGGACCAAGGATCGGACGAATGAAGGCCCACATGAGTGATACTAGGGACTGTGCTTTCAAAAGTAGGCTGCTCAATGAGATGATCTGCTCAAAAAAACCCAGAAGAAAGATCTAGACCATGTGATCACAACACAGAAAGAAGAAACATGCCAAAGCATGGAATCATGACTCTTCCAAAGCCCATCATAACTGCTAAACTCAGATGTACCGAACAGGTAAATTCCAGCAGAAGATTTTACAAGTTTTGTAGTAAAAATGATCAAGTGCCAAAATGAGAATACACACAAACAGATTAATTCAATGAAGGCCCTAGAGAGGAACAATGGCAACATAAAAGGAAAAAGTCAACAATCTGGGTTCCATTCCCAGCACCCACATGGCAGCTAACAACCATCTGTAGCTCCAGTTCCAGGGGATCTAATACCCTCTTCTGACCTCTCAGGTACTGTATGACACAGGTGCACTTACATACATGCAGCCAAAACATTCATACCATAAAACAAAAATAAATAAAATATTTCATTTAAAAACTAACAATCTTGGGAATTTCTCTAATCTATGACCTCTTCGGCTGCATCTGGCTATGTTTACAGTAACACATGAGTTTCCTCCCACCGAGTGGGGTTTAAGGCCAATTAGTTAGCCAATGATCGCTCCCAAGATCAAAGTGCCACTACTGCACCAATGTTGTATGCTGGGCCAGACACTGATGTGGATATTTGGTCTTAAAGCTAGTACTGGACCACTGATTGCTGTTCTCCCTTAGTAGATTTCATAGTGCTCTCCTCCAAAGCTCTAAGAGCTAGCCTTCGGGGGAAGTGGTTTCCCGATCAGTTCCAGTTCTATTGCTCCAATTATGGTCTCTGATGTATGTCCTATCTTCAGCAATAGAGTCTTACCATTGAGTTCTGGGAGGCTAAGGTAATATCTTACTAAGCGCAAAATAGGTATTTTCCTTATATTTACAGACATATATCCCAGATACCATTCAGAAAGAAGCTTCTTTTACACCAGATGAAGAATATTACAGACTCCTGCAACTGGACCATTCAAAAAAAGCTTCTTTTGCACCAGATGAAGAATATTACAGAGTCCTGCAACTGGACACACACACATTGTCAGTGAATTGTTCAAGCCTAAGTGACACATCTACAATGCAACCTCTACACCTAATGCTCACACAATATAGAACAAGGGACCAAAAGGACATTAATTAACCTATTAACTCTCATTAAGGAAGTTCCCTCATACAGCAGGGGGCCAGGAACTCAAAAGGCCAAATCCTGGAAATTAGGAGTCCACAGAATGTGTAAGACTGATTAAGATGTTATATATGAAATACACACACACACAAAATTAAAGAGATGGCCTAGCGGTTAAGAGCGCCAACTGCTCTTACAGAGGACCCGGGTTTGATCCCCAGCACCCACATGGCGGCTGAGACCCATCTGAACTCCAATTCCAGAAGAACTCCAGTTCCAAGGGAATCCGACACCCTCTTCTGACCTCTGCGGCATTGCACGGCACGGGTGCACAGAACTGCATGCAGATAGCACATTCATACACATACAGAAATAAATAAAATTAAAAAAATTTTTTTTAATTACAAAAAAACTAAGTAAAATGAAATTGACAGAGAAATAAGGACACTTCAAGTCAAAGGCAAACGAAGACAGCTCAATGCCACCACTTAGCCAACTTCAAGAATCTTAGCCAACACTGCCTAAGATTCTTGAAGGAATACTAGATAGAGAGGAGAAAGACCACCAATCCAAACAACACGGAAAGAATGCATATCATGGGGCTGGAGAGATGGCTCAGCGGTTAAGAGCACTGACTGCTCTTGTGGAAGACTCGGGTTCGATTCCCAGCACCCACATGGTGGCTAAGAATCACCTTTAAGCCAGGTGTGGTGGCGCCTGCCTTTAATCCCAGCACTTGGGAGGCAGAGGCAGGCAGATCTCTGTGAGTTCAAGGCCAGCCTGGTCTACAGAGTGAGCTCCAGGCCAGCTGTGGCTATAAGGAGACCCTGTCTCAAAAAAATAAAAATAAAGAAATCCATCATGTCCAATACAGTAAATAGCAAACCCTGATACTAAAAAAGTAAAGAACAGAATAATCCAACCAACCAGAAAAACAACAAACAAAATTATAAGAATTAAGAAACATTTCTGAGAGGCTGGAGAGATAGCTCAGTGGTTAAGAGCACTGGCTGCTCTTGTGGAGAACCTGGGTTCGATTCCCAGCATGCAACCATCTGGCAGCTAACAACCAACCATCTGTAACTCCAATTCCAGGGGATTCCATACCTTCCTTTTGACTTCCACGGATACTACATAACCTGGGTACACTTACATACATCCAGGCAATACACTCATACACATAAAATAATTAAAATATTTTTAAAAGAGAAAGAAAGAAAGAAAGGAAGGAAGGAAGGAAGGAAGGAAGGAAGGAAGGAAGGAAGGAAGGAAGAAAGATTGATTTCTGAGGGCCAACATGATATGATTCAGATAAAGATACTTGCCACCAAGCCTGGCCACCAACCTGAGTTATTCCTGAAACTCACATGGTAAAATGAAAGAACTAACTCCTGCAAACAGTACTCTCACTTCCATACAGGGTGCCTACCACATGTACCTACACAAAAACACAAATGAGTAAATAAAGTATATTAGTAATTTTAACTGTAAACAATCTCAATTCACTAATAATGAGACATACATTAGTTGACTATATTAAAAAACTATATTCAACTTTCTGTTGTCCTCAAGTAACACAACTTACTGGTAAAAATACCTACAAACCAAGAGTCAAGATACAGAAAAAAAAAATCTATTAGGAATGGAAATCGTAACAAGCTGATATAGCTCTTCTGGTTTCTAATAAAGTAGACTTCAAAATTAGTAAGAAGAGATAAAAATGGCCAAGTGTAGCTTGGTGAACCAGTGAGTTTAATTATGCTTACTTACAGGAGCATGGTCAAGGGGTTACTTACAACAGCACTAGCAACTTATGGGAACCATACATATCACACCACTCAAGAAGAGCTCATCTCCAGTAATTGTTAACAGTGTATATATTCTCAGGGTAGGGAGGCCTCCTGTGCTGCCTCATGAGACCACTGTACCAGGAGAGAATGCTGGTGCACCCAGTCTTCTAAAGGTCTTATACAGTTGCTCTGATTTCAAGCTACTAATGCCCATATTATACTCAGGGGAAATAATTACACAATGGATATTGTATTTTTCAGTTCTAAAATTTCCATTTTCGATTCTTACTTTATACTTCCTATTTCTCTATTAAGTTCCATGTTGGGCCTGTTAAACAGTTCATCAAGTAGGGGCACTTGACACCAGTCCTATCAACCTGAGTTCAATCCCTGGAACCCACAGGGTGGAAGGAGAGAAGCAACTCCTACAAGCTCTCCTCTGACCTCTGTTTGTGCGTACATGCACACAATAAACGATAAATAACCAACAAATAAACGTTTTAAAAGAAGCTGTGCTTTTCTGTTTGCTTTAAAAGTGTTCAGCTTTACCTCAAAGTTCAGTTATAACAGGATTTTCAAGTCTTCACTTGATAACTCCAACATCTAGTTGAAGTTGGCATCTGCCATCTTTTCCCTTAAATCTTGGTAACATTTTCTCAGTTACTTGTATACTGAGTACTTTGGATTATATTCCCAAACATACTGAGGATTAGGTTGTGAGATTCTGTAACCTAAACAGAATCCGCTATAACCTATCAACTTAGTTGTTTCAGCAAACTATTAGCCCCACTTCATTTCAATGGGACATGCTACCTTCCTTTCTGTTGTGCAATGTCAATTCAGGTTTCAAAGCTTTTGCTACATGAGATGAATCTTTCCATTATGGGCAGCTGGGGCCTGAGCCCAGCTTGTGCCACTCATGACAAGAACAAGAGGATCATCACCGGCTCCCTCATTTCTGGGATCTCCCTCATATTCTGTAGTTTGTAAAAACAACTTTTCTGAGACTTTTGGCCAAAAAAGATGAAACTTCTTTTTCTTGGGGTTTAAGCCCTATGGAACCCTCCTGTGGTTCCATAGGGCTGAGTGGTTGGTGGAGCAAACAAACCAGTTAAGAAAAAGAGAAAAGCAACAGGGATCCCATCAGTACTAGGAGCTGCCCTCTTTTACTCTCAAAAGACAAAGGTGGCCACTACATTTTTCCACATTCTTCACTATCTCCCCTAACCTATGTCCCATGGGTCCCAAGATTCTGCAAGAATCAGTGGGAGAGAGGCCGAGTGGACCTTATCACGTCAAGCACCAGAAATCCAAAGGCCTCTACATGTGTAATTCCTCATTTATACCCTCACATATCATTTCAAGAAATCAGGATGAAATTTTTAGAGTAAAGAAAAAAGGAGAGAAAGAGAGAGAGAGAGAGAGAGAGAGAGAGAGAGAGAGAGAGAGAGAGCAGAAATGAAGTTCATATACAAAGCAACACATAAGGTCTTTACCTGTACTAGAATCTGAAGAAAAATCTGGCTTCAAGCTTTCCTAAAGGTACCTTAAAAGAAGTAACTTCATAATGTTCACAGGAAAAAACTAACCAGATGATCAAATCAGGTACAACTGTCTCTGATCTTGAGATCATTTTAAAATAAACCCTCTATTGAATTTCAGAGTGATTTCCAAAAGCTTTCCTAAATATAGGCCACATGCCAAAAGCCAACTCAGTAAAATCTACTCTGGAAAAGGTCAATAGAATGAGTCTAGATATAAGACTTGGGCTTAACTAAGGGGTGGACTTTAAACTGATAAAAGAAATAGATACAATATATATCCTTCAAGTACTGCTCCATAAATATTCTTCTTCTTTGCAAAGCTTTTGAAAGGTTCTGCATAGCAGTGAGATTATACTCCCTGACAAGTACAGGGTGGCAACTATTTTATGTGGCTACTGAAGGAACAGAGACATATATTTTAACAGCCAGCCCCAATATGACTGGAAGTAAAATCCTCTTATCACAATTGAGTATCCTAATAAAAACAAACCACAGCCTCAACAGTAGCATAACCTGCCCCATTCCTTAGGTGAACCAAGAGAGGAATTTGACTAAGCCCAAGATTTTTAGAATGGATTCTGAATCTTCTAAAACATAAAGGAAAATGAGCCAAATGGGGACACAGTAAATGGGGAAAAGCTCCAGTCACATCACCTTTACTGATCAGAACTGAAATACATAGGAATCTTACAGCATTATTTCCCTCTCACACTGTTAAAATTAACACATTAATTAATTAACTAATTTATTTATTTATTTATTTATTTACTTTGAGACAGAGTCTCCTTGCAGCCCCAGATGGCCTGGAGCTCACTATGTAGACCAGGCTGGCCTTTAACTCACAGAGATCCACCTGCTTCTGCCTCCCAAGTGCTAGGATTAAAGGCATGTGCCACCACGCCCAGCTAAATTATTATATTTAATTACTTCACAGTGTACCTTGATATAAAGCTTAGCAAATAAGATACCACTTAGTACTGCCCTATTTTTCTGGAACATACTAAATAATACTTCAGAAATATGCTCTAAACAAACTTAGGAAAAGCAAAAATAATTTTGTTGATGTGAAACATTAATATTTTGACCATTTACACTTAACAACATATCATGACCATAATTTCCTAAGATAACCACTTAAAACTAGGTAGAGAAAATGTTACACCACACAAATAAAATATACCTCAATTTCTTTTTTTTTTTTTTTTTTTTTTGTGTCTTTTCGAGACAGGGTCTCCCTGTAGCCCCAGCTGTCCTGGAACTCATTCTGTAGACCAGGCTGGCCTTGAACTCACAAAGATCCACCTGCCTCTGCCTCCCAAGTGCTAGGATTAAAAGCATGCACCTCAATTTCTAAAATTTCAGTTTCAATTTACAGCCTCAGTAAAGCAACTATGACAACTTTAATTCAATATAAACAATATAAATTTCCTAATTTTATAAAATGGAAATTCCATTCATACCATAACTTCTCTTTATTCTAAGCTTTAAAAACAAACTAGTATTTCCTATTAAGTCTAATAAGTTTGTAAAATTTTATACTTAGTGCAAATCAGTGATCTTCTTTCCAGTTTCCGTTAACATATATGTTAAAAAACATTCAAAAAGCATTATCAAAAACTAAAAGGAAGTTCATAATTCTAGCTGGAGATGGGACAGGTTGACTGATTTAAGCATCACATAGTTCAATCTTATTGCTTCTAAATAGTGAAAAACTAAAATCCAAAGTAATTCAGTTCTAAGAAATATGCACTGCCTGATTGACATTTAAGCCCCCAAATTCTTGAATAATGAAACTGTTAAGGGAACTAAATACACACATCTACTTTCAATAAAGCTGGCAACACTTTAAAATACTCTGCATAAATAATTTTAACCTAAAACATTACTATTTAAGGAAATGATTAGAACCACATTTTCCTAACAAAGGGAGTATAACTAGCCTTTCTTTTAGTAATCTACAGTTTGCTTCATCACTTTTCTTAAAGCACTCTAATGGCACATATACCTTGACAACATTCCACAGATGGTTATGATTATGTCTAACAAGACAAGCTCATTGAAAAACTTTACAGATGCTTAGCTAATGAGATGTCATATTAAATCTGATATCATAAGATTAAAAACTTTATATCAATTATAAAGACTGATATATCATTTAAAATTGACATTCAAACATTCCTAAATTAATTCCATAAACACATTAGGTTACAAATATACTTATTTAAGAAAGCTCAGAAACAAATGTCGGCAGTACGTAGCTTAGCATCCCTACCCCCATCCCCACCCTGCATGGCTTGTCTGTATCACTTGTCTTTTGTATATGGGGAGCAGAGGTATATGTACAATTTTTGCTTTCAACATAGTAGATATAGATGTTTCTAACTACAAAACTCTGGTATATGTCAGAATTCAATTTGATTATTTCTTACTTCCTCTCTTAATGCTTAATGACTAATTCCTTAGAGATGTCCTTAAAAGCTCTAAAATGTTGTCCTTGGGTAGAAACTTTCACCAGCAATCAATCAGGAGCAAATGAGATGACTGTGTTGAAATGTTCTACACAGTTTAAGCCAACAAATGAATGAGGAAAGGTAGTGTATCAGAACATATGCCACTACACTGAAGTCGCTAAAAGGGTTTGTTAGAAGAATATTTCATTTCCAGTGAAGCAAATACGGAATAATAAAGGACAGTGATAAAAGATTACTAAAGTCATATGGAAATCCAAATATAGTGACAGACACAATTATTTTACTAATTGCTAATGAATACAGTCAAGTGGCTTCAAAAAGCAAAACTTTGCTTGGACTACTTCAGGTTTTGACCTCTGCATGAGAAAATGCATTTAAACTGAAGCCCACCAAAATTGATTAACGGCGCCAGCCAAGGCCAGCATGTAGTTGAAGCTTTTTCCATCTATCACATGGCCCCAAGGATAGTTAAATGAACCTTAAAATGGCTACAAACAGCTCAATGACTACACAGAGTCCTGCCAATTAGAAATAATTAGGCAGTCATTTTAGTGGTGAGTCTTTTTAAGTGCATACATAACGATGCAATGATGCTTATTAACGATCTCATGAGCTATGCTCAAACAGCCTGAAATAATTATGCGACTATCACAAAGCCTTGCTCATCTCTGTACTTCACCTTAATGCATTTAAAAATCCACTTCATTACCTCCAGTAATTAATCCTCCATTAATTGCAGGAAAAGTTCAGTTTACCAAGCTTCGTTTCTAATTATCTTATAAATAGTTATGGTTCTAATTAATGTGTTCATTAAGACGAATATCTTTCTCAAAGCCATGCTCAGAGCAAAGGTTCCGCTTATTCTCTCAAAAGCCTAACTAGCCATAAGGTGAGGCCATTTTGGTTGCATTTGCTTTTATTTTAGTATACTCAACCTCCTAATTGGCATTTAAAATCTAATTTGGAGAAACTTCAAGAAGGTTATACAGAGAGAAATAAGGGCAAAAAGATATTTTGAACCTTTTTCCAATCAATAATCTTAAAACCTTAATAAGAGAATGTTAGTGCATCCTTTTTGATAAATATTGACTAATATACTTAAGTACAATATCCAAGTGCATTTAAATTCCATACAAACTTAGCTTTTGCCCTGTTCTTCAATTATAAAATAAGATAGGAGAGATAAAATATGCTATTAAAATGAATACATTTAAATTTATATTAAGTTATCTAGCTATATTACTACTATAAAACAATTACTCAATGCAAATTGTCAGCCATCAAAGAAAAAACTTACACATATCCTGGGATTAGCAGTACTTTGCATCATTTT
The DNA here is from genome assembly GCA_009823505.1 of Rhizomys pruinosus. Taxonomy (NCBI): domain Eukaryota; kingdom Metazoa; phylum Chordata; class Mammalia; order Rodentia; family Spalacidae; genus Rhizomys; species Rhizomys pruinosus. The sequence continues at coordinate 32,292 of VZQC01010769.1, forward strand.
AGAAACACAGCTAGCCTATGTGCTTTTTAAAAATAGAAATCTCTCTGTATATAAAGCATACAATTATGATGGAAAGAAAACCTTATGCAAAGTTATTCTTTTTGTAAACATGAATTTTTTGTAACTTTGGAACCTTTTAAAATACATTTATAGTTTCAAAGAACAAAAGTTATTCCTAATTTTTAAAAACTAAATTTTATTTTAATGAAGAAAACTATAACATTTGATAAATCCAGTGAGTAAAATTCTTTATTAAAAAAAGCACAGTTATTAGTGTAGTAATCCTGGTAGTTAATAATAAAGCCATAGTTCCACATATGATAGATGTCTCCTGTTTCTCTGTAATTTACTTTTGCTCATTAATCTTCCCTCCTTGTCTTTTTCTATGTAAGATAAGCCTGCAGAAGTTTCATTTAAAAAGAAAAAAACTCATTCATTCCACAAGCAAAATTCTGAAAAGATCATTCTTTGTAGAATTTATAATTTCTAGCATAATTTTCTCTAGAATAGACTTTCATAGTATGCTCTATACAAATCCACTATAGCTTTGAATTCCCACATTAAAATTTCTGAATACAGATATAGAGATTTATTAAATAAAATTTGCCAGAAGTATGAATGGACATTCACAGCAAGGGGAGATCTCAACCTTCTACAGAAAATAGTCTAGACAATTTTCAAGGTGTTGAAGGTATAGCAGTGAATAAGACAGAGATGGGTTTTACCATAATGAAGTTGAGGGTTGTGTGTGTGTGTGTGTGTGTATGTGTGTGTGTACACATTCATGGGTATTGTGCATGCATGTGTGGCAAAGGTCTAGGTGCCTTCACTCAGCAAGTCCCAGGGATCCTCTCTCTGCCTCCTCAGCTCTGGGATTACAGGTTTAAACTGCTGCACTGAGCTTTTACATAGGTGCTGGGGATCAAACTCAGATCCTCATGTTTGCATGACAAGCACTTGGCTGACTGAGCTATCTCCCCACCACTGGGTCTAATTCTTTTAAAGTAAACATCTCTTGCTAATTTGAAACATTACTAAACAGGTACTAAAAAACACTGATTCTGGCCACAAATTTCAATTGTTACAATTGACTTATTATGAAATACCTCTTAATACCAACATTCTAAGTGTCCCGGAATATCCAAAAGATTCTTGAGGGAAGAAATCTTGGTACCAGTCTTGTTATCACTGAGTCAAACATAACTGAAGCACTAAGCAGTACTGCTGTAACAACGATAATGTAATCCTGAGAGACACAATAAGAACATAAGAACACTAAGACTGGCATCCCAAACTGTTTTTAATTTTAAAAATTTATCCATTGTAAGTGTATGTGTGCTGGAGAGATGGCTCAGCAGTTAAGAGCACTAGCTGCTACTGCAAAAGATCCGGTTCAGTTCCCAGCATCACGTCATAGCTAATAGCCATCTGTAACTCCAATTCTAGGGGGACCTGATGCCCTTTTTCCAGCTTTGGTGTGCACTTAACATACATGCAGGCAAAACATTCATACACATAAAATAAAAATAAATGAATAAATAAATAAATAAAAGCATATATTTATTGAGGCTAGAGAGATGGCTCAGCAGTTAAGAACACTGGCTGCTTTACAGAGGACCTGGGTTCAGTTCCCAAAACCTACACAGTGACTAACAACCATCTGTTAATTCCAGTTCCAAGGAATATGATGCCCTCTTCTGGCCTCCATGGCCACTGCACAGGAGCAGTACACTTAACATACATGCAGGCAAAACACACACATAAAATAAATTTTGAAACGAGAGAGAGAGAAAATAATGTGTGTTTATGTACATACATACACATACATTTGTGGATACATGCAGAAACCAGAGACTACTTGTGGTAGAAGGTTCTCTCCTTCCACAGTCTTCACTGCAGGTTTCGGCAGCAAGTACCTTAATCCTCTGAGCCATCTCTCTTGCTCACTATCTTCTACATTTTAATCACATCAATGTCACCTGCATCTTAGCTATGTTAGCAATCCAAGATATCCATCATGACTTCGAATTATTGCATTTTTATCATAACAGTTAATATTAACTCACTTTAAGTGAAAAAATAAGTATCATCTTAAAGGAAGAGGAAAGGAGAACAACTAAAGAAAAGAAGACACAACATCCCCATAGGTTAGACATTCAGGGCCTCTTTACCTAGAGGAGACAGAAACTTAGTGCTTATACTGTAAGAATTCAAATTTTAGAAGATCACCCTTTTATCCTCCCTTCCTTTTCACTCCCATTTTTTAATTTAAATTTTATTTTATTCATATTTTGAGAGTCTCATACACAGATACTGTATTTGCAATTCTACCCACGCCAGTCTCCTAACAACTCTTCCCATGTCCCCCGCCTCCCTACAATTTTTCATTCTCCTTTTTTTATTATTGTTACATTTACATATAAATATGTGCACGGTCGTATACACACACACACACACACACACATGCACACACACACACACACACACACACACACTCTGCTCTGAGTCCACTTAGTGATGCTTGTTGTGTACCTGTGTTTAGGGCTACCCACTTGGGATTACCTCTCAGGGAGGAGAAAACTGAGTCTGTAGCTCTTCATCTTAAGGTGGGACCCCAGATATTTTCCCATCCACCTTGACATGTCAACTAGTTTTGTCATTATACAGATATTGTTAAATGACCATACTGTGGAGATTTCATTGTTGTAGCTTTCCTATCATGTCTAGAATGAATTTACCAGGAGTAGGTGAAATTGTCTCTTGGGCTCTTACAGTCTTTCTTCCCAGTCTTTCATGATGTTCCCTGACTCTTAGGTGTAGATGTTACATGGTAGACTTATGACCTAGGACTAGGCACCTTACGGACACTCACTCTCTGTATTTTAATCAGTTGTGGAACTTTGTAATAGTCTTTATCTTTTGAAAAAAAAAGATTCTTTAATGAGTAATGAGAGGTACATTTGTCTAAAAAAATGTAATGATATGTATTTAGAGCATTTGGAATATGAGAAATTATATAGATCTAGGAAAATGACAGAGTAGGTTCTTTTCTAAAGTCTATGTCCTACCCAACCATGTGTACTTGACTATGTTTACAGCATGAGGCATGAAAACCCCCAAATTGAAATTAGACAGCTGTTGATTACCCCCAAGATAAAACATTACTGCACCAATACAGACAATTTGATAAGCTGGTTATTGTTGTGGCTAGCAAGCTTTACATTTGGGTACAATTCCCAACTGGTTTTCTCCCTTGGCATTGTATCTCCCTAAGCTTGCACTGTATCTTCTAATACCATGAGAGCCTCTTCCAGGAGGAGTCTTCCAGTTTAGTTCCAGATTGGTCACTCCAATTCCTGTGTCAAAGCATGCAGAGTCTTCAGCAATAGGGTCTTAACTTCCAACTCTGGGAAGCAATCAAGGGCTGTGGCAATAGTCTACATTATTTTGCTAGTCTCTTGGGAGTACACCGACCAAGAACTTGAAGGAAGGTTTCCCTTGCCTGGCACTGTGATTTTTGTTATATAGGTTTCAGGTATACACTTGCATCCAAAATCAGGTCTAAAAGAAATTAAAACAGCACAAGTCTTTGGTAATTCAACAAAATTTCCTAAAAATTAACTGAGTGTTATCACAACAATGACACTGATTTCAACCATTCAGAGTCCACTAAAGTGGATGATTCATCAATAATATTTATAAAATCATTTGAATTATTCAGGAGATGCATTGCAAAATTAAAACAGTACAAATTACTTGAAATTTGGAATAGGTGAATGGCTTAGGATATTGAAGATTTCTTTTAAAAAACAGAAGCTTCAGGGAAGGTCGAGGGTACAGACACAATCATTCATCATGAGAGACTTCAGGGGACATTTTAATAACTACCTGTGGCAGGATCTCTCTAGTATTCATTATAAAATTCCCAAGGCAGACTTTGCTTTCTCATTCATACACACAAACATGCAAAATGGAGTCTGCCTATCAAATACAGTGAGTAAAGGCATTTAAACACCAGTGGTTTTATCGCTGCATTCATCACCACAGTTTGCAATTGAGATAAAAGGTGTAAGACTGAACTGAACACACACACACACACACACACACACACACACACACACGCGCGCGCGCGCACATGCTTGCACACAAGGCATGAAGCAAAAATGACAGAAGCTGTGTGGTACTTATTTTAAATGTTTATCAACAAATAAAAATGGTTTTGAAAATGACCATCTCAGAAATCACAAAAGGTGTGCTGGGCGTGGTGGCACACGCCTTTAATCCTAGCACTTGGGAGGCAGAGACAGGCAGATCTTTGTGAGTTCAAGGCCAGCCTGGTCTACAAAGTGAGTTCCAGGACAGCTGGGGCTACAGGGAGACCCTGTCTCGAAAAGACCAAAAAAAAAAAGAAATCACAAAAGGATCTCATCAGTATTCTTTTAAAGGCAGGTGGGGCTCAAAGTTTTCAAAAGATTACAACAAAAACATTATATATTTATATATTTAGCTAGATGTTAGGGGGTCATGAAGTAAACACTTGCTGGGTTCTCCTGCTGCCGGGTTCTCCTGCTGCCAGGTTCTCCTGCTGCTTTTCCATATGAAACACTCCGTCTAGGTAGTTGTATTTCTCCTGCCTAGACTATCATAGTGCTTCTCACTTCAGTTCTGCTATTCCTCTCCCTGAAAAAATAACCAGAATGCAGCCAAACTGGCTCACAGTGCTTCAACTGAACACTACATTCTGTCAACCTAACAAATATTAAGAGGAACAAACTAAGAATGTCGGTCAAAATATATACTGTAAAGTCTGAAGAGTTATACTAATGCTGCTATTAATTTATTATCTTGCTACAATACTAATATAGCTATAATCTCTTACAAGTTTGAATAGTCTCCTCCTTTGATACTGTCTCATGAGCCCCTTTGGAGAATGGAAATTACGAAAGTGCCATAAAATTTTGTTTTGGAATTCTCTAGACCATGTCCAACTTGTCCCAGCGGTTATTCCTTATTTTCATTTCATCTCAACCATCTATCACTCTTAGATCAAACTAGTAGTCTGGTTGTGACCTTTCACCACCACCACCAACTTCTATAGAACTCTAACTGGCAACTGTCTCTGACAACATACTCCACACACAGGAACCTCAGGCCATGCCCAGCAAATCTGTGCTGTACTTACTAGACAGTCTTGGATAGGTACCACTCTCTGTAACCCACAGTGCTGGTTACTAAGCAAAAAACAAAATGTAAGAAACACATCATTACCTGGGAGATATGGTTTTTGAGACAAAAAAAAGACATCAACCTCTAAGGAATGTTCATCTCTAAAGTTCTGCCAGCCCATATTAAAGGGGTAGATTAAAAAGCAAACCTATTCTAAAAAATAGCCCAACAAGAAATGCAAATAGGCCAGGTGTGGTGATACACACCTTTAATCCCAGCACTGGGGAGCCAGAGACAGGTGGACCTCTGTGAGTTCAAGGCCAGCCTATTCTACAAAGCTGGGGCTACAGAGAAACAATAACAACAACAAATGTAAACAGTTTGCTGTCTTGGAGAAGCTTTTTAGAAATAGTTCAAATACAACTAAGTGGAAAAAGGAAAAAAGACTTTTCAATTATATTACAGGCTGGAGATGTAGCTCAGTAGAAAATGCTTAGCATGCCCAAGGCCCAGAGTTCAGTCACCAGGATCACACACAAAAGATAGACAGATAAAAAGACAAATAGATAGTAGAGTTGTAGATTTCTTTCCCAAATAATTATTAACTGCAATATGGACTGCAAAAGCAAGATTTCATATTGGACTGAAGGCTCTGAATTTGTACAGGCATTCATGATAAAAGTTCTAAAGGGAAGCGGACTAGATGGAACATGTCAACATAATTAAGGCTATTTACAACAAACCCAAAGCCAACATCATTCTAAATGGAGGAAAACTGGAAGCATTCTCCTAAAAATCAGGAACCAGAAAAGGCTTTCCACTATCAGCACTCTTTTTCAATATAGTGCTTGAAATGCTAGCTAGAGAAATAAAACAAAAGAAGAAAATTAAAGGGGTACTAAGTGGAAAATGTAAGGTCGTAAGCCCACCTAAGGAACTCCAGGAAACCAACTGAGGTAGAAGTTCTGAGAATGTTTCCTGCAATCAGGCTCCTACTAATACTGCTCACAAGCCTCAGATTATCTGGAGATGCTTCTACTGATACCAGCCCCAGATCCACCTACACCCTAATCCCCCATCTTCATGCCACCACCTCCTTGTGTGCCTGAAATAAAACTGCCATTCTGGCAATGCTGGTCATCCTAATCCCGACACAGGCAGGCCAGCAGCCATGCCTGAAATAAACCGAACTTCCTTTCCATTAGAGTCCTGACATTTTCTCCTCTCTACAACTGAGTCTCCCCTCAAAATGAACCTAACAGAAGTCAAATTATCCTTATTTGCAGATGATATGATATGATACATAAGAAATCCCAAGACTTCCACCAGAAAACTTGTAGAAATGATCAATACTTTCAGCAAAATGGCAGGTGACAAAAATCAATCTACAAAAATCAGTAGCCTCCTCTCTATAGAAATAACAAGCAATCAGATAAAGAATTCAGAGAAACACTTCCATTCACAAAGGCTTAAAAAAAGAACAATCTAGGGATAAACCTACCAAAGACATTGGGGCTAGAGAGATGGCTCAGTGGTTAAGAGTACTGACTGCTCTTGCAGAGGACCTGGGTTCGAGTACTAGCACCCACATGGCAGCTTACAACTATCTGTAACTCCAGTTCCAGGGGAATCCAATGCCCTCTTCTGAGCTACTCCACACTGCATGACACAAATGCACTCAAATGCAGGCAATATATAGACTAAAAATAATAATAAAAATTTTAAACTACCAAAGACATTAAAGCCCTACTCAATGACAACTTTAAATATTTTAATATTCTTTATATTTCTATTTATTATATTTAAATAAGGAAGAGACAGAGGAAGACACAAGGAGATGGAAAGACTTTCTGCATTCATGGATTGTTAGAATCAATATAGAGAAAATGACCACCCTACCAAAAGCAATTTATATTGCTTTTGGTAGGGTGGTCATTTTGCTTTGGTCGATACAATCTCAATCAAAATTCCCATGGCATTCTTCACAGAAATAGAAAAATCCATCCTAAAATTCATATGGAAACACAAAAGACCCTAGATAGCCAAAGCAATCCAATGCACAAAGAACAATTCTGGGGGCAGGGTGTTACCATACCAGACCTCAAATTTATATTACAGAGGCACAGTCATAAAAACAGCATTGTATTGGCACAAAAACAGACTTGTAGATCAGTGGAACACAATAAAAGACCCAAACATGAGTGAATGCAATTTCAGCCACCTGATATTTGACAAGGGTGCCAAGAACACACACTTGGAGAGACAGTGGGGCTGGCAAAACTGGATCTCCATGTGTAGAAGAATGAAACTAGACCCCTAACTATCACCCTGCACAAAAGTGAACTCCGAATGGATCAATGTGAAGCATAAAACACTGAAACTGTTAGAAGAATAGATAGTCAGTATCCTACAAGATATAGGTGCAGGAAAGGACTTTCTAAATCAGACATCACTCGCTCAGGAATTAAGGTCAACAATCAACAAATGGGACCTCATTAAACCAAAAGGCTTCTGTACAGCAAATGAAACAACCAGTCGAGTGAAAAGGGCAACATATAGAATGGAAGAAAATCATGGCAACATACACAATGGAAGAAAATCATGAGGTGTTCATCTGGCAGAAGATTAATATCCAGAATACACATAGAACTCAAAAAACAAAGAGGCAAGAAAACAAATGACTCAATTAAACAATGGGCTATGGATCTGAACAGACAGCTTTCAAAAGAAGAACTAATGACAGGCATGGTGGCACACAGCTGTAATTCTAGCACTTGGGAGGCAGAAGCAGGCAGATCTCTGTGAGTTCAAGGCCAGCCTGGTCTGCATAGTGAGCTCCAGGCCAGCTGAGACCAAAGGGAGACCCTGTCTCAAAAAGACCAAAAAACCCAAACCAACCAACCAACAAACAAAAAGACTGGCTAAGATCAAGAAAACAAAAGACACCAAATGCTGGAGAGGTTGTGGGGAAAGGGGACCAATCATCCACTGCTGGTGGGAATGTAAACAACCACTGTGGAAAACAGTGTGGAGAATCCTTAAAAAACTCAAAATAAGCCTACCACTTGACCCAGCCATACCACTCCTGATTATATACCCACAAGACTGATCCTACCACAAAGATACATGCACATCTATGTTTTTTGTGGCTCTCTTCACAATAGCAAGAAGCTGGAAGGAACCCAGGTGCCCCTCAACCCATGAGCGAACAACAAAAATGTGGTACATCTACACAGTGGAGTTCTATGCAGTGGTAAAGAAAGATGACATCATGAACTTTGCAGGTAAATAGATGGAACTTGAAGCCATCGTCCTAAGTGAAGTAACACAGTCCCAAAGAAACAAATGGGGAATGGTTTCTCTCATTTGTGGATGNAAAAAAAAAAAAAAATCTACCATATGATATAGTCATACCATTCCTTAGCATATATACCCAACAGACTCACCCTACTACAAAGATCTACAAAGATGATAATGCAACCATATTTGTTGCTGCTATTTTCAAAATAGCTAAGAAATGTAAACAATCTAAATGTCACTCAACTGACGAATGACTAATGGTACTTTTACACATGGTCTTCTACTCAGTGGTAAAGAAAAACGAACTCTGCAGGTAAATGAGTGGAACTAGAAACTGTTATACTAAGTGAAGTAACACAGACTCAAAAAAGCAAATGATGGGGGCTGGAGAGATGGCCTAGCAGTTAAGAGCGCCGACTGCTCTTACAGAGGACCCGGGTTCGATCCCCAGCACCCACATGGCGGCTGAGAACCGTCTGAAGCTCCAATTCCAGGAGAACTCCAGTTCCAGGGGAATCCGAGACCCTCTCTGACCTCCGCGGCATTGCACGACACGGGTGCACAGACTTACATGCAGATAGTACATTCATACACATACAAAAATAAATAAAATTAATAAAAAAAATTAAAAAAAAAGCAAATGATGTTATATTCTCTCTCATTTGTGGCTCTTAGCTTGAAATCCTAGGTGGGAGTATATATCCTGAAGTAACCACAGGAGCCAGGAAAATGAAAAAGAACCATGGGAATAAAGGAGAAGAAGGAGCTCCAGAAGCAGATAGTAGGAAATAAATGTTGGTAAGGGGGAAATGGGGAAAAGAGATGGTTCTTTAACTGAGTAAGGAGTAGCAAGCATTATATAAGGAGAGTGAGAGGAAAGATAAATAATGCTTAGATAGTATAAAAATTAGAGGGAATTTTATTGGTTCAAAGTCTACTGAAAATACATCTTTATAGCAACAACAAAAAACAAAAAACAAAACAAACAAACAAACAAAAAAACAAAACAGAGCCCGGCAAGAGCAACCTCCCTTTTGAGTTGTTGGTCAGGTATCCAAGAGACTCACAAAATAACACAGGCTACTACCACAGCCCTTGATAGCCTCCCAGAACTTGAAGGTAGAATCTATTGCTGAAGACAGACTACACTTCAGACACAGGACTTGGGAGCAATGGCACTAAACTGATCTGGAAGCCTCCTCCCTGAGACTAGCACTCAGGGTGTCAGAGGATACTATATTATCTGCCAAGGGAGAAAACCAATCAACGGTCCTAACCAGCTGTAAAGCCTAATAACAACAATGATTGGCCCAGCAAACTATCCTTGTTGGTACAGTACTGGCACTTTTATATTGGGGATAATCAACAGCTGTCTAACTAGAAGGCCAACTCAATGGGAGAGAACTCATGGGTGGTACTGTAAACATAGCCAAATACACATGGTTGGAGTGATCATAGATCCTACAGAAAAATCTACTTTTGCCATATCCCAAGACAAATGTAACTTCTTACTTTGTTCTAAATATGCATCCTCAAATTTATAGATAAGTATACCTTTCACCCATCACCAAAGAACCTTCTTTTTGCAACAGAGACTATGACAGAGTTTCACAACTGGCCAAATGCAGAGGGTAAGTGTCTGTGAGACACAACCCTAAACGTCACACCTTCGATGCAACCTCTACACACAGGATGAATGCACGACTCAACACTCACCAGAGACATTTTCTTATTCAGCAGATGGTGATTAATACAGAACCCCACAATTGGCCGATGTCCAGAGAAGAGGCCACAGAGTGCTTATCCCTGAACAAGATACCTATTTTAAACCTCTGCTTCCCAAGGCTCTGGGATCATTGTGAACAAGAAGGTGGAAGGATTGTAAGAGCCAGAGGGGCTGGATGACCAAAAGGAAACAAGAGTCTTTCAGGGCTGGTCAGTTACTCACATGAACGCACAACAATGGTGACAGCATGCACAATTCCTATGAAAGCTCAAAACCACACGAAGTCTCAGCACTGACATGGGAAGAAATTGATAAAAAATCCCAATCCAACCTAAGGAACAACTGACGGCTGCTGAGAAGGGAAAAAGACAGTGTCCTACAAGGATTGGCCTCTTGTCCCAGTGGATAGACACACACTGAAAGATATCTGGGCACACAAATTTGACTCTATAAGCCATATTATGTAAGCACATTAAACTGGGGGAAGAGGACAGTTGCGGGGAGTGTGGACTAGGACAGAGATATAAATCCCATTAAATGATACTGTATGAAAATCCCAAAATTCAATTTAAAGAAGGGAGAAGAGGAAAGGGAGGTAGTAGCACCTGCTTGGTAAATGATGAACCTAGGTTATTCTCCTACTCTTGAGTATGTTTGGAACTTTCTTAAGAAACATCAATCAAGTTGGCTAGAAATATTTAGATTCATGAGGAAAATGTTTTAGGCTATCTATAGTCCCTTAAAATTTAAAATTAAAATACCTGCAGTCAATATTATGAGACTTTTTTAACATATATTTTGTACAAGATTATCAAATCTAGACCTGTGTCCCCCACCCTATGCCCCCACCCCACCAGTGCTCATGTATTCTGCCAAACATGCTTTTCATCTCTTTCTCAGTCTTTCTCAATACTCTCCATGTGGAAGTTGACTGTTTTGAGAAGTTCACTGTTTCAGTCAGGTCTTTGATGCAGTCCTTTCTGTTGTTGTTGTTGTTGTTGTTTCCAATATGCATCACTCCCAACTGCTTTGGACAAAAGCTCAAGGGGCCATGCACGAGAAATACTTACAACTAGGTAATTGGCACTGGCATCCACAGATGTGAGGGATACCATTTGTCGTTTGTTTTTCTGGGACTGTGTTACTTCACTCAGCATGATGTCCTCTAGCCATTTTCCTCCAAAGCTCATGATGTCATCTTTCTTTACTGCTGCATAGAACTCCATTGTGTAGATGTACCACATTTTCTCTATCCACTCGTCAGTTGAGGGGCATTTAGGTTGGTTCGAGCTCCTTACTATTGTGAAGAGAGCTGAAATAAGCATGGCTGTGCATATATCTCTGCAGTGGGGTCTTGAGGGTACATGCCAGGAGTGGTATGGCTGGGTCAGGTGGCAAGTTCATTCCAAGTCTTCCAAGGGTTCGCCACACTGCTTTCCATACTGGCTGTATGAGTTTACATTCCCATGAGAAGTGGATGAGTGTTCCCCTTTCCCCACAACCTCTCCAGCTCTTGGTATAATTTGTTTTCTTGATCCTACCCAGTCTTATTGGAGTAAGATGATAACGTAAAGTGGTTTTGATTTGCATTTCCTTAATGATTAGTGATGTTGAACATTTCTTTTTTTTTTTTAATTTTTATTTTTATTTATTTCTGTGTGTGTATCAATGTACTGTCTGCATGCAGGTCTGTGCACCCGTGTCGTGCAATGCCGTGGAGG
>VZQC01010769.1:50530-68138 GCA_009823505.1 Rhizomys pruinosus
GAAGGGAGGAGGAGAGGAAGGGGAGAGGGGAAAGGAGGGGAGAGGGGAGAGGAAGGGAAAGGGAAGAGGAGGGGAGAGAGGGAGACAGAGAATAAGGGGGGAGAGAGGAGAAGGGAGGAGGAGAAGGGGAGGGGGAGGGAAAGAGGGAGAGGGAGATAGAGAATAAGGGGAGAGAGAGAAGGGAGGAGGAGAGGAAGGGGAGAGGGGAGTGGAGGGGAGAGAGGGAGAGAGGGAGAGAGGGAGAGGAGGGGAGAGAGGGGAGGGGAGAGGGGCGAGACAGGAGAGGGGAGGGGGAGAGGGGAGAGGAGGAAAAGAAAAGAAAAGAAAAAAGAAAAAAGTAAAGAAAAGAAAAGAAAAGAAAAGAAAAGAAAAGAAAAGAAAAGAAAAGAAAAGAAAAAGATTCAGTTCTTGAAAATCCTCACAGGAGAATTCTTAGAAAGGAACTCACAGTCTTATCACTATGGAGCTTGAAAAACAATCTATAAAGCTTTCTAAAACATCTTACATTTAAAAATAATATGAATGAAACCACTACAACAGCACTTCTCTATCCTACTCCTGTTTCAGCTCTGCAGATGAAATACTGAAGCTGAAACGGATGATAAAGGAGCTAAAACAGGAAAGAAAGGAAGTGACTGGGAAGGTCTTGCCCTTACCACCAAGCATTCACATTTAATTCTCAAAGTTACTTGACTATTTCTCAAACTAGCATACATGTCCTTGTCTACAGGGTCCATGGAGTTTGGAGGTTTAGGGAATCTCCTTAAAGAGCATTCAAAAATATAAATTTATATATATTTCATGTTTAAATAGATGAAATTTTCTGGAAAGAAGATTCATACCTTACATTAGATTCTCCCTTTGACATCCTACCTTAACAAGGCTAAGGATAAATCACTAACCACGTTTACTTGCTTTGAGCCAATAAACCTGACATCTTGTCTACTCTTTAAATAAAGTGTGGAATATAAGGTGTGAGCTTCTTTTGAAATCCTCTTTGCACTTCATCATGTCTTATAATAAGTCACTCACACGTCATCTAAAGATTAGTTCCACCTTTGCTTATCTATTTTCACAAAATGTAGACTTTAAAAAACCAAATCTGTTGCTATTAATTTCTATAAAAAGTTTTACTTTATAAAAACCACTCTTTAGAAAACTCAGGTGACAATTTTACAAATTAATAAATTAAACTTTGATGCTTAGAGCTTCTGGTCACGATCTTGAGAGCTCTGCCTTCTTAGAATTCCAAAAGTTTCACGAAGGTGGAGTATCTGCACTTCCTTTGCTTCAGAAGGGTCCTTCCTGTCTCCATCCTAAGCTGACAATGTATCTTTCATATGATAGAGTCAAAGCACTCCCTTAAGCAGCAATATTACCATCTACCTTGGTGGGAACAGCCTTGACAACAACCACAACCTCCATTTCATCTCATCTTATTCACTGCCATACGGACCACACATACCACATGGCAGTACACATAGTTCCATAATAAAACACACTTTTCATGACACTTAGTATGTTATACAGCCAACTGCCTAAGAAGCAACTGGCAGAAGAACAAAGGTGGAAACAAGTGGCCCAGATGTCCAGCAGAGACTGAAAAATATACACAGAAGTAAATCTATACTGTATATGAAATTCAAATAAGGCAAGCCAATAAATTACTACACTCATAAACTAAGAGAGATGTAGAAAGAGATCTGGTAGCTATTTACACTGCTTCCTAAAGAGTAACATGTCCAAAGTGTTATGATAGAAAAGTCAACTGCAAGATTGGCCTTAACAGAAAACATGCTAGAAACACATTGTGCAAAGTACCATCTTGAAGTCTATTTTATACAGAATCATCTCTTAACAAGAGGGGGACAATATATGTAAGCGAAAATAAAATTATTCGGAAGGTAGTGAGTGGTGGCCTTCCAAGTGAAAGTGAACTGAAAAACTTTGGAATTTCCAGCTGAGAAATAATGCTGAAAGATAACTGAAACAAAATGCAGAGACTTCAAAAGCAAGAGTAGTGTCAGAGGCTAAGCATAGATGACTTCAGAAGTGACAGAATAACAGAACCAAGAGAAACTCTAAAAATTCTAATTTGGAGAAGAAAATAAAGTAATTATAGAGTAGATAATCCTAAAGAGCTCTCTTTATTTCTTGTCACAATAATCACATGAGCAGAAATAACTATATTTAACAAAAATCCATGGGAGAAAAATTAAGAGTATAAAGCTGACTTTTCCATACTTATCTTTAAGAAACGAATGTGAACTGGACTCCTGTAATCTCCGTAATTGTGAAGCTGAGACAGGAATATTGCCATGAGTTCAAGGCCAGTCTCAACTACATGGTAAGTTCCAGGCCAGCCTAGGACACAGAGTGAGATTCTGTCCAAAATAAAAACAAACAAGGGGTAGGTGAGGACTGGAGAGATGGCTCATCATTTAGAAGCACTGGCCACTCTTCCAAAAGGACCTGGGTTTGGTTCCCAACACCAACATAGCAGCTAACAACTATCCAAAATTCCAATTCCAAAGGAGGCAACGCATTCTTCTGGTCTCCACAGGCACTGCACAACATGGATGGACTTATGTACATGCAAGCCAAACAAACATACACATAAAAATAAAATATTATATATAATATAATATATCTATATATATATTTTTTTTTTTGGTCTTTTCGAGACAGAGTCTCCCTGTAGCCCCAGCTGTTCTGCAACTCACTCTATAGACCAGGCTGGCCTTGAACTCACAAAGATCTGCCTGCCTCTGCCTCCCAAGTGCTAGGATCAAAGGCGTGCGCCACCATGCCCAGCTAAAAAATAAAAAATATATTTATTTTATTTTATTTATTTACTTTCTATGTGTATGAATGTACTGTCTGCATGCAGGTTTGTGCACCCATGTCGTGCAATGCCACAGAGGTCAGAAGAGGGTGTTGGATTCCCCTGGAACTGGAGTTCTCCTGGAATTGGAGTTACAGATGGTTCTAGGCCGCCATGTGGGTGCTGGGGATCGAACCCAGGTCCTCTGTGAGAGCAGTAGGAGCTCTTAACTGCTAGGCCATCCCTCCAGCCCCCAAAATAAAAAATATTTTTAAAAAGACTAATTGGATTTGACAAAAAGATCATCTTTAACTATTAATTACATGTTTTATCTCTATGAAGGAAAGGTTTATTCTAAGTGTTAATCATACAAAGAGAATATCAGGAATACTCAGTTTGCTATATTGTTACAACATTATTATTTCCACTTCCTATTGATGTAGGCTTAGAGCACCCACAAGATACATATGCTTATGAAACTAAAATATCTATAAGCAAAAAAATGCAGACAGTAGGTACCGCAACAGAATGTTATCAAATATTAAGCACTGTTTTTAGTTACCAGAACAAATGTGACAATCTTTTCAGAAACAAATTTATAAATACATATTCTACTTTTCTCAGAAAACATGAGTGAAATATACAACTAAAGAGCATATATAATTAAAGAATTCTTTACCTGTATTTGACACATATAATTCTGAAAATTTTTAAATTACTGGTGTTCTAGTTTCTCTTTGAGTGCTGTGACAAAATACTCTGACCAATACCAATGTGAGGAGGAAAGGGTTTATACATCTTACTTCTCCTGGGTCACAGTTCATCACTTAGGGAGCTCAAGATAGGAACTCAGGCCAGGAATCTGGAAGCAGGAGCTGAAGTACAGCCATAGAGGAACACTACTTACTGGCTTGCTCCTCTAGCCCATGCTTTCTTACACAATAAGCAGGTTGCTCCTCCTCAACCTGCTTTCTTTTTTTTTTTTTTTTTTTTTTTTTGGTTTTTTTCGAGACAGGGTCTCCCTAAAGCCCCAGCTGTCCTGGAACTCACTCTGTAGACCAGGCTGGCCTTGAACTCACAAAGATCCACCTGCCTCTGTCTCCCAAGTGCTAGGATTAAAGGTGTGCGCCACCACACCCGGCTTCAACCTGCTTTCTTATACAATACACAACAATCTGCCCAGGGGTGGCACTACCCACAGTGGGCTGAGCCCTCCCATCACTCAACAATCAAGAAAATACTCCATAAATGTGGCCACAGGCCAGTCCAATGGAGCCAATTCCCCAACAGAGGCTCTCTCAACCCAGGTGTGTCAAGTTAACAATAAAGCTATACAGCACACTTGGATATTTTAAATAATGTGATCAATTTCTTGGCAAAATTCTATACTTCTGCAACTTTAAAGGGATGGTTTGGTAAAGTAATTCATTTCATTCAGTTCACTCATATCAACAAAGTACAGTCTTACCCACCTACACACTTAATGGGATATAGGAAGCATTACTGTCTATGGTCAGTTAAATCATAACACAAAAGCAGACAAAGACAGAGGTAAACACAGGACACTAGATTTAAGTGTACCTTCCAGGATTCATGGAGCTACTCAGTGAAATCCCTTTGTAGTTCTATCCAAGAAAGATGCATATGCTGTATCTCGCTAGTAAGCTCTGATCTGGAAATAAGGCATCCTCAACATAGAACTGACTCCATCTTTCTCTATCACGCTGCTATAAATGCACAATTCAGATAGCAAGAAATACAGCTGAGAGTATAGTTGATGGCAAAGCAGGCTCTCAGTAGGTATGGTGGCCTAGGTTCAAAAGGAAGGGCGAGAGGAAAAGAGGGAGGCTGTTGACAAAAATAAGCCTTGTATAAAGAAGTCTGGTCAATTTCAAGTTCTTTATATCAATGAGGAAGAGTTATGAAAAATCCACATGGACAAATCATCTGACTCAGTACGTTTAGGGTGATGGCCCCACTCTACGCTGAAGCCAACCTGGCGGAAAACCAGAGAAGTAACCAGAACATCAGTTCAGAAGTCTCCCGGCAGGGTTGCCCATGGCCCAGATGCAGCCTGTGTGGAAATCTTCACCCTAATTATAGCTGGGCACAAAGTGCTCTAATAAAAGTCAGCTGCTGAAAAGCTAGAATGACACTGCAGTTTCAAAGCTTAAGAGAAACGTCTGTGAGAAATCCATCTACTTTGTCATTACAGAACAGAGTTTTTATGTCATCCAAGAATCTAGATATTCTGAATTTAATAATTTGTAAAAGTGAGGCACATTAATTAAACCAAAAGAACAAATTTTTATTTTAAATCCTAAAACTTGGGGTTGAACAAATGGCTTAGTGGTTAAGAGTGCTTGCTTGGCAAGCATGAGGAGCTGACTTCCAATCCCGGCGCCCATATAAAAAGCCAGGAGTGGGGCTGGAGAGATGGCCTAGCGGTTAAGAGCGCCGACCGCTCTTGCGGAGGACCCGGGTTCGATCCCCAGCACCCACATGGCGGCTGAGAACCGTCTGAAACTCCAACTCCAGGAGAACTCCAGCTCCAGGGGAATCCGACGCCCACTTCTGACCTCCGCGGCATTGCACGACACGGGTGCACAGACTTGCGTGCAGACAATACATTCGTACACATACAGAAATAAATAAAATTAAAAAAAAAAAAAAAAGCCAGGAGTGGTTGCATGGTTGCATGGATACCTGTAACCTCTGCACTGTGTGTAGGGGAAGGGGGCACAGACAGAAGGACTCTTGGGCTTGCTGGCCACCAGCCCAGCTCCAGGTTCAGAGGGGCCTGCTAGGAGAGAAAGGAAGACAGTGATAAAGCAGGGTGCTTCCTTGGGTCTCTGTATACACGCTTCCATATATCACACATAAAATACCACACTCACACTCATACACATACACATATACACACAAAAAATCTTAAAATGATTTTAAAAGGCAGCATTCATTTATTGTATCTACCTATGTAAAAATCTTTTATTTTAGAGCCAGGAGTGGTGGTACACGCCTTTAATCCCAGCACTCGGAAGAGAGAGGCAAGAAGATCTCTGTGAGTTCAAGGCCAGCCTGATCTACATATTGAGTTCCAGGCCAGCTGGGGCTACAGGGAGACCAGGTCTCAAAAAGACACACACACACACACACACACACACACACACACACACATGAAATAAATAAATAAATAAATAAATAAATAAATAAATAAATAAAACCTTTTATTTAAATAAACCCAGGCATGTAATTCCAGCACTGAGATTGAGCCAAAAGGATGCAAGGTTGGAAGCCAGCCTGCCTCAAAAAATATTTTATTCTAAATGAATCACTAAATCTTTTATTCAAAAGCAGGGGTATTAGCCAGGTGGCACATACCTTTAGTCCCAGCATTCTGGAGGCAGAGGCAGGCAGATTTCTGACAGAGGCCAACCTGGTCTACATCAGTGAATTACAGGCCAGCTGGGGCTACAGGGAGAGCCTCTCTCAAAAACAAAACAAAACAAAACAACTGGGGTATTTCAGAATTAATATCTAACAGCTTACCTCTTGTCCAATTTGTATATATGGTATAAACCAGAAAATCCTAATTAAAGCAGCGTAATAGAAAAGTGGTGATGGAGAAAAGAGAGACTACCCTGTTCTATAATTGAACTCATTAATTCCATAGGATTAATAATTAAAACTCCATCTGCTTCAAATGTCAATGTAAAACTGTTTCTGGTTCTGGTCAAGGAAATGTTAATTAAAACTGTTAGACCCATCAGCTGGGCTGCTTCTTTATTTGAGGTAAATTTTATAAATATGCTCTACCTAAAGTAATTAAGAGAACAACAGAAATACACAGTATTTTATGTAAAAGTGGACCTACAGCAACGGAGCAGATTCTTAGAACTCAAACTGACAAATCCTGGCACTTGGTGTGAAGCTCACACAGCTCCCTGTAGGCCACCTGCCCAGAACACGATGCTCAGCTTCGCTCCTCCAGGGCTTTCTTGCATTGTTATAGACACAGCATGCTCCCTACCTACTGAAAAACTCGATGGGAAGAGAAATGAAAATTTACACAGCATAAAGAGCAGATGAAAAATCGCCACAAATGTAGGAATGAGCTCAGCCACCACTACTTGGTAAGAACAGAATACTGGAATTGACTCCAATTCCACCTTCCTGACCTAAAACAAGCACAGTCATATACCACAGAATGTTTCCATCACCAATGGACTGAATATGTAACATAATCCAAGAAGATTACAATGAAACTGAAAAATTCCCATCATTAAATGGTATCATAGTATATTATGTGTTTGTGGACTACACTACCAGTAAAAATTTAGCACATAAAATTATGAACTGTGCATAAAGTCAATGATAAACAACTATGTTCCAAGTTTGTGTGCTTCTTCTGTGCTTTATTATTTCTAAATGTACTTCTAGTTATTTGGGGGAAGTTTACTATATTAAGCAGTATGGCATGATCTACAGAGAGCAGTTTCACACATACCATGTTTATCTCATCTCCTGAGTGCACTAAGAGGCCATGTCAATTGACAGATCTACACACCATCTGAGTTTGTGCAAGTACATTCTAGGGGTCCATGAAACAACAAGCACATCCTATGGGGTCCATGCAACAACAAAATTGTCTAACGATGCATTTCTCAAAATTTATTTTGTCATTAAGTCATACCAGTAACTTAATATAACCTTCTAACTTAAAAGTTAACATCCTAACTTCTCCAGGAACCTGCAGCCAATTCTGAAAATTATAAGCTGAATCCACAAAAATCTGCATATGAACTGCACTTCTAAATACATATGTATGAAATAATAAGAAACCAGAAGGTTCTGTGCACACTTGAGCTCTACAGGGATACAAGATACATGAGCGTTTTTTTTTTTTTTTAATTTAAAAGCTGTGATGGTTAATGACAACTGTCAAGTTGATGAGACCTAGAATCATCTAGGAGAATGGCCTCTGAGAATGACTGTGAGAAATTATCTTAATTACGTTAATTGATGTGGGGAGACCTGAGCAGGGGACACAGAAATGTAAAAAATAAAAACAAAAACAAAAAAACAGAGAGGCAGATAAGCAGTGGCATGGATGCCTTCACGCGCTGCTCTTTGCTCCTGCTTATAGACATGACGTGTGCGCTGCTCTTTGCTCCTGCTTATAGACATGACGTGTGCGCTGCTCTTTGCTCCTGCTTATAGACATGACGTGTGCGCTGCTCTTTGCTCCTGCTTATAGACATGACGTGTGCGCTGCTCTTTGCTCCTGCTTATAGACATGACGTGTGCGCTGCTCTTTGCTCCTGCTTATAGACATGACGTGTGCGCTGCTCTTTGCTCCTGCTTATAGACATGACGTGTGCGCTGCTCTTTGCTCCTGCTTATAGACATGACGTGTGCGCTGCTCTTTGCTCCTGCTTATAGACATGACGTGTGCGCTGCTCTTTGCTCCTGCTTATAGACATGACGTGTGCTCTTTGCTCCTGCTTATAGACATGACGTGTGCACTGCTCTTTGCTCCTGCTTATAGACATGACGTGTGCACTGCTCTTTGCTCCTGCTTATAGACATGACGTGTGCGCTGCTCTTTGCTCCTGCTTATAGACATGACGTGTGCACTGCTCTTTGCTCCTGCTTATAGACATGACGTGTGCTCTTTGCTCCTGCTTATAGACATGACGTGTGCACTGCTCTTTGCTCCTGCTTATAGACATGACGTGTGCGCTGCTCTTTGCTCCTGCTTATAGACATGACATGTGCGCTGCTCTTTGCTCCTGCTTATAGACATGACGTGTGCACTGCTCTTTGCTCCTGCTTATAGACATGACATGTGCGCTGCTCTTTGCTCCTGCTTATAGACATGACGTGTGCGCTGCTCTTTGCTCCTGCTTATAGACATGACACGTGCTCAGATTTTCAAGCTCCTGCCGCCTTGACTTTCTGCCACCATGGACTGTACTCCTGAACTGTGAGCCACAATCAACCCTTTCTCCCTTTAGCTGCTTTCGTCAAGTTATTTTATCACAGCAGTACGAAAACAAACTCAGACACTGACTAAACAAACAATAATGTCAATGTAAATAAGTGTTCAGAGCCTTTAGGCAACTTTCATTATCATTCTTTTAATCATGGTAAACTGACAAAATACCTAGGTATATCCATTAGTTTAAAAACAACCAAAACTGAAAAAAATCTTTTTTTTTAATTTTTTCATTTGTCAGTATGTCAATGCCTCAAAAACTAAAAACCATGAAACCATGCCACTCATACATATATATGTGTATTATGTATGTATGTATATATGTATATATGGTATAGTTCATATACCATTATATTATATACATACAATCCCAAAAGTCTAAGCCACCATGCCACTGAGGTAGCTGTACATCCATGTTTATTGAGGCATATTTACAACAACTAAATTATGGAATCAACCTCAATGCCCATTGATGGATGAATGCGTTAAGAAAATATGGTATTTTGTACAATGAATAAACACCAATAAAAACTTCTGTTAAAAATCATTTAAGGGGCTGGAGAGATGGCTCAGTGGTTAAGAGCACTAACTGCTCTTGCGGAGGACCTGGGTTTGATTCCCAGCACCCACATGGCGGCTAAGAACTATCTTTAACTCCAGTTCCAGGGGAATCTGACGCCCTCTTCTGACCGCCATGGCACTGCATGACATGGGTATACCAACCTACATGGATACAGTATACTCATACACATAAAAAATAATAAAATGAATTTTAAAAAATTAAAAAAAAAAATTTTTAATCATTTAAATGACATCATAGCAGGGGAGACGCCATAACGCGCCAGGGCAGCAGTAGGATCGAAAGGTTATTCCTGGACAAACTGTCAGCCCATGAAAGGAAACAGCCAGAATTGACCAGAGTCCAAGTCAACAGCTCCAGAGAGAGTGGACTGTTTTACCTCTCATCCACCTTGCCCCTTTTCTAAGCCTAGGGAACAACCTGCGGAAGAGGGGGCGTGGTAGAATGTAAGGGCTGCGATTGGGGTGAATGGTGAAACTACAGCAATGTAGTCTGGACACTCATTTGATCAACTTGATTGAACAAACAACCTGTCACCCCCCACTGGATGGTGGGGCTGTAGGTGTTTGGGCACAACAGCCTGCAGATAGGTTTTGCATGAAGGATGCTTGTACTCATGGATTATCACTTATAGCTAAAAATGAAAAAAAAAAAACTGAGAGAAAGATGCAGGACAGTTATGGCAGAATGCATGATCTGGGATGGGGTGGGGTGGGGGGGAGGGAAAGGGAAATAAGCCTGAACTGAATTGGAAAAATGTATGAAATGCACAAAGCATCAATAAAAACTATTTAAAAAAAAAAATAAAAAAAAAATAAATGACATCATAAACCTTATTTTCATATAATTTAGAAACAAACTCGAGTTTAAACAATTCTAATATTCATTTTAGAAATGAGGAACAGACACTCAGAAGGCTGTTCCTTTTTTGTTTGATGTCTACTTCTTTTTTATGCCTATGAGTGTTTTGCCTGCATGTGTAAGTGTACCATGGGAGTGCCCATGCTGGCCTCAAGCTCCTGGATCAGGAGAACACCCTAAGCCTCTCCATAACAGGGACTATAGGTATATACTACTGGGCTCTGATTAGAGTTCTTTCCATGCTAGTTCTAATATTACTGAAACAATTCTTATAATTTCAAATGTTTCTCCATGATAACAATCAAACTAAGGCTTAAAGCTCAATCTATACATTGAAAATTATGACTGCGTACACACATCATGCTTCTCTAACAGCAAATAAAATCAGCCTTATTAACATTCTAGGTTATATATTATGTAGGATGGCAGAATCTACCCATGTCTGAATGGACATATATATAAGGTCTTCCAAGGAAATGTTTTTTACATAAGGACCTAAAACATAAGTGCTGGGCATGACCGCACAAATATGCAATCCCAATCCTCTGAGACTTAAGCTAGGAGAATTACAAGTCCAAGACCAGCCAGAGCTATACATTGAGACTCTTAAAAAGGAAAGAACAAGAGAGGATTGGAGAAAGGAAGGGAAAGAGGGAGTCATAAGTAGAGGCTAGAGAGATGGTTCAGCTAGTAAAAGTGCTTAAAGTGCAAACAAGAAGGCATGGGTACAGGTCCCTAGTGCAACAAGAAGACATAGGTACAGGTCCCTAGTGCAACAAGAAGACATGGGTACAGGTCCCTAGTGCAAACAAGAAGACATGGGTACAGGTCCCTAGGGCAAACAAGAAGACATGGGTACAGGTCCCTAGTGCAACAAGAAGACATGGGTACAGGTCCCTGGCACCCTTACAAAAGCCAGGCATGGCAGTGCACACCAGTAATCCAGTGTTGCAAAAGGAGAGACAGGAAGATCACTGGAGCTCACTAATCACCTAGCCTAGCCAAATCAGTGAGCTCCAAGTTCAGTGAGACCATATCTCAAAAACTAAGAAGATGGACAGTGACTGAGGAACACATCTGACTTTGACTACTGGCCTCCAAACTTGATAAACACATACACATAGCTACATGCATCTGCATGCACAGGTACAGACACACACGGGAACATGTACGCAGACACACACACACACAGAGACACAGACACACGCACACACACCACGTACACACACACACCACATACACACAAAATGAAGAAATGCTAAGAGGGAGTACATTTTGAGCAGAAATTATCACCTGTTCAGAGGCCCTGGGACAGACAAAATAACTCTTAAAACACTACTGTGCTGTGACTAGGTGTGGAAAGATGTGATTGAAAAGGAAGGAGCAAGATCACAGGAAGACACTGGCCTCATCAACACTTTAGTGTTTTATTCTAGACCACTGACATAAAGGAGAAATTATCAGATTTGCATTTTTTACTCCATGTAAAGAATTAAAAGAGAAACTGCAGAAAAATATAAAAAAGGAGTGTATAACTTGGAAATAACTATTTTCCTGCCCTAAATATTACTGACTTCATAAAAACAATTTGGGAGGGTCAGGGAGATAGCTAAGTGGTACAGTGCTTGCCTAATACAAACAAGGTCCTGGGTGTAATCCCTCTCACCAATGTGTGGATGGCAGGGGGGTCTCATTTGCAATAAATAACACAGTTAAGAATATATATATATTATTTATCTGATTTATTTATTTATTGAGATGATAAATACTAAAATAACTTTTTATATCTTTTTTTAAATGTTATTTATTTTTGTATGTGTATGAATGTACTGTCTGCATGTAGGTTTGTGCACCCGTGTCATGCAATGCCACAGAGGTCAGAAGAGGGTCTCGGATTCCCCTGGAACTGGAGTTCTCCTGGAATTGGAGTTACAGACGGTTCTTAGCCACCATGTGGGTGCTGGGGATCGAACCCGGGTCCTCTGCAAGAGCAGTTGGTGCTCTTAACCGCTAGGCCATCTCTCCAGCCACCTAAAATAACAACTTTTATCTAATTAGTTTTGAAGGATCAAGAGGGAAAAAAAGAAATTAAGGAATACTGCTCATATTAGAATTTTTTTAAATCATTTCCAAACTGCTATGCATTTTTTAAAAATTTTTATTTATTTTTTATGTGTATGAGTGTACTGTCTCCATGTAGGTTTGTGCACCCATGTTGTGCAATGCCATAGAGGTCAGAAGAGGGCGTCAGATTCCCCTGGAACTGGAGTCAAATACGGTTCTCAGCCATCATGTGGGTGCTGGGGATCGAACCCAGGTCCTCTGCAAGAACAGTAAGTGCTCTTAACCACTAGGCCATCTCTCCAGCCCTCATATTAGAATCTTTAGGGCTAGGAAAACATTGTCAATAAATTCATTGCTAATGACTGAGATCACCCGAATAAATATTTCACAGTGCCTCATTTCAAATGTTTTCATTACATACTGAACACATCATGTGTAAAGTATTAAGAACTTAAGAAGAAAAAAACACTGCATATAAAAATCAATATTATAGCCAAAATTATTTGGCAACTGCATTTCTATCTTCCTGCCTATGTTAGATACTAAATATTTCCAGTGAGACAGCAAAAGAAAGCTTTTCCTAGTTATACACTATCAAGGACAAAAGTCAGAGTAATCGAAAGATCCCCACCAAGAGCTCTTTGACATCACCTAGCATTTCACTTTTAATTCAGTAAAAGAATATTCAACATATGCAACCTTGATCTTTATGAAATGGCTCCTCTGTCAAGAATCTTCCTCTTGCCATTCAAAATGACTAATCTAAAAAAATGCTGAAAACGACGCAACACAGATTTTTCTTTCATCTTAAGGTAACGCTATCCTTTTATAAGTGAAACCAAGTCAGAAACCCTCATAATTTGTCAGTACTATAATTCTATAAAATCAAGATGTGAAGGTAATTGTTTAAGATAATCTTTTTAAATATTCATTTTCACTGAGATTTAGGATATTTATAAACACAGGGTTTAATAGTTTAAAAATAAGGCTAAAACTCTTTTAAACAATAAATAGTCATCCAAGAGTCTTCAGTCAAGTTAAACATTCTTTTCACATGAATTTATCTCCACCATTCTGGCAAAGTATTATGCTCTAATAAGAAGTATCCTAATCTTCACCCAGCAATATTTCTAGGCTGATATCATTATTCTCATTTCCCTGAATAATATCCATACTCCAGGGCCATCTTCTTTCTCATATTCAATATCATGCATGCTTGTATCAAGGTTCCTTTCTTCATATCCTGTCATAGTATCAATCACTGCCTCCTGTCCACTCAATCCACTTTTGATTTATCAGCCGCCGTCTTTCTGGACTCCATAACTCGACCCAAACCATTTTAACAAGACATTGACAAATAGCACCCAGTATCACATCAACCTGTTCCACTTAGTAAACTAAGAAACAGTAACTGTGACATCTCTGCATAAGTATTCCATTCTATTCCCCAGACTGATGTATATTAATGAGGAGATGGTATTTGAAATGCTTCTTCCACATCAGCATCTAATATGATCAAATTAGGAAATGGGATGATTTATTAAATTTTGTAGAGCTGAAATATTTCTTTATATCGCTGTATGTGTGGTTTCAGAAAGTGAGCTGTTACTTTCAATTTTTCTACTGAAGATGTGCCTGCATTTCACAGACGAATTATTGTCTTTAAAAAGATTGCAAGAAGGCAAAATGTTATTAAGCAAATGCTCAGTAAAACAAACTAAATCGGTTTTAAAATTCCTAATTTAATGTAAATCTTGGTTGTTTCACTGAAATTCAGTTTGTGATCTTATTAAGTCATATTTGCATCGTACTGTCTTGCTGTAGGACAGTTTCAAATTTATAACATTACCAAGCAGCTTCACTTCTTGACTTTTAAGATATGTCCTCAATAAAATAAAATAATTGCTCTCTAAGCACACATTTTGTTCTGATTTTCAGACATAAGACAAAATGAAGATCAATAGGTTAAAAAAGAATTAAAGAAAGAAATCAACCATTTGCATTATTTCTGTACTTTTCATAATTAGATGCTAAAATCTTATTTAAATGTTCTGTTTTAAATCTAATAACCATTTTGTGAGCAGTTTAAACTATAAAGGAGTTTAAGTGGATATATAATATGGTCACAATAAAACGAAAGCAGAAATGAAAAGCTTATACATTCCTTCAATTCCTTCCTCACCTCATTTTCTATTTTCAAGTATATGCATATTCCAGGAGTTGAACTCTGCTCATTCAAAGTATAAAAGCCACATTTAAGTCTATATTGAGGCTGACATTAGCACACTGGCCCTATCAACTTGACAGTTTTCTAATGGTGTCTCAATGATTTCTTGTTCATAGACAAATTAACAGATCACAAATAGATGAATACAAAGAAATTTTTTAGTTTAGTCATTGATTAGAAAATCACTGTTAATGTCAGTAGAGCAATGAGGAGAAAAAACTACAAAACAAGAAAAGATGTCCCAATATAAAAATTGTGAGCTCCAGATATTTACTTACATCTTATGTGAGAAAAGATCATTTATTTGTACACTTTCATATGAAATAGAACAGTACCTTATAATTTTAAAGAGGTTAATATAATTTTAAAATAAAAAAAATCAATATTGTTCAAACTGAAGAAAAGACAAAGTTTATTATACTGTTAAGATGCAACCCAGTCTTTATCCTTAATACTCAAAACCAGGATAGTAGACAAAAGTAGATGATCAGAAATGCTGTCCTGTGTTCCTTAGATAAAGGAATGGAGAATGAGAGAATTAAACCTTTTCGAAAAGTTTGTTGACACTAAAATCCAATAAAATAGAAGTAAATTAATGAGTACATTGTAGTGGGTAGTATAAAGAATTAAAATGGCATTTTACAAAAACAATATTGATAATGGTCTTTATAGTTTACAAATGATGTTTTTTTGGAGGGGTCATGGTGCTTATTTTCTGAGAAAGCCAATGTAGCCTAGGCTACTCTTGGACTTGTGATGCCCCTGCCTCCGCTTCTAGAGCTGGGATTATGAGCATATGCCACTATGCCCAGGAACAAAGCTTTTTTTTTTTTTTTAATTAGTTTTTATTGATGCTTTGTGCATTTCATACATTTTTTCCAATTCAGTTCAGGCTTATTTCCCTTTCCCTCCCCCTCCCAACCCCACCCCATCCCAGATCATGCATTCTGCCATAACTGTCCTGCATCTTTCTCTCAGTTTTTTTTTTTTTTCATTTTTAGCTATAAGTGATAATCCATGAGTACAAGCATCCTTCATGCAAAACCTATCTGCAGGCTGTTGTGCCCAAACACCTACAGCCCCACCATCCAGTGGGGGGTGACAGGTTGTTTGTTCAATCAAGTTGATCAAATGAGTGTCCAGACTACATTGCTGTAGTTTCACCATTCACCCCAATCGCAGCCCTTACATTCTACCACGCCCCCTCTTCCGCAGGTTGTTCCCTAGGCTTAGAAAAGGGGCACAGGTGGATGAGAGGTAAAACAGTCCACTCTCTCTGGAGCTGTTGACTTGGACTCTGGTCAATTCTGGCTGTTTCCTTTCAAAGCAACCTACCATAACTATTAGTGCTGCTTAAATACCTATATATCTAATTGCTTGTTCTTCATTAGTAGGATCGAAAGGTTTTTTTTTTTTTTTAATTTTGAGACAAGGTCTGACTGCTTAGTTCTGGCTGACCTGAAACTCACTATGTAGACTAGGCAGGCCAGGAAAATGAGCCAACATGCCCAGCCAAGATTAAACTGTTATTTTACATGTACGTGTGAGTCCCTGCACAAGTACAAATATACCACTGTGCAGAAGGCATCAGATTCCTAAGAACTAGAGTTACAAGCAACTGTGAACAGCGTGATGTGGTTGCTGGGAACCAAACCCAGATCCTCTAGAAGAGCAGCAAAAGCTTTATTTATTTAATAAATATATTTTTTAATTTTTATTTATTTATTATTCTTTATGTGTATGAGTGTACTGTCTGCATGTAGGTTGGTGCACCCGTGTTGTGCAATGCCATGGAGGTCAGAAGAGGGTGTCAGATTGGAGTTAAAGACGGTTCTTAGCCGCCATGTGGGTGCTGAGAATTAAACCTGGGTCCTCTGCAAGAGTAGTTGGCGCTCTTACCACTGAGCCATCTCTCCAGCCCACAAATGCTTTTTAACCAGAGAGCCATCTCTAGTCCTCTCAAACGGCATGTACGAATGTTCATGTGTTTGTTTATACATAAAGCACTGCAAACAACACTTAAGAGAAAAATTGGTAACATCTGTTTATGACCATATCTATATATGTTAGTCTAGGTCTAGGGATCAGAAAGGACAAAATTCTGTGATTAGGATCCACCTTTTGTTTATTTATTATTTTATTATTATTATTTTTTTTTTTTTTGTCTTTGTATTTTTGAGGCAGGCTCTCCCTGTAGCTTCAGCTGGCTTGGAACTCACTACGTGGACCAGGCTGGCCTTGAACTTACAGGCAGCCTGTCGCTGCCTCCCGAGTGCTGGGATTAAAGGCATGTGCCACCATGCCTAGCCTGTTATCTACTTTTAAATGCTGGACATACTGTTTCTATAAAATAAACCATGTGCCTTTGTTCTAGAGAAGAGTTCCCAGAATTTTGAAGGAACACGTTTTG
Source organism: Rhizomys pruinosus (assembly GCA_009823505.1). NCBI lineage: Eukaryota > Metazoa > Chordata > Mammalia > Rodentia > Spalacidae > Rhizomys > Rhizomys pruinosus. The sequence goes on from VZQC01010769.1 coordinate 67,495, forward strand.
AGCAGTTCATGGCTGCTCTTGGTCCTGAAATGGATGCCAAGCCTCCAGCTATTTTTTATTAAGCCATAATAGTAATGCGGCTTAAATGCTACAGAAGACGAGCAAAAACGAGGAACTTTCCCAGATTGGGAAGACTAGGGAGATAACACCAAATGCAAAACAGGATCCTGGACTGAATCCTGCAAATGAAAAAGAGCATTACTGGAAAAACTCATGAGATTTAAATGAGATCTGTGGTCTAGTTACTAGCTACTGCTCATGTCTATTTTTAACTGTAGTGAAACAGTAGGCAGAATATATCAGATTCTGGATTTTTCTTTTTTCTTTTTTTTGGACCTTGTCTATTAGCTGAAATTAGTTTTTAAGATTTTAAAATTTTTTATGTGTATGAGTGTTTTGTATTCTGCCCATGGTGGCCAGAAGAGGGTGTCAGATCCCCTGGAACTGAAGTTACTGGAGTTAAGAATGGATGTTAGCTAGCCGGGTGTGGTGGTGCACATCTTTAATTCTAGCACTTGGGAGGCAGAGGCAGGTGGATCTCTGTGAGTTCAAGGCCAGCCTGGTCTACAGAGTGAGTTCCAGGACAGCTGGAGCTGCAGGGAGACCCTGTCTCAAAAAGACCAAAAAAGAAAAAAAAGAGAAAA